>CM033633.1:6024037-6186537 GCA_019453435.1 Rhinogobius similis
TAAAGTAAAATCTGTGTTTATCTTAAAAGCAACTATTCAGGTGAAAATGAGACCACAACTTTTACACTGCATCTGTTTGTAGAGCCTTTCATTCTACGAGAAGCAGTAAGTGTGTCGTTAGCATGCTAATGTTTGTTAGCTTTACTTTGTGACACTAACCTGGCCCTGTCAAATGAATTCTCGTGATATTTGTGAAGTCACACACTCTTGAGAATCCACCTGGACGCCCTCCCGCTGTTGGGTTTGTGCCGCTGTGTGCTGGACCAATCAGAGAGCTGCATTGTGGTTTGGGCAGAAGTCAAACCTAAACAAACATGGCGGCGCTGACAGATGTACTTCGGCCCGTTTCAACCATGGATGTATTAAATGAACTGGATAAGACACGCCCCCTCTGTCCCAGATTGATTAGTGGTCGTGTGAGGTACTGCAGCCTCTTGGAACCAGCCTTTTTCTATAATTGCACATTATAATCACAGACAGGACTGAATTATTATCGGTATTTAAATAAAATAGAAGGAAATGTTCTTTTCTACCGTTTCTAAAATCACCGAAATTACCGTTTTTATATGAAGTGACGTCACACAAACATGTGTGAGTCACGTGAACGAGCGTCGGACGATACAAACAGAAGCTCGTGGAAAAGGCTCGACTAGAGACACCTGTAAGTTGTATTTTATTTCATTTCAGACGCTTTCACGTGTGTCTAACATGAAGAACACAATTACAATCACACAAGCTAACGCTAACACAAAACTTGCAGCTGCTGGTCGTTCACGTCCCTCAAAGCATCATGGGGGATTGTGGTCACGTGGCGCCCTAAAGCAAAGATGGCCGCCTCCGTATCAGGAAGTAAATGCGGAAGTAAGACATTTTTTTGGGGTCAATGAGCTCAGGCCACAGGGAGGAACAGGGCGCCATTTTGGATTCATCTTCCAGGTTTTATTATAGTTCTATGGTTTCAACACATTTACGACTATTTTGCTTTTGAAATCATGACCATTTGAGACGAGGAAGAAGCCAGTTCTTTTCTCTGACTGGATTTATTGATTTCTCGGCTTGTTCCGCTTTTGCTACGCTGCGACCTTCAGTTCAAATGTTCGTCATGACCACATTTTACCAGCGAGAGCCTGTCCAGATTGAGAATGTGTAGAACTAAAATCAGAGCGATAGACAGATCAATCCGGCGTCAGCCAAGTTACTCATCCTGTTGAATATTTATGATGCTGGGACGGCATTAGGAAAGTGAGTGCTACATGTGACTAATGTAGACTTCAACATCAACCAGTTCTGTTTTTTATGTTTCAAAACAGTAAAAATCAGGTACAGCCCCTGCAGGTGAATAGGAAAAAGTCTTGAATTAAAAGATATCAATTTGAAACTTCTCCTGTAGTTTAATCACATAAATATAAGATTAAAATGTATTACAAGTGTTTTGTCATGTCAAGTTTTCATGTAGAAATAAGGCATTTTATGTGTAAAAATGGCCAAAATGTCACATATTTGGGACATTTTAATCTGAAAAATGGACAAAACCAGGTTAACATTTGTTGGGTAATTTTATAGCTTTTGTGTAAGCTAGATTTTATTTTTACCTTTGTTTTGTTTTGTTTTGATACTTAAAATTTTGGTAACACTTTAGAATAACACTTCTTATTCCTGCCTTAATAAAGCATGAATAGGAGGTGGGAGGAGCCGCTGAACAAGATGGCAGCTTAACGTGGATGCTCCCCATAACAGCTCTGCTAAAAGGTTAAAAGTCCTTATTACTGACGCTTTTACTTCGTCCACAAGAACAAGATGTCTAAACAAACGACAATTAGTGATATGGGCTCGAGGTCACGCGGTTCTCAGAAGTCTAAAAGTGGTCCCGCATTGCAGACTCTGTTAGCCGATGATGCTACATACAGCACGGCTGACTCTCAGAGCAACCTAGCTGCTGTGTTAAGTGAGCTACAATCATTACGCACCAATATTACCTCGATTGATATAAAGATGGGTAGTATTGATAGCTTTGGTGGCAAACTCGACAAACTTGAAGAGCGCATAACCGAGATGAACAAGACGGTCACGGCAGTACAAGAGGGTTTTGCCAATCTCAAGCAGGACATCTCAGCTAATGTTACGCGGATCACAGAGGCGGAAAACCGCATTGGATCAACCGAAGATGATGTGGAGAATGTTAAGTCTGAGCTCGCTGTCGCTTTAAAACGGATTACTTATTTGGAATCAAAGACGGAAGACTTAGAAAACCGTGGCCGAAGGAAGAACCTCAGATTGGTGGGTCTTCCTGAGGGCACTGAAGGCACACAGCCTATGATTGAGTTCATGCAACATATGATGCCGCTTTGGCTGGGACTCGACGCCGCCAACAAGTCATTCACTCTGGAACGAGCACATCGTACTCTGGGTAGACCAAAACCAGGGGAGAACAGGGCGGTTCTCATTCGTTTTCTGAGCTTCCAGGATCGCGAGTTCGTGTTCCGCACAGCCAAACAACGTGCTATCACTCACGAGGGCCGTAAGATCTTCTTTGCACAAGATTTCTCTGCAGAAACCATGAAGACGCGGAGCCAATTCAACGCAGTGAAGAAGAAGTTCGTCGAATCTGGATCCTTCTGGGGATTTCAACTGAAGCCTTGTAAGATGAGGATTCTTCACAAGGGGAAAATAGTCCTCTTCTCTACACCAGAGGAGGCTGAGGACTTCTTGCTAAACTAAATCTACTCTGAAGTGGCCATGCAGCACAGGTAACCTCAGTGGAATATATGTGGACAACAAAATCGGTGCTATGTTTGACATTTTTATCCTTCTAGATGTAGTTTATGTTTGCACATTTTTATTACTATTATAATTTTACCTTCTATGCACGTTATTAACAACTACCAATTCTGGTGGTCACTTTATGTTATGCACCTAATTTTGACTGAGCAACAAAAGAGCGTCACTTATTATATTCAACAATTTATTACATAAGGACGTTGTATGTTATTATCATGCAGGGTTGGGGGAGACCATACAGGTTGTCTGAGAGATGTGTTTGCACAGTTTTGCCAATCCTCAGTTCTGTGGATTGGCATCTACCCTTACACCGTTAAGTTTAAGTAAGGGGAGGGGGTGGTATTTGAGGGGTTTTTCATGTGGTTTTGAATGTTTGAGTTTTCTTGTTTGTTTTGTTTTTTGTTTTATTTTCTTGTATTATATTAGTTCTGTTTATTATTACTTTTTCGTCACACTTAATATGGTTTGCTTATTCTTGGAAAAAATATGGAAAGTTCAAAATTGTACGATTTAGGAATTACAAGCTGGAATGTCAGGGGACTCAATAAGTTAACTAAATTGACACAGGTTATAAACCGGCTCAAAAGCTTACACTCTAAAATAATTTTTCTCCAGGAAACCCACATTACAACCTCTGAACTTAAACATGTCCGACGTAGATGGCCAGGTCAAGTTATACATGCAACCTATAACAGTCATGCTCGGGGGGTCTTGATTCTTATCCACAGAACAATTCCCTTTCAACTTATGAAAACCATTCGGGACCCTCAAGGTAGGTTTGTTATTGCTCAGGGTAATTTGTTGTCCCTGACATTGAACTTAGTTAGCCTCTATGGTCCTAATGAGGACCACCCTAAATTTTTTGAGGATTTCTTTTTAACTTTGTCCTCATTGCATGGTTTAAATATTGTAGGCGGCGACTTTAATTGTACACTGAATCCCTTATTAGACCGCTCTACTAAATCTGATTCTCATAAAAAACAGTGTAGGAAAATAATAACTCAGTACATGATCGATCTAAATCTGACAGAAATTTGGAGGAAACTCAATCCAGATAAATTGGAGTATTCATGCTACTCAGGGGTACACAAATCTAGATCTCGCATTGATTACTTTTTGGTATCACAAAAACTGGTATCAAAAATTACAAAGTGCTGGTACGATTGTATAGTCATTAGTGACCACTCTCCTGTTTCAATGTCTGTACGCATTGACAAACTCACACAATCTCCCTTTAATTGGCGTTTAATTGGCTTCAAAACTTAGAATTTATTAAACACATAGAGAACAAGATTCATTTTTACTTTGAAACAAATACTGATCAAACAAATGCATGCATAAGATGGGAAGCATTCAAAGCATACATCAGAGGAGAAATTATAAGCTTTACAAGTTCTAAAAGTAAAAAACGAAAAGAAGAAATTCTAAAATTGGAGAAACAAATAAAGCTGCTAGAAACAGATGTAAATAAAAAAGATGACCCTGAAAAACAAAAGCTCATAGTCATTTTAAGAACAGAGTACAATAACTTAACAGCTGATAAAGCTGCAAAAAGTTTACTGTGGCTGAACCAGACCTTCTATGACCAGGGTGAAAAGGCTGGTAAATTGCTTGCATGGAGAATTAAAAAAATGGAGTCTGAAAGGGCTATTAATAGCATATCCACACAATCAGGGGATATTACAAATGATCCACAAGATATAAACAATGTGTTTAAAGAATTCTATAAATCACTGTATAGGTCAGAATGCTCCCCCTCTCCTATAGATAGAGATGCCTTTCTTAACCATCTTCAATTTCAATGTATCACAGAGGAGACCAAGGAGGATTTAGATGGCGACATCACTGAACAAGAGTTACTACAAGCCATTAAAAGCATTAATTCGGGTAAAGCTCCGGGTCCTGATGGCCTGCCAATAGAATTTTACAAAACCTTTCAGAATCAATTAGTAACTCCACTTTTGAATATGTTTAAGGAGTCTGTAAACAATGGTATTTTACCTTCAACTTTAAGACTGGCAACAATAATCCTTATCCTAAAACCCAATAAAAAACCTACTGACTGCTCCTCCTATAGACCCATTAGTCTCATGGGGGTCGACACAAAGATATTGTGCAAGGCTCTTGCTAAACGATTAGACCCACACATTTCTTATTTGGTGCATAATGATCAGAATGGATTCGTACAAAATCGTCAAGGATTCCATAATATCAGAAGAGTCCTGAATATAATTCATTGTAAAAATAATATAAAAAATGCAGCACTTTTATCTCTCGATGCAAGACAGGCATTTGATAGAATTGAGTGGCCCTACCTATTTAATGTACTACAGAGATATGGATTTGGGGTGAAATTTCTAAAATGGATAGAATTGTTGTACACCAGCCCTACGGCTCGTGTAATGACAAATAATAATTTATCAAGTCAGATAACATTAGAAAGATCAACCAGGCAAGGCTGTCCCCTTTCCCCGTTGCTGTTTATTTTGGCCATCGAGCCCCTTGCTATGTCAATTAGGTCAGAGGCAAATATATCCGGAATAACTATCGGAGATTATGAACATAGAATATCGTTGTATGCAGACGACGTCATTCTTTTTCTGTCAAACTTATCAACTAGCATTCCAATTATATTACAGCTGATTGATACATTTGGTAAATTCTCCGGATACAGTATTAATAACTCAAAATCCTCCATACTCTTTTTGAACAAAGAAGAAAGGACCAATCCAATCATACACACGCCTTTCTTTAATGCGAAGGAGGGTTTTACCTACCTTGGAATTAAGATTACTCCCCAAATAGATACAATAATTAGAGAAAATTATGACCCATTGATGAATGAAGTACGGGACTCCCTGGAAAGATGGACAACAATGCCTCTGTCAATGATAGGTCGAATTAACTTGATTAAGATGACCATTTTACCGAAGTTTTTATATTTATTTCAATCCCTTCCACTCTCACTGCCGAGGTCCTTTTTTAAAGAAATCAATAGTATGTTCTGCAGATTCATCTGGAATAACAGAAAACCTAGACTTAGATTGAAATTACTTTATTTACCGTATGATAGGGGTGGTTTACAGATGCCTAATTTTCAGTGGTATTACTGGTCGGCTCAGCTTCGCAGTGCTATGTTTTACTTTTTCACACAATCCCCCCCAGCGTGGGTCTCTATTGAACACTCTTCATCTAAGCTTCCATTGAACCTGTATCTTTATTCTGCAGATACCAAGACATTACTGAAGAGAACAACAAATCCTTTTCTTAAAAACACTATTGATATCTGGTTCAGGGCTCATAAACATATAGGTGACACGCCTCCCATTTCTCAATTCTCTCCCATTTGGGGTAACGCACGATTCACTCCGGGTACGGCAGACGGCGGCTTTAGAAACTGGGTGGACCAAGGTCTGCAGAAAATTGGAGATTTGTATGATCAAGGTAATCTATTATCATTTAATAATATTTGTTTGAAATACTCTGTCCCCCAAAAACATTTTTTTAAATATCTACAATTAAGACACTTCATCTCATCGAAGCATTGCGATGTTGTACATGAGCCGCCGTTGTCCTGTTTGGAGGGAATTGTCATGAAACACCTGCACTCTAGAAAGCAAATTTCTATATTATATGCCACACTTGTCTCATGTGACAAGGAATCCAGCATTGATAGAATGCGAGCGTGGAGTTCTGACATTAGGGAGGGTATTGATGAAGCTGAGTGGGCAGCAGCCTGTTTGAGAGCTCAAACACATACTATCAACACAAGACTGAAATTACTACAGCATAAGTGGTTAATGAGGACATACATAACCCCGGAGAAACTTAACAAATGGTCCCCAGACATCCCAGATACTTGTGTCAAATGTTTGACTGAGAAAGGTACCTTAATTCACTGTGTATGGGAGTGTCCTAAACTAGTAGCTTTTTGGAAGATGGTTGTTAGTACATTAAGTAACATTGTTGGTATCCAAGTACCCTGTCTGGCAAAGCTATGTATTTTAGGAATATATCCAGAAAATTTCATGGCTAATTCCAAATGTAAGACTCTGATCAACTTTGGCCTCCTGCAGGCCAGGAGGATGGTCGCTTTATCTTGGAAAGAGTCTGAAATTTCATCTGCACAATCTTGGATAAAAGAAATGATATGGTGTATTACACTGGAAAAGCTGACTTACACTGTCAGGGGTAAAGCACAAGAATTCGAAGAGGTTTGGACACCCTTAATGAACTTCCTCAAACAAAAATAGATGTGTGACCGTCTTACATACTGTGACGATTCTTGAACAAAGAATTTATTAAGCATGAATCAGGCTTAATAACTACTTAACTAATACTGTAACCCAAATTCCTAGCCCTAACCCTAACCTTAATTAAGTTGTTACTAATCCTGAATCATGCTTAATAAACTATTGAATAGTAGTTAATAAACTACTTTGTTAATGCTTTACTAAGGCAGGAATAAAGGGAGTTATTCAAAACTTTAATAAATCAGGCTTGGAATTAGACATCAACAAATCCTTCTACATGTTCTGTCATAATCTTGTTTAGTACAAAATAGTAAAGTTTCATGTGTGTAGGAGCGACTTTATGATCTATGCCCTGATCTATGCCCTTTACAGAATCATCCCGTTTTTTATTGTGTGTTTTACTTTGTTGTTTTAATGTTTTTATCCTGTTGTCCTGTACAGTGTCAAATAAAATGTAATAGAAGACAAATGCATTTTAATCAGAATCAGAATTGGTTTGTTGCTATTGTCAGTGATCAAATTTCACAAACATAGGAACTTGCTTTGGCGTGAGGTGCAACATAAAACAAAGAATAAAATATAATAAAAATATATAAAAGAGGCATGCATAAGATTAAGAATAAAATAGACTAAGACAGATAGACTAAGACTATATACAGAAATGTACTGTTGGCAGACAGTTCAAATGTAGCAGTGCAAATAGATAGTTCTTATATAATATATTGTTAAAGTGGCAGTTAAGAAAACTAAACTACTCAAGCCCAGATAAAAATGGAAAATTCAAGTAATTTTGAGCAAGGCTAGATACATTTTTACGGTGAGAAAATAGAAAATACAGTTTGTATCTCTGACCTTAGTAACTACAACTCACTGCAAACTCGCCTGCATTCTAAGTGTAAATCCGACGTAAGTGATTCAATAAAGCTGTGAGTGTTTATCTCTGGAGTCTGAACCGTCCCGTGTCACTGACGAGGCTTTTGTTTGAGCCGAAGATCTGCACTCCAGGGACTTCCTCTGAGTCTGGGACCACTGACCTGGAACTGAACCAAATTATCTGCAGCCAGAACCATCTCAAAAACACACACGACACTCACCGCTGGAATCGGGACCGCGACGTGTCTGACCTTCACGGGAAACCCTCAGAGTGCGGCTCCACGGCGGCAGCGACCTGACACATGATGTATTTGGGTTTTTATACTGTGTGGGACGCTACGACAGAGAGGTAAGAACGACCGCAGTGTCGAGTTGTATTTTAGCGAAACAATTCAGGATAAAGCTGTCAAAACTAATCAAAATCAAATCGAAATCGCAATTTGAAGGGACGCAATTAGCAAATCGCAAAGGCTGCAATTTTGAAAGTGCAATAATTTCCTCATAATAACACAATATGATCTTTTATTCAGCGTAAAAACTCCTCACCCTGTAGTATCGAGTATATATAGTTAAACTGCAAGTGACAAAAACGTGACTGAAAGCAACTAAAATCGGCAAAAGGTGACAAAAATGCAACAAAAAAAAAAAAAAAGAAAGACTGTGATGTGTCAGAACTAAAGCTGCACAATTAATCAAAATCAAATCTAAATCCCAGTTTGAAGGGACACATTTATCAAATCTCACAGGCAGCAGTTTTTGAAGTGCATTAATTTCTCCCAAACAACAAAATATCCCCTTTTCATTAATCTTCTTCTGTTTATCCAGGGCAGGGTTGCGGGGACAACAGGCTAAGCTGGGACTCCCAGACCTCCTTCATCCCAGACACTTCCTCCAGCTCCTCCGGGGGGATCCCGAGGCGCTCCAGGCCAAAGAGAGTCCCTCCTGAGTGTCCTGCGTCTTCTCTGAGGCCGTCTCCCGGTGGGACATGTCCAGAACACCTCCCGAGGGAGGCGTCCTGGAGCCCTCTATGGTGAGTGAACTAACGAGGCCCCTTACGTCGCCTGGATTGGTGTCACCGGGGCCCCACCCTGGAGCAAGGCCTGGGGTGGGCGCTCGACGGTGAGCGCCTGGTGGCCGGGCCTTTCCCCACA
Source organism: Rhinogobius similis (assembly GCA_019453435.1). Taxonomy (NCBI): domain Eukaryota; kingdom Metazoa; phylum Chordata; class Actinopteri; order Gobiiformes; family Gobiidae; genus Rhinogobius; species Rhinogobius similis. The sequence goes on from CM033633.1 coordinate 6,033,093, forward strand.
GGGCGTGGCCGGGCACAGCCCGAAGGAGCGATGTGGGGCCGTCCTCCTGTGGACCCACCCTCTGCGGGAGGATCCATAAGGGGCCGGTGCAGAGGGATCTGGGCGGCAGTCAAAGGTGGGGGCCTCGACGCCTGGATCTCCGGACACAGAAACTCTAGGGAAATCCACTTTTATGCACCAAGAAACAACAACAAAGTGACTAAGTGTCCACAAAACATTACTAAAAGTGACAAAAATGTGAACAGAATGCAATTATTAAAACATTAAATCTAACCGCAATACTGGTTAAAAATATGTTATAAAACACAATTAGATGTCAGATATTGGTTGCCCTTGTTTCATTTTCCCTTTATTTACTTCTGTTGAACCTGCTCCTGTGCAGTTTGACCCTCCAACGCGCCGTTATGCTAATGTTGCTAACGTCTACATTCACTTTTCTCAGTTTGATGACAATGTTCGGGTAAATTCAGCACAATTTACCCAAAGGTCCTGAGGTGAAACTAATGGCGTTCAAGTCTAAAGAAGAAACAGAAACCATGACCAAACCAGGACAAACGTGAACACACAGTCAGTCTACTTCTAAGCTCTCAGTTTGGCATTTTTTTATTCTCTCCTCAAGGGCCGAGTTGAAGCTTGGAGCCTAAAAATACCACCAACGAACAAAAATATCATCCCAATGAATCAGCGATGTCCAATTCCTCTGGTGGAGTCATGTCTCGGCGCCGGCAGACTTGGAAAACGTCCTCAAATAGACATATTACCGCGACTAAATGAAAGTGTGTGCGCACATTAGCAGCAGAGAAATGAGCCCGGGCTAAATGTGTTTTGGAGGATAATAAAACGTCTTTGTAAAGAGGAAGTGCTCAGGCCATTATCCAGACGAATGAACAAGGCACACGACGGACGCGGGGCCGGTGTTCAAACGCAGACAACACCATCGAAATAACCAGAAATACAGCACTTCTGTACGAAACACTAATGACGCAGGTCTGTGTCTTCTGCATCAGACACTTTTACCCTCAAGGAACAATAAAGTTTATCTTAATTTACTCGTTTTTGATACTAAGGGAAAGGCTCAATATTCAGTGCTGATTGTATTACTCTTTTTATCACAATAGAAGGCAATTTTCAAGTCGTTCATTTAAAGGACACATGTTCTACGGTGACTTTTTTTAGCTTTAAACCCTGTTCTAACAGTGTTCCATCATCAAAAACACACCTGGAGTAATTTTCAGCTGCATTCACGCTGTTTGGAGGAATGTTTACCAGAAAATCCTCTCCCTCCGAGCATCAAAAACACTTCCTGCTGAACTTCATGAATCTGTGAGGCATTTTCTGATACTTTATGTAATTTACCCCAGAATCTTCTGTTGTTTTTAGTTCTGAAACAATTTCTAGACTCTGAGCATTTCTGCCTCTAAACACGATCACTGCTGCAGCAAACCTGCGTCTTTTCAGCACTGGCTGGATGCATTCAATGCATTAAGTGTCATTTCACACAGGCTGATAAAACCTGTCATAGAATGAATAAGAAACTTTTTTTTGTTTCAAAACATGAGATGGAAACTTTTGGCACTCAAGAGCATATTTAAAGACTAATAACAATATGAAAAATGCTGAATATTTTTTCATCATGTCATGTTTTCATACAGAAATACTATTTCTGAGTAGAAATGGCATAGCATTGCACATATTTGTTACATTTCAGTCTGAAAAATTGATAAAAACATTTACAGAGGGCATCTTGGTTAGTTTTCGTGTGAACTTGATCTGAATTTTAGCTCACTTTTTAACTTAAAACTTTAATAAATAATGCTTGGAATTAAATATCAACAAATCCTTCTGTATGTTCTGTCAGAATCTTGTCGAGTCCAGATTGTACAGTTTGGTGTAGGATCTACTTAAGGCTGATCTTTATGTCTCGAGGGACAAAAATACATTTGAAGAAGACGGCCTTTGAAGTTGCAATGTCCCAGAGAAATCTATGGATGAAGTGGATTAAAAGAAAGAATAAAACATCTGTAAGAGCAGATTGGACAAGTTTGATGTTTCCACATGAAAGACGATATGTTGAGAGAGAAAACTGATTTTTGATTCTAAGGAAAAGGCTCTATATTCATATTTTATTATTTTTTTAGAAAACAAGAGGGAATATTCAACAATGAAGCTGTTTGTTTAAGATGAGACTCTGGTGAAGATGAAAAAGTCTGAAATTACAGAGAGATCAATTTGAAACGTCCTCTGCAGTTTATATACGTACTGTAAGTTATTGCACTTCTCAGCCTCAGTGTCTCACAAAGTGTTTTGTAAAAAGCAGAACGTTGTGGGGGAAAAAAGAATCAGTCATCTACACACTGTTTTCATGTAATTATTAAAAATTATATCTGAATGAGTTTGGCAAAATATCTAATTACCATTTTTTCTGAAAAGCTTATGTTTTGACAGTAAGATTCAGTTTAAAGTTCACATTTTAAGGCGAGACTCTACAGGCAAAACTCATTAAAAAAATGTTTTGGTCAGTTTGCTCAACATATCGTCTTTCATGTGGAAACAACAAACTCCAATCTGCTCCTAAAGATGTTTTATTCTTCCATTGAATCCACTTCATCCATAGATTTCTCTGGGACGTTGTAACTTCAAAGACTCTTTTCTTAAAATGCATTTTCTCCCTCGAGACATAAAGATCAGCCTTAAAGTAGATCCTACACAAACTGTACAATCTGGGACTGAACAAGATTTTGCAAACATACTGAAGGACTTTTTAATATCTAATTCTAAAGCTGTTTTATTAAGATTTAAGTTTTAAAAAATGAATTTTTAGGGCAATTTTCAGTCAAATCTACTGCTACTCAAAAACTAAATAAGAAATCCAAAATCCCCTGTTTTTTGTGACTAATATGTTACAAAATTAACCAAGAAATTTAAACCTGGTTCAGTTAATTTTTCAGATTTAAATGTTCCAAATGTGTGCAATTTTTGTCATTTTTACACATAAAATGCCTTATTTCTACATAAAAACATCACATGATGAAAAACTTGTAATACATTTTCTTCTTACATTTATGTGACTAAACTACAGGGGAAGTTGCAAATTGATATCTTTACATTTAAGATTTTTTCCTGTTCACCTGCAGCGTCTCGCCTTAAATAAATCCAAGAGCGAGAAAACTGAAATGAATTGTTTTTTTTTGTTTTTTTTTTAATATATAATACACAATATTTAGTTGTTTTTGAAGGAAATTAGGTTGTGATTTGCTATTTGTAACTATTCAATTGTGAAAGTTCATTTAAATAATTATTTCAATTGCGCAATAATAATTCAAAGCAAAATCAAAATAAACTGATAATTATTATATTTTTTTCAGTATGTTTCAGCTGCCATTTAAACACCATCTTATCTCCACTTCATTTTGTGTAGTTTTTCTTAGTAATATATGTGTGTTTGAGAAAAAACTGTAATGGGAACTGCTAAACTCATATAATACTTTGTTTGTAGAGGTTTAAACTAAAGGGATTAACAGTTTTGCGTAAAAAAAAAAAATGCAATCCTTGCTAATTGTGGCTGTTTAAATTGCAATTTCGATTTAATTTTTATATATTTGGCTACTATAGTTAAAAAAAAAAACTTTTTTGTAATATATTCATACTTTTAGTGCCACTTTTAGATCACTTCTTGCATGTTTGTTCTCTGCTCTCACGGCCAGCTTCGAGCGCCGTGGTCCATGTGGTCTCCGTCACTGTTGGAAACCGCCTCTGTCGCCGTGGAGACTGGTGTGAGTCATGAGGGATCCATTGAAAGCGCATCCATTCAGAAAAATAATCCGCAGAGCAACAGGTGGTTCCCCTCAGAGCGACGCAAACAAACACAAGCTTTTGAAACGGCTTTGAGGCCCGAACGGAACGGAATTTCATTAAAGATAAGGACTTCTCTACCTCCGCCTGTTGCTCTGACTCGATCATTTGGCCGATGTTATGTCAAATCAAATGTTCCTTCACAAACAAATGGTGAAAAAGAAGATGAAAATCAAGCCTGTTGCACTAAATCAATTATAAAGCCCGATCATGTCAGATTAGCCTGTGTAATCCCTCATTCGTTCAGGCGTGTTCCATCGGAGCTTTCAGGGATGTCATCCAGACGCTGTTTTGAAAGTCAAGGCATTTCGACTTCCATCCAGAACTCATTTTCAAATAGGACTCATTTTCAATCAAATCAAATCAAGTCAAATCAATTTTTTATAATGCCCAAAATCACAACAGTTGCCTCGGTGGGCCACAGGTAAAAGCAGTTCAGATAACTGTCCCAGAATGCCCCTGTCCTTTGACCCTCCTTTGCGGCGAGGAAAAACTACAAAAAACCCCATGGGAAAAAGTAGAAACCTCGGGGAGAACCACAGTGAAGGAGAGATCCTACTCCCACGGACGGACAGGCTGTAGATGAACTAGGACTGACATCCACTTGGACTGTGGAGCCAGAACCACTCAAGAGGGAGGTGGCTTTAAAGAGTTCCTCCAGGCGGACGAGGAGCAGTCCACCAGTGTAGAGAGAGCTCCCCCAGCATTGGAATGGTTCATCTAAAGTAGATGGAGTGCATCCAGGCAGACGAGGTGTGGCTAATCCAGGGTTGAGGGATTTTCCTCCAGGCGGGTGGAGCATATATCATCCAGTGTAGAGATCGATCCTCCGGTCTGGTCCAGTGCCCCAGACCAGTGGAGCTGGTCTTTTTTGTGATTTTAATGCAACTTTTCCTTGTTATGTAAATCATTTTTAATTTCCTTGTGTATAAATTGTTCTCTACAAATAAACTTGCCTTGCCTTACTCTGATGTGTGAAAGCCCCGCCCACAGCGAGGAGTCACTGATAAAGGCCGTCTTTGTTAGGTTAATAGTGTGCCCTGCCTAGTGTCACCTGAAACTAACCTAGTTGAGATGGCCTTTGTTCTGTTCAGAATCAGAATGGGTTTATTGCCGCTGTCAGTGAACGAAATTCACAAACATAGGAACTTGCTTCGGTGTAAGGTGCAACGTAAAACAAAAACTGTCCTATTGATAGCTGGCGGTAGCTCCTGGTCACTGCTGAGGACCTGATCAGCAAGTGACTGGTCTATTTTGGACCAGCGGGTTAGAAGATTGTCATAAATCTGCTAAATGAAATCTTAAACCCCTTCCTAGCTTCCTTTACTCCTCTTTCTAACCAGTTCTTCTCTTTGATCAAAATCTTCACCTTTAAACGAGTGCTTTGTTGCTTTCAGGTGCAGATGGACTGAGCTTGGTGTAGTCCAGATGATCTTCTACAGCCTTTGTGTCCTGGTTGTTTAGTCCCTTGATTTTCCTCCAGTGCACCGGGGAATAGTGCGCCTCAAGATTTACCAGGTGTGCCTTGAAAATTAGAGTTAACAAATGACTAATTTACCTTTTCGGAGTGTCCTGAGCAACTTTTGCACCAACAAAGAACGCAATCTATCAATATTTACAATTTAAATGGCACAGAGATTATTATTGCTCTCACTGCACTCTATGGAATACACTACATCAGTGCTTCTCAAACTGATGTGGTGGTACACAAACTTCTTCTGGTGGGACATGGAAAACCTCTTCAACTGTAATGTTTTAATTTACAGTACATTTTTGCACATTTTTTGCTCCTCCTCTAGTAAATTTCCAGTTAAAACTACTGTGACATGGTGTGTTTCTGCTTAACACCTGGTTTATCTCTAATTTAGAGCTGAAATAGTCCTGTTATAAACCCAATTTAGATTTGGTGGCACTCAAAAAGCTTTTCTTTGGTGGTAAAAAGTTTGAGAAGCAATACTTTACATTTTACACTGCCCTTTCTATGATGATCACGTCATATTTCACCCAAAAGATAGACTTAAACTGCCTCTGACAGGTTGAACTGCTCATTTAACTAAAATGCAGTTAAATGTTTAAAAGTTTGCAAAAGTTATTTCCAAATTTTATCCCAGTTTAACAATTTCTTATGTTTTTAATTTCACTTCCTGGTTGTAAATGATGACATCACACCGAGAAATTAAGAAGCAACCACGGTGTCCACTGGGCCAAAACTCAACTAATGTCACAGGTTTTTTGAACGTCTTTATTGTGTTGATTTTATGTTTAATGGGTCGAAAAAGTCGTTTATTTTTTGGTAAATTATGCTATTTAACCTTTGTCGCCCCAGTGTGATGTCAATAATCTGTTTACCTGTAATTTTCAACAGATTTTTGACAACACTTGGAAGGAGTTCAGGACGCAGTGTCGGAGAGAGAGGATTTACAAAGGACCATCATCAAACAAACGTGAATGAAGCTAAATGCTACTCCAGGCAGGTTTTTGATGATGGAACATGGTTAAAAGATAAACAAAGTCAATTTTGCATAATATTTCTCCTTTAAACACATTATGATTGTTGAAAGGACTGAAATGGTAACGGTTTGGACCAAATCAATGACAAAAAACGTGTCATTTAATCAAACATTGAATCATATAGAACCCAGACCCTGTTTTAAAAACTATCCAGACCCCAAATCCCAAATAAACAATACATCACTATTTGCGTCATAGCCTCACCAGTTAAAACGTAAAATCAAATCAATAGCAGAAGATAAGTAAACCTTTTCCTCCATCCCTTTGCATGTACTTGGTCAGACTAATATTAGACCTGTAGGGGCACGGAAATTGGTTCTGAAATTGTGAAATTACGTGATCGAAAACCATAGCTGCGTTAATGTGAATGTAACACAGCCGTTTGAGATCAGACGCATCACAGACGGCGCGGTGTAATGTGCACAGTCTGAGGTACAGAAGTGTGTTTACGAGAGGCCCAAACACGCCGAAAATACAGTCTGACAAAATGTAGAAAACAGCTTCAAACGCAGTGCTTTGGTCCATTATAGTGACGCACAGACACGGAATCATGACAGAAATTGTGTTGAGAATAAACTAAAATTATAGATTACGTTGGAACAGAGCAGCATCGAGAAGTGAAGTCAATATCCTGAGTCTAAGGAACACATTTAATTGTAAGGTGAGACATTACAGGTTTGAAACTTCTCCTGTAGTTTACTCACATACATGTAAGAAAAAAATTTATACATTTATAAGTTTTTTTTGTCATGTTTTCATGTAGAAATAAGGAATTTTGTGTGTAAAGATGGCCAAAAATGCACATATTTGGGACATTTAAATCTGAAAAACTGATAGAAACAGCTTTAGATTTCTTGGTTAATTTGTGCACATATGATATCTTATATATATATCATATATATATCATTCATTCATTCATTCCCTCATTCATTCATTCATTTTCTACCGCTTATTCCCGTTCCCGGGGTCGCGGGTGACTGGAGCCTGTACCAGTGACTTTGGGCCTTATATATATCACTATATCTTATGTCTCTTGTGTCTCAGGTGAGACACTATAGGTTTGAAACTTCTCCAGTAGTTTACTCACATAAACGTAACAAAAAAAATGTATTACACGTTTTTCATAAAAAATACACAAATTCTGGACATATGAAGCTGAAAAATGGATATAACCAGGTTTAAATTTCTTGGTTCTTAATAAACTAGTTTGGACTGAAAATTGTCCTAAAAAAACAAATTTCAGATCATTTTTGACCTAAAACTTCAATAAATCAATTTAAGAGTTACTTATCAAATGTATGTACAGCCTGGTGTGTGTGGGATCTACTTTTAGGCTGATGTTTATGTCCCGAGGAGAGAAAAATGCATTTTAAGAAAACAGCCTTTGAAGTTACAATGTCCCAGAGAAATCTATGGATGAAGTGGATTAAATGAAAGAATAAAACATCTTTAGGAGCAGATTGGACAAGTTTGTTGTTTCCACATGAAAGACAATATGCCGAGAGAACAAACTGACCAAAAAAAAAAGACTTTTGCCTGTAGTGTCTCGCCTTAAAAGGACAAATGAAGAGTTTATGAATCTGAGGATCTTGTCAACGAGTGACGCGACAAGGCGTGAGATTTGAACTACTTTTGTGCCTTTGGTTTTAAATCTTTCCAGGACTGACGTGTTTAACTGCTGCGCACACAGTCTGGTACTGATGTAAACAATCTAACCCATCCATTTTAATGAGGCAGCAAAATAAACACGTTTGTAGACATCACAACATTCTGAATTTTAGCAAAAACGCATGAGAGTCAATGGTGAGTGATGACGTTTTCTCCTGTAAAAGCTCAAAACACGACTAGAATGTTGCCACAGTCTGATAACACACATAAAAGTCTACAACTCTGGAAAGCATTTTGTTTGTATCCGACATCTAAAAAAAGAAAATGAAGTAAACAGTTGTAAAAAAAAACAGATAAACAACAGGAACACTACAGCTACGCTCACATTTATCACTGACGCAGACTTTGGGATCACACACAGTTGAACTCATTACATCTATCTCCGTAAATAACATGTTTCTGAGTCCAAGTGTTGAGGAACTTAATTGTTGTACGTCAGTTGAAGTGTCCTAAATCTCCAGATGTCATTAGCAAACTATGTAGTGAACAACAAGAAACTACTTCCAGTTTCGTAATGTTGAGAAGCATGTTTCCTGCTCCCTTTTCTAAAGTTCATTAATATATGCAAGATTTGTGCCACTTGATGAAATAAAACTAAATTTTGGTTGTCAAACTGTTGAATTTTTGGGATTTATTATGATTTATGGTTGTTAGCATTGTTGCTTATTTTACTGCTAATCGCTAACGTTAGTAATCTACACAAAACAGTGCTACTTTTTTAAATATTTTCGTTTTTCTTATATTTTTCTCAATAATTTAAAGTCCATATGAGGGTTTTCATGTTTTTTAAATTATGACTTAGTTTGTCAATATTTCGTATATATCTGTCATAGTTTTACATCCATGAAGTTGCAGTTTGTGAAGAAATTTAGAAAAATAAAAGTCGAATATTATAGAAAGTAGTAGACACGGTTCTAAAACTGAATCCCTCTGTGATGTCATCAAAAAGCGACGAGCCATTGAAAATAAAAGTCCATTTACAGCAACTGACACATTTTTCTGACAAATTAAACAATCATTCAACAAAATAAAGTTGTTATCAGGTATTATTTATTGTCAATTCCTAACTATTGCTTTATTTACTGTATATGGATTTTGGCCCTTGTTTACAAAATGGTTGCCAGGTAACAGTTGTGGAATTAACTCTAACAATGTCATATTTGTGCTCATGTTCAACCAGGAAGTAACATTATAAACTGTCAAACTGGGGACAAATAGACAAATGTTTAGTAAAATCTTAAATGTTTTTTCATAGTTTATGACGTTTCGAAGCTAATGCTAACTCTCCCATTGAAAACGCCTTAGAGCTAATAGAACTGTCCCAGCGTTTAGAATGAAGACGTTCATTCAGCACTGGAATGGTCTGGTTTTGGTTCTGTTTTTTGATAAAATAACATTATAAAAAGTTGCAAAAAAGAGCCAGAATATATCAGACATTAAAAAGTGAAAAATGTACCCTGTCAATCTCCTTTTCTTTGTTTGCGTCTCTATTTACTCAACTGTCAGATGCTTGCCCCACTTTCCACCAAGCACCTGCCACATCGAGACGAGGAGATAAAAACATGTACAAACAGATATTAATAAATCCAATTACTATTTTAAAATCATTCAGACGCGCTGTTGTCGGCAGCTTTCCTAATCAGCAGGTAATCTAATCGTTTCATCTCGTGGCATCGCGTTAATTAATTTGAGAATTTGACATGTTTCTAAATAAGTCGGCATCCGTTTGGGCGCGTGCGGATGTGAGTGCGAGGAGGAAAGTGAAAATGGCTTTAGTTTAGGCTCTTTACAATCCAGGAATAAATCAATAAGGATCAAACCAGGTCCATCTCATGTCTGTCTCAGGACTTTAAAGGGTACATTCATACACACACAAACATTTTAGACTAGATTGGGCTCAAAAGTCACTGTCTGTGTCACTGAGTTTACTGCATGTTGTCTTGTGGTGTGTTGTAGCAGTGTTCAGCCTGAGACAAATTTCCTCCGTGTGTGTGTCGTGCATGTGTGTGTGCATGTGTCGTGCATGTGTCGTCCATGTGTGTGTGCATGTGTCATGCATGTGTGTGCATGTGTCGTGCATGTGTGTGCATGTGTCATGCATGTGTGTGCATGTGTCGCGCGTGTTCATGTGTCGTGCATGTGTGTGCATGTGTGTGTGCATGTGTGTGCATGTGTCATGCATGTGTGTGCATGTGTGTGTGCATGTGTGTGCATGTGTCATGCATGTGTGTGCATGTGTCGCGCGTGTTCATGTGTCGTGCATGTGCCGTCCATGTGTCGTGCATGTGTCGGTGCATGTGTCGGTGCATGTGCTGTGCATGTGTTGTGCATGTGTCGTCCATGTGTTGGTGCATGTGTCATGCATGTGTGTGTGCATGTGTGGTGCATGTGTCGTCCATGTGTCGGTGCATGTGTCGTGCATGTGTCGTGCATGTGTGTGTGCATGTGTCGTGCATGTGTCGTCCATGTGCATGTGTGTGCATGTGTGTGTGCATGTGTGTGTGCATGTGTGTGTGCATGTGTCGGTGCATGTGTCGTCCATGTGTCGGTGCATGTGTCGTGCATGTGTGTGTGCATGTGTGGTGCATGTGTCGGTGCATGTGTCGTGCATGTGTCGTGCATGTGTGGTGCATGTGTCGTGCATGTGTCGTCCATGTGTCGTGCATGTGTCGTGCATGTGTGTGTGCATGTGTCGTGCATGTGTCGTGCATGTGTGTGTGCATGTGTGTGTGCATGTGTGTGTGCATGTGTCGTGCATGTGTCGGTGCATGTGTCGTGCATGTGTCGTTTCATGTGTCGTGCATGTGTCGTGCATGTGTCGTGCATGTGTCGGTGCATGTGTCGTGCATGTGTCGTGCATGTGTCGTGCATGTGTCGTGCATGTGTCGTGCATGTGTCATGCATGTGCCGTGCATGTGTCGTGCATGTGTGTGTGCATGTGTGTGTGCATGTGTCGTGCATGTGTCGGTGCATGTGTCGTGCATGTGTCGTCCATGTGTGTGCACACTGCAGATATGCACAGAAATGCGCTGACACAGACGTCTGTTACTGAGCTACAACCACAGAGCTTTAAGGAGGACATACACATACATTCTTGCGTCTGTAACAAATAAATATGACTTCATACTAAGAGAGGGTTTATTGTTATTGCCTTTAAAAGCCCCAGACGCCCCGTATACTTTTTCAAAGCTCCAGGGACCCACTGCAGAGGGGCTTAAGAGCCGCGGGTGGCCGACCCCCGACCTCGAAGTTACACCCCACGATTTCTACATTGCACCTAACAATAACTCACTAATTATAGAAAATATGTGTAGCCAACAGCGTATGTTATGATTCAGTAGTGTTTGTTTTTGAAATAAATATAAGACTCATTTTACTCTAAACATATTATTACATTAAGCAAATACACTAACTGCAAATTAAAATCGTTTTATTTGTCAACAACTTCGGTAATTTGTGAACAATTATTTTGATGGAGGCCCCAGATCTTCTGCATGATATTATTTAGTCTTTTCTCAAACACACACATTTTATCACAACAAAAAAATAGATTCAAGTGTAGAAAAATGCAACTGAGAAAAAAAACATCAGATGCTTTTGAGGGCCCCTCCCCCCAGTCCTACGGCCCTGTTAATGATCTTTGCTGGTTTTATCTTGTCTTAGCCTCTTTTTAGCTTTGAATTGTGATTATGTCATGGATTAGTCCTGTCTTGATTTACATTAGTTCTAGTTTTGTCCTCTTTTAACCCTGTTTCAGTCTTGTTTTATCCCTTGCTTAGTCCTGGCTTAGTCCTGGCTTAGACTTCCACAAGTTGAGTCCATATTCTTCATTAAACATCGATTGTAGCGGTTCTTTAAAGCTGATATTTTTAAGATCCAAACATCGCGGGACTATTTTGGCCCCAGTTTGGGTCTAATTTTAGGAGCAGGATTTGGAATGGAACTCTCATTTGCATAAAGCGAGGTAAATATGTGCATATATTTACATCGCATTGGACCGAAACACTGTTTATTTACATTAGCTCTTCCACGCGTTTTAAGCCACAGCCCCTCAGTGTCAGACTCAAGTTCGGAGTGTTAGATGTTCGTAGGGCTTGCATTTTGAATCGTTGCACCTTTACACAAACCGACAAACCCCATTTTGTGAACCACTGCTGTGACACAATAAGAATAAGTTGAAAGTTGGATGTAAATTACTGCGTGTCGAGTCTGTCTATAATTATCTATCTTTAATTACATTTTAATTATCCCCTAAGACTGTACCCTGAGCGAGATGTCTGTGTCGTCTGCTGCAGTGGGCGGGAGAAATCAGGAGCAGGACCCACAGGTTATGAGTTAGAAGCAAGAGCAATGCATTAGGGTTTGAACACGCCACGTTTCCACCAGTTCGGTTATCGATACGGTTTCCACTGTCTTTTGTGAACCGCAGTGACTCGTTTAGGGGATCCAAAGTGAAAGAGTTACTATTTTCCATGGCTCTCTTCAGCTCCAGGTCGGCTTGAGGAGAGGAGGAGCTTCAAACCACGGCCAGATGATTGGATAAGAAAGAATGCAGACTCAAAGAGCAAATAGAAACAGAAAATAATAATAATTTCTCCCCAAATGCAGAGCTGATCTTGTGATGAGGTGACCAGATGTCCTCTTTTTTATAAATTACCCCCAAATGTCCAGAATTTTAACTCTCTAGCAGTCAAGTCAAATTTCAAGTCAAGTCAAATTTATTTATAAAGCACATTTAAAAACAACCACAATGGCCCAAAGTGCTGTACAGACACAATATAAAATACAATAAGACAAAAACAGACATGCAGAAACGAGCTAAAAAAAAGCGATACAAATGTTCTGCTCAGCTCGTGTTAAAAGCCCGTGCAAACAAATGGGTTTTCAACAAAGTCTTAAAAATATTCAAAGATTGGGCTGATCTAATGTCCAGAGGAAGACTGTTCCAGAGTCTGGGACCTGCCACAGAGAAAGCCCTGTCCCCTCGGGTTTTTAACCGTGATCTCGGGACGTCTAAGATCATGAGTTTTGCTGATCTCAAAGCTCTACATGGAGCATGAACAGACAAAAGCTCAGACAGATAAGGAGGAGCCAACCCATTCAAACATTTAAAAACCATTAGTAAAATCTTAAAATCAATTCTGTAGCTGACAGGGAGCCAGTGCAAAGAGGCCAGCACGGGAGAAATATGCTCATATTTCCTGGTGCCTGTGAGCAAACGAGCAGCAGCGTTCTGTACCAACTGCAGGCGGTGGATGGAGGCCTGGTGCAACCCGGTGTACAGGGAGTTGCAGTAGTCTAAGCGGCTGGTAATAAATGCGTGAATAACGTCAAGAGCTTGGTGTGGGCCACTTTTCTATGTTTTGGCGAGTCTTGGCACATCAGATACAATCACCAGCTCGTTTGCAGCAGTGTGTGTCAAACCCCTCCTTTTCCCTCCTGCCCCTCTGCGCTCTCACACGGACACAGAGGACAGACGGCTCTGATCAGAAAAGGCACCTAAACTGATTCATCTTGTGAAGACAGGTAGGATACTGGGTTTACGTTCGATGTCATAACGGAGTGCTTCATGTCTCAAACTCTACACCACTTTTTATTTCACAAAAAGTGATATAAATTTTTGTTCATAAATCCCCGATGAAAATGTCAGTGCAGTTTTTGCGAAGCAAATCAAAACGCTCATAACTGCAGCGGCGCACACAAGGGCACATTCCCTCCCTCTCAACAGTGTCCCATCGTCATAAACACTGAATAAAATGCGCGTTCAAACGTCCTGATTAAGGCTTAGAAACCCCAGTGTCTGTTCTGCTGTGTCTAAAGCACAGACTGAGAAGTGCACGAGAGCAGGAGCAGCTCTATCAGAGCAGGAGGACCACCACACACTGAAAATACCCCCATGGAAAAAATATAGCTGTATGAGCTTATAACATGGAGCTCTAAAATGCACTGGAATCCTGGAGTTTAACGCACACAGTTTGTTAAATTCTTTTCCTTTCCATCTGATACGCATCATCATAATATTCAATCTAAACCCTGTGTAGGACCAGGATTCTCCTGATGAGAATGTTCAATCTCAATTGAACATTGCAGATTAAATAAATTATACATAAAAAAACAGTAACAGAAATTCCTGGTTACACAAACAGTGTATTTTTTCACCACCTACAAAACAAGGAGCCCTCCTTTTGGTTCTGACTCTGCTCACCCATATCTTGTGATAAACCACCATCAGATGTTTCCTGTTCATCAATGCACGGCATTCGCTTTGACCCAAAATATGATATTTCCAGTGTAGAATGCATCACACACTATCCAAAGCCAATGCATTACATAAAGTGAGGTAAAAACAAGGCAGAGGCTTTGCAGAGAAGAGCGATAAGTGCAGAAAAGGCTGACAATAAACCGGAAGTTTCTTGTTTATGCTACGACGCCTCACAGCCACAGACATGGAATTATTAAATGTCTGTTTGTGAATCGCTGAGATAAAAAAAAAAAAAAAAAAAGAAGAATTTAGGAACAATTTAGATTTTATTGGTCACACATTTCCTGCTTATCTGAGGCGAAATAGTCTGGGGATCAGGGCCAGTCGTAACGAGGCTAAATTATGGTTTGGGTCAAAGCATTTCCAAAACTGCAGCTTTTATGGAGCGTTTCCTATATTTAATCATGGTTTAGTTCTGGTTTAATCCTGGTTTAGTTATAGCTTGAAATAACTGTTACAAAACCAGGACTTCTGACTAGTTCCTCTGGCCTTTTTGTCTTAAATTAAAGGTGGACTTTGTATATTTTCTGTGTGTGGGTCCGCCACCTGCTGATCTCCATTTAAATAGTAGCGTTTTGCATATTTCTTTCCACTCAATGTATTTCTTGCCACCTAAACACCAAGAAGTGAATAAATGTGAGTCTTCCTATCCCCATCTCTCTGTCTCTACAACATCTAGCTCCTTTATGAACCTTATTTTCATCTGTCAACCACAGATGTATTACACAACTTAAAACTTTTTAATTAGCAGTCATGTACTTCCTCTCCTCCTCTGCGTTCGTCCCACCAGTTTGAAAATGTCAGACGCTCCTCGAACACACCCCCGGGCTCAGCGTCTCTTTGGGGTTTCTCGCCCTCTCCGTTTTCCCACTCCGATCGTTGTCGTCCTAATTCTCCGTTTCCTGAGAGGGCAGATCCACAGACGGCGCTGATCAGTGGTTTGTAATGAGCCGCGGTGCGTTCGGGGACCTCTGGAGATGTCAGTGAAGAGCTGCTGTAATGAGGCTCCGCGGCCCTGTTTACATGCGTTTGAATGGGCCCTCGAATGCGTCGCTCTCTGATGTTTTTGTCCCAGAAAATAGTCGAGAGAATGAGATTTGACGAGGACACAGTGATGAGCCGGTGGCACGAATGTAAACAGTAATAGTTTAAAGTCTTTTTCCTTTTGTTTTGTTTATGTTTGTTTATTATGTAGTTGTGTCCAAAAATAGCCAATTAGCCAAACTGTATTATTTTGTGTTGCTTAATTGTCTCGGTGAACAACACTGCCCTTACTTCCTGTCATGCTAGAACTTAAAAAACTCTAAGGTACTCAACTCAAGCAATGCATTTCCACTCAGGCTTTTTTATTTAAACTGCTGTTAAATGTACAGTTTATGAAGCATCTTTCTTTCTGCTTCTGTTGATGTATTTTAATGTTGCTAACGTCGGCACAGAGTTTAACAGACACAACAGCGGCTGCAGAGGCTCAGCAGGAGCAGGTTCACAGACTGATGGACAATAGAGAGAAACTAAAAGAAAATTAACGCAAGTATATTTTAAAGGACACATATTCTGATGCAGTGACTTTTTTGAGCTTTGTTGTTCTAACAATGTTCCATCAACAAAAACACACCTGCAGTTGCATTCAGCTGCATCCACGCCATTTTGAGGAATGTTAGTTAGAAAATCTTCTCCCTCCGAGTGTCAAAAACACTTCCTGCTGAACTCCCTCAATCTGTGATGTTTTTTCCGATTTTATCCAAGAATCTTCTGCTGTTTTAAGTCCTAAAGTCATTGCCAGACTGCCGTCAAAACCCAATAACTGCTACTGCTAACTGATTCATAGCGTCTCTTAAAGTGATAACATAATTAAATTGTGCATAGCGCTGGATGCCATCTACTGGCTGCAAATACACAGTAAGCAACAGGGCGGACAGCATAGAAACCTGTTCATTTCGTTCATAATAAACAAAATTTTGTTGCAAAATCCAGGGCCAGGTCATGAGTGGAGAAGCGCAGACTTCCCTTTTGGCAAATTTTAAGGGAAAATATTATGCATTTTTCATATTGTTATTAGCCTTTAAACATGCTATTGAGTACCTTTAATTTGCCATCTCATGTTGACACAAACAAAAAAGGTTTATTATTAAATAATGTTTTCCTCAAGCGTTTGGCGGTTGGCTTGGCTTAGCTATATTTTCTCTATAAGCGAATGTGCTAAAGACAATTATCAGCCTAGCAGCAGCAGTTATCTGTTTAGAGGCAGAAATGCTCAGAACAAGTCTGTGATGATTTAAGGACTTAAAACAGAGGAAGATTCTTGGATAAGTGAGTGAGATGATCCGAAAATACTTCTGAAAATCCAGAAAGTTCAGCAGGAAGTGTGTTTGACGCTGAGAGGGGGGAGGATTTTCTAATAAACATTACTCAAAACAACGTGAATGCAAATGAATGCTACTTCAGGTGTGCTTTTGATGACAGAACATTTTTCCTTTGATATTCAGACTTTAAACTTCACTACCTAACATGGAGGACTCGGGCTCTGGGACGTTAGTGCTATGCTCAGACTGTGGCGTTAAAATTGTGCCACGCGCCTGGAGTTGGACGCCTGAGCTCTTTGAGGACCAACGCCGGAGACACGTGTCTTCGACTCTTCATAGGAATGACCGACACCGGAGGAAGCTCACTGGTCGTCGTGCCGCAAATTTCACTAAAAATTCAAATCAAATCAAATCAAATCAATTTATTTTTATAATGCCCAAAATCACAACAACAGTTACCTCAATGGGCCACAGGTAAAAGCAGTTCAGATAACTGTCCCAGAATGCCCCTGTCCTTTGACCCTCCTTCGCGGCGAGGAAAAACTACAAAACAGTAGTGGTTCTCCCCAAGGTTTGGGGAAAAAGTAGAAACCTCTGGGAGAACCACAGTGAAGGAGAGATCCTACTCCCACGGACGGACAGGCTGCAGCTGAACTAGGACTGACATCCACTTGGACTGAACCAGAACCACTCAAGAGGGAAGGAGGCTGTGAAAGAGTTCCTCCAGGCGGACGAAAAATGGAGCTTTTGGTGTGACGCCTGAGACATGAGAACCCTCCAGACACCCCAAACTCTATGAACACACCACAGACGCACCGGAGGGTCAGTGTGAACAACCTGCAGCGTCGGGAGTCAAACTCAAGACGCTGCAGGTTGTTCACACGTGTCACTGAACAACCTGCAGCGACACGTGTGAACAACCTGCAGCGTCGTGAGTTTGACTTCCCTCAATAATCCCCATTTCACACAGTACCATCCCGTCTAATAAAGCCTGCGGGCCAAAAAAAAACCATTAAAAAACCCCGTAAACGTTCATGTTTCTGTGACGATGCTAACGCCGTCTCTGTCAGTGGAGCTGAAGCGGCGTCATCCTTTCTTTTCTCTGGAGTTTTTGGAGCGTTCTGAGAGATTTGGATGAGTCAGAGAAGGGACAGAGCTGCAGGCCTGTTTTCCTCTGTCACTCTGATAAACAACACTCACAGAGTAAATAAAGAATGAAGTTAACACAGTCTAATGCACTGTTTCACTTCTTTCATAACACCTAAAATAAAGGACTCATTTGAACCGTTTTCCGCTGCACTTTGTCGTTCTTTTGACGGTGTTCAGAAGACAATTACTTTTCTGAAATCAAAGAAATGCTTCAGACTGATGAGGAGGAGGGGCCTGTACTTAATCCTAGCTCCGCCCCTGCATGAACCTGCTCCGTCTCTCTCTCTTTCCAGCTGAATGTTGTGACGCTGCGTGAAACTGTGGATTAAAGCGTTCAGAGGCGATAAATCACACGTCTAATCACCCCCACAGTCCACAGCACAACACCTGCTCCTCTCCCTCTCTCTCCACATCCCCTCTTTCTCTCCCTCTTTTTCTTTTTCCTTCTTGTTCTCTCTTTCTCTCCCCCTCTCTGTTTCTGCCTCTACCCTCTCTTTATCCCCATCTCTCTCTCCCTTCTTTAAGTTTCTTATTTGTATTATATTATTCTCTTTCACCCCTCTCTTTTTTCTCCTCCCCACTCTCCATTCTTTCTCCACTTCCCCCATTCTCTCTCTCCTCCTTGTCACTCCTCCTCTCTCCCTTTTTCCTTCCTTCTGTCCGTCCTTCCTTCCCCCTTTTCACTCCTTTTCTCACCCCCTCCTTCCGCCTCTTTCTCTTTATCTCTCATTCCTTCCCCTCTTTCTCTCCTTCACTCCCCCTTGTCCTCTCTTCCCCTCCCTCCCTCTTGATTTTCTCCTCTCTTTCCCTCATCTTCTCTCATTCTCTCCCCCTCTCCTTCCCTCTCTCTCATTTCTTTTTTTATGTTTTCTCTCTCTTTCCTGCATTCCGCTCTCTTTTCTCTCTCTCTCTCTCTCTCTTCAACTCCCCTCTTTCTCTCCCTCTTTTAGCTTATTCTTTCTTTCTCTCCCCTTTTCTGTTCCTACCCTCACCCTCAATCCATCTCTTGCTCTCTTCTTTCAATTTTCTTATTTTTTCTCTCCCTCTCTCCCCCACACTCCCATTCTTTTCATCCCTCTCCTCCTTGTCACTCCTTTTTTCATCCCACTCCCCCTCCTTCCATCTCGCTCTCTACCTCCCTTCCCCCTTCACTTTTTTCTTACTTTCACTTTCTCTCCCTCCTCACTCTGTCTGTCTCCCCGTCTATCCTTCCCCTCTCTCTCTCCCATCCCTGTTTTCTCTTCTCTCTCCCTTTTCCTCATTCTTTCCTCTTAACTCTCTCCCTCCATCTCCCCCCTTTCTCTCTCACTCTGTCTCCTCGTCTCTCCTGCCCTACCTCTCTCCCTGTTTCTCTCTCTCTTTTCCTGCACTCCTCTCTCTTTGCTCTCTCCCTCTCCTTTGCTTCCCCTTCCTCTTCCCCCTCCTCTTTCTCACTCCACCCCCCCATCTTTCCTCCTCTCACTGGTTCCTCATCTCTCCCCCTCTCTCCTTCCCAAGTTTCTCTCTCTTCCCTCTTCTCTCTTTCTTTCGCTCCCTCCTCTCTTATCTATCTCCTTTTCCTTCTTCCTCCCCTTTCTTTCTTTCTCTTTCTCTCTCTGTCTTTCTGTCTTTCTTTCTTTCTCTGTCACTCCTTCTGTCCTCTCTCCCAATCTCTGTCTTCTCTCTCTCTTTCCTCTTTTTCCTGCATTCCTCCCTCTTCTCTCTCCCACTCTCACTCTATTTCCCCCTTTCTCTCCACCCCCCCACCTTTCCTCCTCTCACTGGTTCCTCATCTCTCCCCCTCTCTCCTTCCCAAGTCTCTCTCTCTTCCATCTTCTCTCTTTCTTTCGCTCCCTCCTCTCTTGTCTGTCTCCCCGTCTCTCCTTCCTTCTTCCCCCCCTATTTCCTTCCTTCCCCCCCCTTTTCCTTCCTTCCTTCCCCCCCCCTTTTTCCTTCCTTCCTTCCTTCCTTCCTTCCTTCCTTCCTTCCTTCCTTCCTTCCTTCCTTCCTTCCTTCCTTCCTTCCTTCCTTCCTTCCTTCCTTCCTTCCTTCCTTCCTTCCTTCCTTCCTTCCTTCCTTTCTTTCTTTCTTTCTTTCTTTCTTTCTTTGTCTTCTCTCTCTCTTTCAGGCATTCCTCCCTCTTCTCTCTCCCACTCTCACTCCATTTCCCTCTTTCTCTCCACCCCCCACCTTTCCTCCTCTTGCTGGCTCCTCATCTCTCACCCTCTCTCCTTCCCAAGTCTCTCTCTCTTCTCTCTTTCTTTCGGTCCCTCCTCTCTTGTCTGTCTCCCCGTCTCTTCTTCCTTCTTCCTCCCCTTCTTTCTTTCTTTCTCTCTCTCTCTCTCTCTCTCTCTCTCTGTCACTCCTTCTGTCCTCTCTCCCAATCCCTCTGTCTTCTCTCTCTCTTTCCTGCATTCCTCCCTCTTCTCTCTCCCGCTGTCACTCCATTTCCCTCTTTCTCTCTGTCCCTCTCCCCCTCACCTTTCCTCCTCTCGCTGGCTCCTCGTCTCTCCATTTCTCTCCCCCTCTCTCCTTCCCAAGTCTCTCTCTCTTCCATCTTCCTCTCTTTCTTTCGCTCCCGCCTCTCTTGTCTGTCTCCCTGTCTGTCTCCCTGTCTGTCTCCCTGTCTGTCTCCCTGTCTGTCTCCCTGTCTGTCTCCCTGTCTGTCTCCCTGTCTGTCTCCCTTTCTTTCTTTCTTTCTTTCTTTCTTTCTTTCTTTCTTTCTTTCTTTCTTTCTTTCTTTCTTTCTTTCTTTCTTTCTTTCTTTCTTTCTTTCTTTCTTTCTTTCTTTCTTTCTTTCTTTCTTTCTTTCTTTCTTTCTTTCTTTCTTTCTTTCTCTGTCACTCCTCCTGTCCTCTCTCCCAATCCCTCTGTCTTCTCTCTCTCTTTCCTGCATTTCTCCCTCTTCTCTCTCTCGTTCTCACTCCATTTCCCTCTTTCTCTCCGTCCCTCTCCCCTCACCTTTCCTCCTCTCGCTCCATTTTTCTCCCCCTCTCTCCTTCCCTATTATTATTTCCTTCCCTATTTTACCTCTCCTTCGTTCTCTTCACCTCATTCCTTTTTTCTCTCCCTCTTTCCTTTTCGCTCTCCCCGTCCCCTTTGCTTCTCCTCTCCGTCCTCCCATCTTCTTCCTCTCTCCCTCCCTCTCTCCCCCATTCCACTTTCTCTCCTTTCTTCTTCTATCTCTAACTCCTGTCCCGTCTGTTCTACATCTGTGTATATTCAAACACAGACTCCAGTCTCAGTGCTTTTTGTTTTTACCTGGTTAAACAAAGAGTCATAAATAAATCTCCCCCTCATCCATCGTTCTCCCTCCGGTTTTCGACACTTTGGACACGTTTTCTTCCGTCCCCTGAGGTCCTCGACTGCTCACAAGCGTCAGACTTTCTTTCTGGTCGCACGGAGAGCAGAGACTCGTGTTTGTCGAGGCTTAACACTGAACACAAATGCCAGACGTGGATCAATAGTGCATTACATCCGATCGGCTGCGTGAATGGTGCATGTTCTTCCCGTGTCTGGGTGGGTTTTCGCTCTGATTTAAAGACGTGGTCCTTGGTTCTCAAAGCGTTAAAGGAGGAAGTTGGTAGTTGAATCAATCTAACCCGTTCGTAGCTCTCACAAACGGATCAATCCTTACTTGAAACAAAAAGAAAAAATGAGGGCGATCTTTTTCTTCTGCACGGCCCCAACTCTGAATGAACTCTTTCGGTTTTGAAGTCGTCTTTAAAACGTGGCTTTTCTCTTTGGCTTTTAATCAGTGTTTGAGATGTTCTGTTCTGTTAGGATTTACTTTGTTTTTTACTTCGTTTTGCACTCATTTGTGAGCACTTTGGTTGGAATAACAAAAGAAGAAAAAATGTTGGAAGTAATTTAGTGCATTTACATTCATGAACAGTGAAGCGAGAAGGATCAGGACTCTGTCACACACTGTCGTCCTCAAACAGAGCAGCGACATGGACCAGCTTTTCTCACAGTCTGTGATTCATAACACGTTTTAGAAACAAGTGTGAGGTAATTTTCACACTGTCACTAGTCACATCCACATGTTTCTGCAGCAGCAGGTAAAGCCTCTGCAGCAGGTAAAGCCTCTGCAGCAGGTAAACCTCTGCAGCAGGTAAACCTCTGCAGCAGGTAAAGCCTCTGCAGCAGCAGGTAAACCTCTGCAGCAGGTAAAGCCTCTGCAGCAGGTAAAGCCTCTGCAGCAGGTAAAGCCCCTGCAGCAGGTAAAGCCTCTGCAGCAGGTAAAGCCTCTGCAGCAGCAGGTAAACCTCTGCAGCAGGTAAAGCCCCTGCAGCAGGTAAAGCCTCTGCAGCAGGTAAAGCCCCTGCAGCAGGTAAAGCCTCTGCAGCAGGTAAAGCCTCTGCAGCAGGTAAACCTCTGCAGCAGGTAAACCTCTGCAGCAGGTAAAGCCTCTGCAGCAGGTAAAGCCTCTGCAGCAGCAGGTAAACCTCTGCAGCAGCAGGTAAACCTCTGCAGCAGGTAAAGCCCCTGCAGCAGGTAAAGCCTCTGCAGCAGCAGGTAAACCTCTGCAGCAGGTAAAGCCTCTGCAGCAGGTAAAGCCTCTGCAGCAGGTAAAGCCTCTGCAGCAGGTAAACCTCTGCAGCAGGTAAAGCCTCTGCAGCAGGTAAAGCCTCTGCAGCAGGTAAACCTCTGCAGCAGGTAAAGCCTCTGCAGCAGGTAAACCTCCGCAGCAGCAGGTAAAGCCTCTGCAGCAGGTCAACCTCTGCAGCAGGTAAAGCCTCTGCAGCAGATAAAGCCTCTGCAGCAACATGTACAGCCTCTGCAGCAGGTAAAGCCTCTGCAGCAGGTCAACCTCTGCAGCAGCAGGTAAAGCCTCTGCAGCAGGTAAAGCCTCTGCAGCAGGTAAAGCCTCTGCAGCAGGTAAAGCCTCTGCAGCAGGTAAAGCCTCTGCAGCAGCAGGTAAAGCCTCTGCAGCAGGTAAAGCCTCTGCAGCAGGTAAAGCCTCTGCAGCAGGTAAAGCCTCTGCAGCAGGTAAACCTCTGCAGCAGGTAAAGCCTGTGCAGCAGGTAAAGCCTCTGCAGCAGGTAAACCTCAGCAGCAGGTAAAGCCTCTGCAGCAGGTAAAGCCTGCTGCAGCTGGTAACCCTCTGCAGCAGGTAAAGCCTCTGCAGCAGGTAAAGTAGGTAAACCTCTGCATTTTGTCTTTAGCCTGTGCAGCAGGTAAAGCCTCTGCTGCAGCAGGTAAAGCCTCTGCAGCAGGTAAACCTCTGCAGCAGGTAAAGCCTCTGCAGCAGGTAAAGCCTCTGCAGCAGGTAAAGCCTGTGCAGCAGGTAAAGCCTCTGCTGCAGCAGGTAAAGCCTCTGCAAGAAAGCAGGACCAAGACAACATCAGGACTAAACTAAGGATTAAAAAAAGACATTGTTATTAGTCTTTAAACATCTTTTGAGTATCTTAGGTTTGGCGTCTCATGTTTTAGAACTAAAACAAAATGTATCTGATTCTGTTTGCCCTGGCACTTTCTGAATTTAGGCGCCATCTACCGGCTGCATATGACAGAACAATGTTAGAGCAGGGTTTAAAGCTCAAAAACTCTATGTAGCATAATATGTTCCTTTAAACCAGGACTGCTCAGTGCGTCCTTGACTTTTCGCTGTCAGGTCAGAGGCAGGTGTTATGATTAAAAATGTCCCCCGTCTCTGAGGGCACAACACGATCGTCTGTCTGGTGAATATTCCCTGTTTTTTTTCTTCACCTTCAAAAATAAATGTGATTTTACAGCAAGAAAAAAAAAACGTGGAGAAGGCACCAGAGGACAGACGGGACATGAAGGAGATTTAAATGTGCGGTTTTATTTGAGATGGACATTGGTTTAGTAGACGTTTCATGTGTAAGTAAGACTTGAGTTTCAGGTGACAATCAAACATCAAAACATTCACAATTTTAGCCGTGAGTGACAAAAACACCTGAGAGTTAAAGGTGAGTGATGACATTTTCTGCTGTAAAAGCTCAAAAAACAACACCATAATGTGAAAGAGCTGCTACAGTCTGATAACACACATTAAAGTCTGTATAAAATGTGTTCCTGACATCTAAAAAACAAAAATCAGTTGTAGAAAACCACATAAACAACAGGAACACTGCAGCTATGCTCACATTTATCACTGACACAGACTTTGGGATCACACACAGTTGAACTCTTGACATTTCCTTTCTTAAATAAGATGATTCAGTCTTTATCATTCTCCAATTTGAGTCATTAGCAAGCTAGCTTACGTTAGCTTGACTGCATTTTCGTGATTTAAAACAAAAAGGTTAAAATGTTCTCTGTCAGTTGTAGACGATATTAAGAGCTAGAAAGAAAGTCGCCATGGTAACCTATAATAAACCGATGTCCAACTGCGGCAGCCATCTTGTGTTGTCAAATTCTACTGAAGAACGCAGACAAACTAATGAGGAGCGGGACTTTTTAAATCAACATTTTGTGAATCGTACACACACCAGACTTTGGAATCTTGGACTTAACATTTTGACGGAACGTACTAAAGGATTTGTTGATATCGAATTCTAAGCCTAAAGTTTAAAGTCTGAAAACTGAGGCGAACTTTGTGTTTTTTATGCCAGTTCACAGTTAGCTCTAGTTTACTCAGAAACAAATAAGAAATCCAAAATCCACTCTGTACATTTTTTGTAACGAATATGTGTACAAAACAAACCAAAATGTGTAATATTGGTGGAGTTTTTTTCAAATAAAATGCCTTATTTCTACATGAAAACATCACATGACAAAAAACTTGTAATACATTTTTTTCTTATATTTATGTGAGTAAACAACAGGAGAAGTTTAACATTGATATCTTTAAATTTAAGATTCTTTCCTATTCACCTGCAGCGTCTCACCTTAAATAATGCATCCAACGCAAATATTATCCAACTTTATTTGTTCTCGAGCGCTTTGAAAACTACAAAGTCGACCAGACGCTGAACACACAATGAGCCCAAGACAAAGCAAAATAACAGGACAATAAACACACATCTAAAAAACTAAGGTCAACTTTAGACGCTGGTATAAAGCCAGAGATATAAAGTGACTGTCTGAATGTTTTATTCTTCTGCTGCTTTGGTTTTGATCAGAGGAAACACGCCGAGCTGAGAGTCCCATATGTGCATTAAGTACAGACACATGGACTTGTGTAATATGTAAATGTACGCCTTTCATCTCAACATTCTGGCTCTCAAGCTGCTCTCTCTTTTACGGCTGCAACGAGTTAAACGATTAATCACATCTAATCGATTATAGAAATGGTTATCAACTGTAAATAATCGAGTAATCGTTAACTGGTCTAAACAGAGACTCCAAAATATGAAAGAAAAGGTTTTATTTCTCAAACGGAGCAGGAATGACACAAAAAACACACTGAAACATGTCACGTCTGTGTTTGTCAGCGGTGGATGAAGTGCTCCATTTTGTTACTCAAGTAAAATCACAGATTCAGCAGCAAAAAATTTAAAAGTATCACATTTTTTTAATCTACTCAAGTAAAAGTATTAAGGTATTCAGTTAAAATGTACTTTAAGAGTAAAAAGTAAAAGTAATTATTTGTTTTGGAGAACTATTAAAGCATCAAATTGTTCTCTTGATTGATTTATTCTGTTGAGTTTGGGTCGTTATAGACACATTTCCAGGTTATTTTTCTCTGCAGAGGCTTTTTGTTTGATCAAAGAGAACTAGAAAAATAAACAGTTAAAATGTCGCCATAAATGTGCAAAAAATAAACCCCCCAGTCTTTCCAGCTGGTCTAAAACCTTAAGAAAATGCTGTTTTACTTTTCAGTCCAGTTCAAAAATGTAGTGGAGTAGAAAGTACAGATACACGCTCTGAAATGTAGAGACGTAAAAGTAAAAAGTATCTACTGTAAAATGTACTTAAGTAAAGTACAGACACCTGAAACATTTACTTAAAGTGCCTCTGACAGGTTGGACTACACATTTAACCAAAATGCAGTTAAGATAAATATATTTCAAATTCTGCCAAAATCTTTACAAATTTTACCCCATTTTAGCCTTTTTTTTTGCTTTTTAATTTTACTTCCTGGTTGTAACTCATGACATCACACTGAGAAATTTCCAACACAGGTGCACACAACTCCTCTAATGTCACAGACTTTTTTTTTTTCATTTGATAAAGAAAAGTACATATGAACACCTTTATTTTGTTGAATCAATGTTTAAAGGGTGAAAAAAGTAGTTTATTTTGTGTAAATTATGCATAATATTTGTCTCCCCAGTGTGATGTCATCGATTTGTTTGCTTCCTGTAATTCCATGTAAACTGATTTTTCAACATTTCTCCACAAACAACGACCTGATTGGTGTAAAACTATAATTTATATTAACAACAGGTATTAGTACACGGAATAAAGTCAAAATGAGAAAATCATATCTTTTACTTTTGTCTTTGTTACTTTCCACCACTGGTTTTTGACTGAAATACTTAATCTATAAATATTCTCCTCCAGGACGTTGTCGAACGCCTTCACTTCAGCTTTGTCTGAGTAAAATGTAGCTTTATCTTATATTCAAGGGTCTTTTGCATTTTAAACAACTAATCAATTAATCAAAGGAATAATCGGCAGACTAATGGATTACCAAACTAATCGTTAGTTGCCGCCCTACTCTCTTATGTAAACTCTTTTATTTTACATGGTTTATATCGTTGGTATGGACCCTTTAAAATACTGTCATCAAATGTTTAAAATTCCAAAATGGAGGCGATTGGAGGCAAACGCGAAAAACCAAAACACATTTTCAATAATTAACTCCAAATCAAAATGTTAAGGATTAAACAAAAAATTGTATTTGAGCTTCACAAAAGCATAATTTGTGCTTGTACTTGTAATATATCTGTAGATAAAATAAATCATCATCGTGGGCTCAACATTTCTGTGAGATTTTTTCCAGTAAAAGCTAAAAATCAGGATAATGTCTTCATAACAAATGCGAAGAGTCTTTCATAATCTCATATTAAATTAGCAAACGCTGTAAATCTGCTGTGATTGCGTTCAAACCAGGCGTGGCGAGCGGTTTCCCTTTGACAAAACCCCCTTGATTTTTCATATTTTGTGATATTCTGAGCTTATATGTGATATATCTGTAGATACAATGAAAAATTATTATGGGCTCATCATTTCTGTCGGTATTTGTCAGTTAAACCTAAAAATCTGGATTTTTCCTTCATCAAAAATGCAAAGAGTTTATCATAATTTCCTTCAACATAATGTAAAGTACAATAAAGTACAATAATAAATGTGTTTAAAGCAGCTCTGATGTCACTCACATGTGTCTGAGGCTTTTACTTTTCAAAATCATCTACATTTTTCATATTTTGTGATATTCTGAGCTTAATCCCAGTTTCTCCAGTGAAATCACATTATGTTCCACTTCACTTTTGCCTCCGTTCGCTAATTTAACATTTATTTCACAAACTTTTAAAGCGTATAAAAGTTTGTCACGTGTTATAGTTTCACAAATGTACAACTAAATAACACACCGACATCTTTTAAAAGGCTTGAAAAATGTCAGTTTACGTTATTAATCTGAAAACTTTATATGATTATTTGCAAACTTTGACAAACAAGTGTCAGCATTACGCGCCCTCTTGAGTGTAAAACCAGCTTACAATATCATTCATTTATAAACGCAGTGTGTTTGGAAAGGCAAAAGTGTAAGTCCAGTTAATTGACGCAGAGCGAATGTTTCGACAGGCTCAGTGTTTATGTGGAATTTTCCCTCAAGTCAGCTAAGCCAATTATAGACTCTTTAAAAGTTTGTTAACAAAGACATTCTGAATTCTGGAACGGAGGCAAAAGTGAAGTGGAACATAATGTGATTTCACTGGAGAAACTGGGATTAACCTCAGAATTTCACAAAATATGAAAAATGTAGACGATTTTGAAAAGTAAAAGCCTCAGACACATGTGAGTGACATCAGAGCTGCTTTAATCACATTTATTATTGTACTTTATTGTACTTTACATTATGTTGAAGGAAATTATGATAAACTCTTTGCATTTTTGATGAAGGAAAAATCCAGATTTTTAGGTTTAACTGACAAATACCGACAGAAATGATGAACCCATAATATTTTTTCATTGTATCTACAGATATATCACATACTTTACCATAAATTACACTTTTTATGGAGCTCAAATACAGTTTTAAAATTTGAAAACAGTATAACTGTCCATCCTTTGTAATAGAACATCAAACTAGCTGACATTTCTACCCTGGAAATTCTAATTTGTTGCTTTTTCCAGTCACAAAACGACTTAAAACCTTTAGTATTTAGATCTGATGTGAGCGAATTATAGAAAATGAATTCCAGTCTGCTTCATTTTGCCTCCATTCCAGAATTTTGATGACATTTTAAAGGGTCTATACCAGGGGTGTCCAAACTTTTTCCATCGAGGGCCGCATATTGAAATATAGACCAAGCGGAGGGCCACAAATCAATCGTGAAACGTTAAAAAAAGCTGCATTTATCTGATGTTTTAAGCACCACCACATCTACATTCAGTCTCAGTGCCTTAATATCAGGTCTGTATTGCACTAAAATGTTGGTTTCTTAGGTTAGAATTGTAGAAAATCTAAAATTTGCTGTAAAAAGAACTTCTCAGGACAATGTGGGCCAGTTCACCAGGAAGACTAAGGGCCAAGAAAAATTGGTCTGAGGGCCGCATTTGGCCCCCGGGCCTTAGTTTGGACACGTCTGGTCTATACGGAGCATATTCACAAACCCAAGTATTTGTTGATTTTCTCCCTTTGGTTAGGCTGTATTTAAAGCAAAGTGCAGATATTTCACTGTCAAAATGAACGGAATCTCAATATTCTGCAGAACAGACTATATTTGAAATCTTAATGAGCTCATATCAACGAGCTAAAAGAGGAAACGTGCTCGGGGCGAGAGGAAAAGTGAAGCCACTCACATCACGGCACCACACGGCAGCCATCTTGTGTGGTCAAATTCTACCAAAGAACTAACAAGCTGGACTTTTTGATCATAGTTTTGTAATTATTGCCTCAAGCAGCAATGATCAGCACCACGCCGCCGACCTGCAACGCGCCACAATTTCCAACTTTTGAGGTCCCACTCCTGCCCCACTTCCTGTTTTTACATTATTTTCCATTAGAACGTTGCTCTTTCTGCACTCTCAGATGGCCACCGTAGTGTGCCTTCCAACAGACGTACAAACACTACAATAACTAACACTAAGATCATAAAAATCAAAGATGTTCCGCACTAGATTATAGAGAGCTAGTTTCCATTTGCAAAATTACAATAAATTAAATGAAATGAATAAGAAAATCTGAGTTGGAGAGTGTTTAGTGTTTAGCTCAGGCAGAGTCTAATGGCAGAATCATGTAAACTGCATAATTCAAGATGACGGTTGAATTTGTTTCCACTCATCAGACACTTTGCCCTCAGCATTTCATCAATATTGAAAATTTAAAAAGCTTTAATGTAGACCTGATTTAGTGCCTTGTATTGGTGTCTTTTACAAGTGAACAAAACAAACATGTCAAGCACAATGTAAACTCCACTTTCAGCCTCAGTCAGTGGCTCTTAAAGGTGCACTCTAAGCCCACAGTCTACAGGCGTTTTCACACTGAGCAGGAACCAGGGACGGAACCAAACTTTGGGGACTTTTTTTAGCTCCTGTTCAGGGGAAGGTACTTTTCACTCAGACCAGGAACCTTTTTGTTAAAACGTGTGCCTTTACAACATTAACATTGATGGAAAATGATTTTGAGTCGTACTTAAAGGAAAAATATTCTGCATTTTTCATGTTGCTGTTAGCCTTATCTCATGATTTAAAACAACAAAAATGTTTCTTATTGATTCTATGACTTGTGTTATCAGTCAGTATGAAATGACACTGAGTGCATGTAACCAGCAGATGGCGCCAGCTAGTTAACTTCTTTTCAGTGCAAACTTATGATGCAGGTTAGCAGTAGCAGTGTTCGTGTTTAGAGGCAGAAACAAGCGAGAATGAGTTTAGCGATGATTTAAGGACTAAAAACAGCGGAAGATTCTCAGATAAGTGACGTAGATTATCCTAAAATATGTCCCGGATAGAAGGAGTTCAGCAGGAAGTGTGTTTGGCGCTCTGAGGGAGAGGATTTTCTGATAAACATTCCTCAAAACAGTGTGTTTTTGATAACATTGTTAGAACATGGTTTAAAGCTCAAAAATGTCACTGTAGAAGAATATGTGTCCTTCAATCTTAAATTAACAACAGATTGATCTTGACTCTTGAAATAAATATTAACAAAAATTTTGAGTTACTGTGAATAATGGCATTTTATTGTAAAAGTCATTGTTTGAGTTTTTTGGAGCAGGAGGATGAAGGGAAGTAAACTCATTTAAAGCTGGAATACCTAATTTTCACACTGTGGAACCAGAAGTAGGTTTTTAAATCAAACTCGTCCATCGCTCTCACAAACCCTTTGACACATCGTTAAAATTCACTCGCATTCATTTTTGGTCCAGTGCACAGCTTTAAAACAGCATTTTTCAGACAGCGAAGAGAAACTAGAGAGGACCATCTGAGGGCAACCAATCAGAGCGCTGCTTTTAGCTCTTACTTACAAAATACTTCATTAGATGGAGACAGATTGTCAGAAAGGGCTGCTTTTAGTGAATACTATTTGGTGGACAACACAAAATAATTTACACCCAAAAAACGTCAGGCACCCCAGCTTTATTTAAAAATTTAAATACTTCTTTAGATTCTTCTTTTTATTTTATTAGTTATCCTGTTAGACCCACTTTCAGCCTCCGTCGTCGTGTGAGTGTGAACGTGAACAAGGGGGACTGGGCGGTTCCTCTTACTAAATAGGGACTGGGAAATTTACTGACTTGGTTCCTGGTTGTGTGAAAACACCTAATGTGAATCAAATGGGAACAAGAACAAAAAAAAGTACCTTGAACTGAAAAAGCACCTAATGTCCCCTAAGTGTTGTTCCAGACCCTAGTTCCTGCTCTCTGCGAACGTGGAGCAGACGGGGACTAGAAAAGGTTCCTACAGTGGGAAAATACCTATGTCCTTAAAGTGTGGTTCCAGTCCCTAGTTCCTGTTGAGTGTGAACGTGGATCAAATGGGGACTGGAAAAGGTTCCTACAGTGGTAAAATAGCTATGTTGCCAAAGTGTATTTCCAATCCCTAGTTCCTGCTCTATGTGAACATGGAGCACACGGGAACTAGAAAAGGTTCCTACAGTGGGAAAATAGCCATGTTCCCAAAGTGTGGTTCTAATCCCTGTCTGAACGTGGACCAAAAGGTTCCTACAGTGGAAAAATAGCTAGGTCCAGAAAGTCTAGTTCCAGTCCCTAGTTCCTGCTTTGTGTGAACATAGAGCAAACAGGGACTGGAAAAGGTCCCTACAGTGGAAAAATACCTATGTCCTTAAAGTGTGGTTCCAGTCCCTAGTTCCTGTTGAGTGTGAACGTGGATCAAATGGGGACTGGAAAAGGTTCCTACAGTGGTAAAATAGCTATGTTGCCAAAGTGTATTTCCAATCCCTAGTTCCTGCTCTATGTGAACATGGAGCACACGGGAACTAGAAAAGGTTCCTACAGTGGGAAAATAGCCATGTTCCCAAAGTGTGGTTCTAATCCCTGTCTGAACGTGGACCAAAAGGTTCCTACAGTGGAAAAATAGCTAGGTCCAGAAAGTCTAGTTCCAGTCCCTAGTTCCTGCTTTGTGTGAACATAGAGCAAACAGGGACTGGAAAAGGTCCCTACAGTGGAAAAATACCTATGTCCTTAAAGTGTGGTTCCAGTCCCTAGTTCCTGTTGAGTGTGAACGTGGATCAAATGGGGACTGGAAAAGGTTCCTACAGTGGTAAAATAGCTATGTTGCCAAAGTGTATTTCCAATCCCTAGTTCCTGCTCTATGTGAACATGGAGCACACGGGAACTAGAAAAGGTTCCTACAGTGGGAAAATAGCCATGTTCCCAAAGTGTGGTTCTAATCCCTGTCTGAACGTGGACCAAAAGGTTCCTACAGTGGAAAAATAGCTAGGTCCAGAAAGTCTAGTTCCAGTCCCTAGTTCCTGCTTGGTGTGAACATAGAGCAAACAGGGACTGGAAAAGGTCCCTACAGTGGGAAAATACCAAATGTCCCCAAAGTGTGGCTCCAGTCCCTAGATTTCCAGCCCAGTGTGAACTCGGACCAAATGGGGACTGGAAAAGGTTCCTAGAAATGGGAATTTCTTACGATTGAAAGCGCTTCACGACTCGGGACTTGACGTGGACTCGAACCTTTACCAGGAGTAAGAAGTCGAGCAAGAACCGCCCCGTCTTGAAAGAACTCAAACAATGACACAACAAATGGAACAACCGTCGCTGCAAAAGTGCCCCTGGCGTCTTACCGTAGAGGATGGTCACCATGGAGACGGGCATCACCAGAACCCCCAGCAGCATGTCGGCCACGGCCAGCGACATCAGGAAGTAGTTGGTGGCGTTCTGCAGCTTCTTCTCCAGCGACACGGCCAGGATCACCAGGATGTTGCCCATCACCGTCACCGCAATCACGACCAGGATCAGCAGCGCCGCCCAGTTCTTGTCCACGTCGCACGCCCAAATCCCGCCGTCCTCGTGGCTGCCGTTGAAGAAAGTCAGGTTTGCAAGATCCCACGGGCTCCGGCAGTTCGTCCGGTTCGGCGAGTTCGCGTTTTTCCACGATCCTTGAGCGCCGACGGCTGTGTGATTGCTCGAGATCGGTTCGGAGTGGTTTTTGACATTTTCGAAACTCATGTTGGCAACAAAACGGTCGATATCGTGTCTTTTGTTGTGCTTTCCTGCTGTTGTTTTCTTTAAGACGCTCTTATTTTAAACTATGAAACTCAAATATAACGATTCAATTATGCGTTAAATATATTCTGATTGTCTTTTGTTGTCCTCATTTGCTTAGTTTTCTTAAAAAGACACTCCTATTTTAAAGTATAAAACTCATATATAACGATAAAAAATAATGTCTTTCTTTGCTCTTATTTTTATTCATTTATTTATTTCAATTTTTACATTTTTGTTTCATGTTTTCCCTCTGGTCACGTTGTGTTTTTTTGTTTTTTGTTCTATGTTTTAGACTTGAAAAATGAAGAAAAATAATAAATAAATCAATATATGAATGCGTTCTCATATGTTTTTTAAATCCTTTTAACTGATGTCACTCTCTCTGGTCTTCTTTTTATGTTTATTGTTACAAAATTGAAAAATAATTATAAAAAAAAGGATAAATTAAGGGAAAAAATAAAATAAACTGAGGTTCAATAAATAAATAAAACTCAAAAATAAGACGTTGCAATGTCTTAAATGTTTGTTCACGTTTTAGATTTAAAAATGTCTGATTAAAATGTGTGATTTTCGTAATTTGACTCAAACATCAAACTAAATCTTTGCGATGTAGCTTACTGAAGAACTACAAGAATTAAAAATCCAATATTCTAAAATACATCTTCCATAAAAACCTAGCATATTTCCTTCTCTCGATGGAAAAACGTACAAACCCAAACGAGGCTGAACCTTCGGAGGCGGATCATGTCACAGTTTCCCTCGAGTGAAATGTAAAAATAAACCGCAATAAATCAACGCCTCGGCTCAAAACGTCTGAACTAATAATCCATGGATCATGATTGGGGCAGGTCCCCGGGCAGCCCTGGTCCAGACCGGGTCCTGACCTGGTCCAGATCCTCCGGCCCCAAAAGCGAAAGTAAAAATAAGCGCCTCCTCTCGGCCGCTGCAGGTCAAACGAAAATAGTCGATCCTTAAAATGTCTTTGAGTGAATATTTCCAGGTCGAAGCAAAGATTTCCCCCGAGATTCTGAGCGAGGACGATTCAATTTGAAAATGCTGAACAGGTTGGAGGATTCGCAATAAAATATAAATGATTGTGAAAAAACAATTGTGCGATGACTGAAACCAATTAGTGCTGGAGGTAAAAATAAAACGGATGATTCATTGTTCAAAAATTCTTACATTAATCTTGAAGAACAAACTAAAAATGTATGTCTTGGTTTCCTCCAAAACAGTCAGACTTTGAAACATCTTTAATCAGTTGCAAGTTTGCAGTAAATGTAAGGATTTGTGTCTTTTTAGCTTCAAAATGACATAAAATTCTTCAATAAATCTGTGTTGAAAACAAAACGCAGAACAAATCCGTGCAATACAAATCGATCCTCGACTAGATTTCTTGGTTTCCATTCAAAATATCTGGCTCTTTAATTGGCTAATGTGCAAAAAAGTCGATTTCCAAACAATTTTCAGCTTTGAAAAGATGGATTTCTTGGATTGGATTCTCAAGCGTTGTTGAAAAATGCTCTTCAAAAAGGGTTGTCTTGGTTTTTAGTGACAAAGATACTGTATTTTGTCTGAAATTCATCACTTGTTGACGGAAAACTCACAACTGCTGTCATTTTCTTTTGAATATTTTAAATTCTTTACTGCAAAAAAGTGCAAAAAATACATACATAAATAAATATGACTCCATACGAGGTAGATTTTCATGCTTTCCATAAATTATCTTTGCTCCAAAAATAAGGTATTTTGAATGCAATGTCTTTAATAAATGATGATGTAAAGAGATAGAACTTAAAAAATTCAACTCAATTAACTGAATTCCTCTTCCAAATCATCACTTTTCAAAACTCTGTCCAAAACGTCTCATCTACATTTTCAAAAATCTTCACAAATCACAATTTCCCAACAAAAAACAAAAAAATCACATTTCCTCCTCTAAATCTCGCTGATTTCCAACCATTTCCCGTCATTCACGTTTGGCTTTGCCCCAAACGCACGTCGAACACTTCAACAAACCTCATGGCGACGCTTTGAACGCCCAACTGTCCACGTCGCTCCGGGTCCAGCGCAAAACTACATCGTGGAGAAAGAAATCCCTCGTCAACGTCACCGCGAATCCAAAAATAGCCTCGGGAACTTCTGCTCAATCAAAAGTGCCAAAGGTTCTGATCCTGGGTTTGCAGCAGGAGCTCGTGCAGTCGCAGCAGCATGCCGTCAGCAGAAGTAGAAGTAGTAGTAGTAGTAGTAGTAGTAGTATTCCATGTAGTACTGGCTGCAGGAGCTGTGGACGGCGGCATGTCCTCTCTGTGTCTCGGCGCTCTTGTCTGCTCCTCGGCTCGGCTCCCGCACTCCTCCCTCTGCCTCGTTTCTCCCTCGTTTCTCTCTCGTGTTTCTCTCTCTCTCTCTCTTTCGGGTCTTTGCTCGTCGTTAAACCGAGCCGCGATAATAAAAGAGGCTTGAGCGGGCTCCGAGTGCAGCTTGTGACGGTGATGGGAACTTTTATCAGAAATACATAAAACATAAAGACACTAAAGGGATGGAAATGAATGATTATTTCAGAAGTCGACTAATGAAACGATTATTTGTATTGTATTTTAGGCTTTTAAAGGGAAAATAGTGTGCATTTTTGTATTGTTTTTAAGCTTTAAACCTGCTCTTGAGTGTCTTCAGTTTGTCTCATGTTTTAGAACTAAAAAGAAAAAAGAAAAAAACATAATTTCACCACTGCGTTGGGACAGGCCATTTTGACTGTGGCTCCATCAGTTGTGGATTTACCTCTAACTGTGTCACATTTGTGCTCATTTTCAACCAGGAAGTAGCATTATAAACTTTACGAAAACTGTCAAACTAGGGACAAATGCTGCAAAATGTTTAGTAAAATCTTAAATATAATCAAAGCTTCAGTTACATCTCTCTTGACTAAATCTCTAGCATTTTACAGCTTCCTTCAACCGGTCAGTCAGACGCACACACACACACACACACTTACACACACATACATTTACACACACACACACACACACGCACGCACGCACGCACGCACACACACACACACACACACACACACACACACACACACACACACACACACACACACACACACACACACACACACACACACACACATACATACATTTACACACACACACATTTACACACACAGTACAGTTAGCTAAAGAGACAGCAATGGCACAGGGGAAAAGACCAAAAGTAGGAGGAGGATTGTTTTTTCATTTCCTCAAACACTAAGACTATGCCTCATGTGCAGTGCCACTGGAGCTATTGCCAAAAAAAGGTAATTTGGAACTGCATTTTAAGACGACGCACGCACACTAAGAAAAAGACTACCCAGCAGAGACAACTCAAGACCCAGTTTACGGCTCGACAGGCGGTATTTACAAGATTTATACATATGTCACGTATCTATAGTTGTGCAGTAAAGAATCTGAA
Organism: Rhinogobius similis; assembly: GCA_019453435.1. Classification (NCBI taxonomy): domain Eukaryota; kingdom Metazoa; phylum Chordata; class Actinopteri; order Gobiiformes; family Gobiidae; genus Rhinogobius; species Rhinogobius similis. The sequence continues at coordinate 6,069,083 of CM033633.1, forward strand.
TGTATGATGAAGTAGATCTCGGCTTACTGGTGGCTGGAAAAGTAGATCTTGGTAAGAAAAACACTGTTTAAAGGGCGTATGACGGGTTTTTACAATTTTCTAATTTTGACTTTATTCAGTGTATTAATACCTCTTGTAAATATAAATTGTAGTTTCACACCAATCAGGTCACTATTTGTGGAGAAAAGTTGAAAAATCTGTTGACAATTACAGGAAGTAAACAAATTGATGACATCACACTGGGGAGACAAAGGTCATGCAGAATTTACACAAAATAAACTACTTTTTTGACCCTTTAAACATTAATTCAACAAAATAAAGATGTTCACATGTACTTCACTTTGTCAAATGAACAAAATCTGTGACATTAGATGAGTTTTGGCCACTGTACAGTGTGGTTGCTATGGTAATTTCCTAGTATCGCTTTACAACCAGGAAGTAACATTTAAAACCTAAAAAAAAGCTAAACTGGGGTAAAATTTGTAAAGATTTTAGTAGAAATCTGAATATATTTATCTTACCTGCATTTTAGTTAAATGTGTATTTCAACCTGTCAGAGGCCCTTTAAACACAATTTCAAACTATAAGAGTACATTTTATATAATATGTCTCCTTTAATGTCACACTGTCAAAAATGTGTTCCTTGCACACACATTTACCTTGTATTTTGGTTGTTATTCTGTTTATTTGTGACACAGACAGCCTTTATTGACCTCTATTTCCTGTAAACATCCACTTTTTGCTCACCTGTGAAATTTGAAACCGGGTGTCTTTGTGAGGCTCAGAGAGGGGGGCGGAGAAGAGGAGCTCGCAAACAGGATTAACAACGAAACGAGCGCGAAAGAAGCTAATGACGAGCGAAGGACACGACGCAGAGCCGCAATGGAACCATCGCGCTGTCACTGTTGAGGTCTGAGGTCACCGCTCAGCTCCCATGATGCTTTGGGTCTTTCCTCTCTAATCTGTGCTCCAGTGTTTCTGTCAAGTCTGAGTCAGCTCCAAACCTCTCCTCCCCCCTCGCTCTCTCTCTCTCTCTCTCTCTCTGTCATTTCTCCTCCCCCTTTCCTTTCTTTCCTCTCACTCTGACAAAAATCCCTCTCTCTCTCTCTCTCTCTCTCTCTCTCTCTCTCTTTCTCCTCCCCTCTCTCCTTTCCTTCCTCTCACTTTGACAAACCTCTCTTCCTCTCTCATTTCTCCTCCCCTCTTTCCTTTCCTTCCTCTAACTCTGACAAACCTTCCCCTCTCTCTCTCTCTCTCTCTCTCATTTCTCCTCCCCTCTCTCTTTTCCTTCCTCTCACTTTGACAAACCTCCCTCCCTCCCCCTCTCTCTCTGTTTCTCTCACCCCGCTCTATGTCTCACCTCCCTCTCCATCCATCCTTTTCTCAACCCCTTTCCTTCTCTCTCTCCCTCCACCCTCTCTTTTCCCTTGCTTCTCTCTGACCATCCACTCGCTACTCTCTTTTGTTCTCTCTCTTTCTCTCACCCCTCTCTATTGATCCTTTTCTCAACCCCTTACCTTCTCTCTCCTCTTTCCTTCATCTCTCTTTTCTCTCTATTTCCTTCCCACTTCTCTCTCTCCCTCTCTTCCCTCTATGTTTTCCTTCTCACTCCCTCCTCTCTTTTCTCTCTCTTCTCTTCCCTCTCCCTCCCTCTTTCTTTCTTTTCCTTCCGTCTCCTTTCTCTTATCTCCTCTCTCTTCCATCACCTCCTCTTTCTTTCCTTTCCTCTCCTCTTTCCTTCATCTCTCTTTTCTCTCTATTTCCTTCCCTCTCCACTCTCTCCATCTCTCTTCCCTCTATGTTTTCCTTCTCACTCCCTCTTCTCTCTTTTCGCTCTCTTCTCTTCCCTCTTTTCTCTCTTTTCTCCCTCTCCTTGCTCTCTCCTTTCCTCTCCCCTCTCTCTCTCCTCCCTCTTTCTCTCCCCCTCTCTCTTTTCCTTCCCTCCTCTCTTCCCCTTCTCTCTCTCTCTTTCCTTCCCTCTCCTCTCTCTTATCTCCTCTTTCTTCCCTCTCGTCCTCCTTCCTCTCTCTCCCTCCCGCTTCTCCTGTCTTACCTCTCCTCTCTCTCCTTCCTGCCTCTCTCTCTCCCCCTCCTCTCTCATTACTCTCTCTTCTCTTTACTCTTTTCTCTCTCTCTATCTTTCCTTCCCGCCTCTTTCTCTCTCGCTCTCTCTCTCTTCTCTTTACTCTTCTCTATCTATCTCTATTTTTCCTTCCCGCCTCTTTCTCTCTCTCTCCCTCCCTCCTCTCTCTTTTCTCTTCCCTCTCCTCTCTCTCCTCCCTGCCTCTCTCTCTCCCTCTTCTCTCTTTACTCTCTCTTCTCCTTACTCTTTTCTCTCTCTCTCTTTCCTTCTCTCTCCTCTCTCTTATCTCCTCTTTCTTCCCTCTCGTCCTCCTTCCTCTCTCTCCCTGCCTCCTTCCCCTTCTTCGCTCCTCTCCCTTCCACTTCTCTTGTCTTACCTTTCCTCTCTCTCCTCCCTGCCTCTCTCTCTCCCTCCTCTCTCTTTACTCTCTCTTCTCTTAACTCTTTTCTCTCTCTCTCTCTCTAGCTTTCCTTCCCGCCTCTCTCTCACTCTCTCTCTTATCTTTACTCTTCTCTCTCTCTATCTCTATCTTTCCTTCCCGCCCCTCTCTCTCTTTTCTCTTCCCTCTCCTCTCTCTCCCCTCCCTCTTTCTCTCTCTCTTTCCTTCCCTCTTCTCTCTCTCATTCTCTCTTCCCTCTGTTTTCCTTCTCTCTTCTCTCCTTCCTCCCTCCTTCTCTCCTTCCCTCCCCTCTCTCTCTCCCTCCCTCCTTTTCTCCCTCTGTCCTTCTCTTCCTCTCTCCCTGCCTCCTTTCCCTTCTTCTCCCCTCTTTCTCTCCTCCCTCTCTCTCTCTCTCTCTCTCTCCTCCCTCCTTCTCTCCTTCCCTCCCCTCTCTCTCCCTCCCTCCTTTTCTCCCTCTCTCCTTCTCTTCCTCTCTCCCTCCCTCCTCTCTCTTTTCTCTTCCCTCTCCTTTCTCTCCCCTCCCTCTTTCCCTCCCTCTTCTCTACCTCTTTCTCTCTTCCCTCCATCTCTCTCCTCCCTCTCTCTCTCTTCCCTCCATCTCTCTCTTCCCTCTCTCTTCCCTCCTCTCTCTTTTCTCTTCCCTTTTCCCTCTCTCATTCTCTCTTCCCTCCATCTCTCTCCTCCCTCTCTCTCTCCTCTCTCTCCCTTCCCTCTTTCTCTCTCTCTTTCCTTCCCTCTTCTCTCATTCTCTCTTCCCTCTATCTCTCTCCTCCCTCTCTCCTTCTCTCCCTCCCTCCCTCTCTCTTCCCTCCTCTTTCTTTCCTTCCCTCTTCTCTCTCTCATTCTCTCTTCCCTCCTTCTCTCTCCTCCCTCTCTCCTTCTCTCCCTCCCTCCCTCTCTCTTCCCTCCATCTCTCTCCTCCCTCTCTCCCGCCATCTTTACGTCTCTTTCAGTGAATTTCCGTGTCCTCTTTTCTCAATCCTCTTATAACTCTAAGAACAGATGAAGATTCCTCCCGTCCTCAGCCCCTGCTCTGTCTCTGCTTTCCTTAAACGTCTTTGGAGGATTTCACAGATAAGCTCGTGTTTTTCCACCACATTATTGCTTTATTTTGAGAACAGATTGACGAGGTTTTATTTCGATACCGTTTGTTTTAAGGCAGAAATGGGTCGACTCCAACTCAAGTACAATGTGTTACGTAACGCTGTTGTGCAAGAAACATTTTGGGCATTTTCACTTCCATTCTTCACTGTATTTTCTGCACAGTTTACCAAAGTTTTGTGGATCTTTTAGCCGATATATAGCTGCAACTAACGATTATTTTAGACGTAGACAAGTTAAATAAGTGTTTTTATTGTACATTGGGACTTTTTAATTACATTTTTAACTAAATAAAGATTGAAATATAGTAATTAAAGGCGTTTATATAAAGAATATTTACAAATTAAGCGTATTATTGATATAAATCTGAAATAGTTGATATTCCTTTTTGGCGTTTTGATTCTATAATGGAGCTGTGTTTGTTATAAAAGGTCTTTACATGTCTGTTTTTGAGTGTTATAGTCCATGTAACAATTATAATGATAAAAAAAAAAAAAAAAGACTTTGATTATTTATTTAGCGTCGACTTGACACAATTGTTCCGATCAATTGTTGCAGCCCATAGTCAAACCCGATATATGCAAATATGGATGTCAATATTTAATTTAAAATCCATGTCACGGCTAAAGACCACAATTTTAAAGGGGCTGTACTTGATTTTTACTGTTTTGAAATGTGAGAAACAAAACTAATTAATGATCCCAATTTTTTTCCATGTAATAAAGTAAAATCTGTGTTTCCCCAGCACAGATATATTTTAAAAGCATCTATTCTGATAAAAATGAGACCACAGCACTGTCTCTGCATCACTTTATAGAGCGTTTTATTCTACAACAAGCAGGAAGTGCGCCGTTAGCATGCTAATGTTTGTTAGCTTTACCCGGAACGCCGCAGCTCAGAAACTCGTGAAAAGTGCTTATAAACTTATCATCGGGGTTAATATTTATGATGCTGGGACTGCATTAGGAAAGTGAGCGATACATGTGACTGATGTAAAGACTTTAACATGAAATAGTTCTGTTTTTCACGTTTCAAAACAATGAAATTCAGGTACAGGGTCTTTAAATATATCAGATTTTTACTGTTGTGAAACGGGAAAAACAGAACAGAACTTTATTTTGCAAGTAATAAAGTTAACTCTGTGTTGCTCCAGCTCAGAACTATTGTAAAAACATCTATTTGGGTGAAAATGAGACCACAACTTTTACTCTGCATCTGTTTATACAGACTTTTATTCTACGAGAGAAGCAGGAAGTGCACCATTACCATGCTAATGTTATGTTTGTTAGCGTGAAGGTCCATGACGCTCTAGTTTCAGAAACTTGTGAAAAGTGCTTCTGAACTTATAAACGGTGAATATTTATGATGCTGGGACTGCATTAGGAAAGTGAAAGCTACATGGGACTGATGTAAAGACTTTAACATGAAATAGTTCTGTTTTTCCCGTTTCAAAACAATAAAAATCAGGTACAGGGCCTTTAAATTTGTGGGCTTTTACCGAGACATTGACTTTAAATTATCGACAACAAGCAGCAGATTGTAGTTGACATGTTTTATTTTATTTAGATTGATTTAAGAACTCTAAATGTGTCACATCATGGAGTCTTAAATCATCAAATAATCACAACTAAGTACAGGATGTGGGCGGGGATAGGTGGGAGGTGAAAACAGGATTTCTCTGAGCACTCAAGCTTCAGCTGCACGACAAACGGGATTAACTCAGACACGCAAGAATCCATCAAAACACAACTTTGGGCAGACTAATGATGAGGAAACACCGCTGTGACAAGATTTAAAGCTCATTAAAGTTGATTTTTCGGGACATTTCAAAACTACGTCAGAACATAAAAGCCGAGCGCTTTAGTCGTACAAACCGGTGACACATCCGCGCGCTATTCTTTCATGACATTTCTCCTTTCTTCAAACGCCGACTGTCAGGTGAACAGCTGGTTCCATAACGAGACACGTGTTTTTCTCACAGACAGGCCGCGCTTTTACCCACAATGCTCTGCTGCGGCTCTGACTCAGCCCTAATGCGCTCGCTGTAATGTTCTCCAGCCTGACATCCAGTTCACGGAGCCAAACACCGCAGATGAAAGGAAAATTACAGACCTTTGACACCGACGCCATTTTACATTTTTCATACGCTGGGAAAAAGTATCAAAGTCTAATTTGTCTTTTCTCTACAGTTCAGAAATTAGCCTACATTGTACATTTTAGGTGTTTAAAATGACAAATAAAAGACACATATATTGCAAATTTTACTTTCTCTTTTAACTTTTCTGCTGTTCCTCGTCAAAAACACAGCTGGAGTTGTATTTAGCTTCATTCACGCTTATTTCATTAATCCCGTTTTCGAGCCTCACAAAAAGACTCGGTTTCAAGTTTCCCGAATTTGTGACCTCAAAGGTAGAGATGCACTGCAAAAAATGATCTAAATGTCTTGATTTCAGGACATGAATAGTAATTGGAGATATTTTGACTGGTTAAGTTTAGTTAAGACTATTTATTTGATTTGGAACTAGATTATTTTACTTGTTTCAAACTGTTTCAAACTTTTTTTCAATACATCACTTCTTACTTCAATAAATATTCACCTCCATGAGTTTAGAAGCACTTTGTCTCTGAGCCCAGAGCATCACGATAAAGCTAACAAACATTAGCATGCTAACGGCGCACTTCCTGCTTCTCGTAGAATAAAATGCTCAAGATCAAGGAATAAAAAGAGGGAAATCCACTTTATCCATACATTTCTCTGGGACATTGTAAGTTCAAAGGCTGTTTTCTTAAAAAGCATTTTTTCTTCGCAGGGGACATAAAGATCAGCCTTAAAGTATCGCTTACACACATTGAACTTTACAATCTTACACGAAATAAGATTTTGGCTGAACGTGCAGAAGGATTTGTTGATATCTAATTCTGAACCTGATTTATTAAAAATCTAAATTTTCTGCCAATTTTCAGTCATAAAGTCGAAAAATCCCCTCTGTACATTTTTGTAATTAATATGTTACAAAATGAATCAAATCAAATCAAAAAATTTAAACCTGGTTCTGTCCATTTTTCAGATTTAAATGTCCCAAACGTGCTTTTTTTAACTCATGACATGCCACATTTCTACATGAAAACTTGATGACAACTTGATTAAAAACATGTAAAACAGTTTTTCTTACATTTATGTGAGTAAACTACAAGAAAAGTTTCAAATTCTTACCTGAAAATTTAAGATTTGAACTGTTCACCTGCAGTGTCTCACCTTAAAGGAAAAATATTGCGCGTTTCTTATATTGTTATTAGCCTTTAAACATGCCCTCCTGCTCGTGTTTTGAATCAAAAAACGTTTTTAATATGGAATAAATGAAAGGATTTCTCTGTTGTGTGCAATGACACTTACAGAGTGCATCCAATTAGCAGATGGCGCCTAGTGTTTACACAATTTAATTATGTTTTCACTTTAAGAGACGCGGCGATGCAGTTAGCGGTTACAGTGATTGTTTAGAGGCAGAAATGCTCAGAACGAGATGATTTAAGGACTTAAAACAGCAGAAGATTCTCAGATAAATGACGTAGATGATCTGAAAATACGTCCCAGATCGAGGGAGTTCAGCAGGACGTGTATTTGACGGTCGAAGGGAGAGGATTTTCTAATTAAACATTCCTCAAAACAGCGTGAATGCAGCTGAATGCTACTCCAGGTGTGTTTTTGATGACGGAACATTGTTAGAACATGATTTAAAGGTCCCATAACATGCAAAATCGACTTTTCAGAGGTTTTAACCTTCCTCCAGTGCTATTTGGGCCTCGTATGTTGTGCCCAAAGTGGTTTTTTGATTGATTCCCTCATGTTTTCGCTAGAGAACTGTCTTTTTGTCCCCCTCGGCTGAGCAGCAGACGGGGGCTACTCACTAAGATGACGCGGTGTTTAAGCCACGCCTCCAGGAAGAGCGCAGCCGCAGAATAAAAACAGCTAATGCTAATGCTACACAGTAATTACACGATGGATACGACAGATCGAAGAGTTAGCTTGTTATTTACCAAACGGCAACGTCCGTCGTTGAGGTCCTGGAGCACGTCAAACTCCAGGTCAGATCCAGGACGTAGGACTCAGCACGACGCACCGTCAGGACCAGAAAATGTTTATTCAGTGTTTGTGTATCGCTGTTTACCGGAGCACACGGCGCATGCACCATCTCCACTCTAGGCTTCGGCACGGGTTGGGTGGGGGAGGTGTGCGGGTTGGGCGGGGGAGGCAGCCTGCTCTCTGTTCGGGGGGGTCAGATCTCAGAGTGAGCCGTTTGCTTTTGCAAGGAGGGGGGCCAGTCCAAGAAATGGGTGTTTTTTGGAAACTGTTATGTTATGGATATTGTACAACGAGAAAATGTATCAACAAAGCCCTTAGAATAGACTGTGTGAAGGGGAAAAGAGCAGAATATGGGACCTTTAAAGCTCAAAAAAGTCGCCATAGTAGAATGTGTCCTTTAATAAAACTACTTCCTTTAACATAAAACTTACTCGTACAAAATGCGGTTAATGCGGCGTAAATAATTCTGATATGATTCTGTCTCAATGTTAACGCCTCGGGTCCAGAGCATTTTACAATTTGTTTACTTCCAGACGTTACACGCAATTAAACAAACCGCGCCGCGTTTATGGGAGAGTTATTTTCAGAACTGTAACTCGATGGACGTCAACAGAGACTGAACAAACCGAAGAGTCATTCTAAAAGTGAGACGAGGAGACGGCGGTTATGAAAGTGCTTTTAAAAAACGAGGACAAGGCAGCGAGATGACACTGTCTGGACAAAAGAACAACACGGAACGTACAAAATATAAGAAACTCAACGTTTGGAAGAAAGTCTTTGTCGAATTCTGTGCATTTTTTCAATCTTTTAAAACTACAAACTGGTTTAAAAGTGCAATTGTTGTGCGTCTGGTCTTGCTTTGCCTTGAATGTCCCTCAGTACGGCGTTAAACTCGTCTATCTCCATGGAGACCAGAAGGCGGCACCTCCAGGCCAAGTTACAGGTCAGATCTGTGGAAATGCAATAATAATTCATGTTTTTTGAGGTTAAGTTCAGCAACGCAAATCTTTGTAAAAGATTAAATGCAAGAGAGAGATAAGATTGTATTGTGGAACTTTCCGGGCAAAGCATTTCCATCACAGTAAAAAATGTAAATGTAGCCTATGTTAAACTGACTTGAATTGTAATTTTGTTGTGTGTTTGGTCATGTTTGGTCATGTTTTGTCGTGTTTTATTTTAACGTTTTCCTTTCGTGTTTTGTTTTGTCGTGTTTTGCTGTGGTTTGTCGTGTTTAGTTGTTCTTTTTTTTCGTGGTTTGTTGTGTTTTGTTTTGTCATGGTTTATCGTGTTTTGTTTTAACTTTCATGTTATGTTTTGTCGCGTTTTTTTTTTTTTTCATGTGTTTTTTTATGTTGTCATGTTTTTTTTGTTTTTTCTTGTGTTTTGTCATGTTTTGTCATGTTTTGTCGTGTTTTGTTGTGTTTTTTCTTGTGTTTTGTTGTGTTTTTTCTTCTGTTTTGTCATGTTTTGTTGCGTTTTTTCTTGTGTTTTGTTATGTTTTGTTGTGTTTTTTCTTGTGTTTTGTCGTGTTTTGTTGTGTTTTTTCTTGTGTTTGTTGTTTTTCTCGTGTGGTTTATCGTGTCTTTTTGGCGTTTGTCTGGGTTTTTTATTGTGTTCTGTTGGGGTTTGTTGTGTTTTCTTGCGGTTTGTATTCTTGTGTTTTGTCGTGTTTTGTTGGGTTTTGACGGAATTTGTTGAGCATTGTTGTGTTTTTTCTTGTGTTTTGTCATGTTTTGTCGTGTTTTGTTGTGTTTTTTCTTGTGTTTGTTGTTTTTCTCGTGTGGTTTATCGTGTCTTTTTGGGGTTTGTCTGGGTTTTTTATTGTGTTCTGTTGGGGTTTGTTGTGTTTTCTTGTGGTTTGTCGTGTTTTGTTGAGGTTTGTCAGGTGGTTTGTATCCTTGTGTTTTCTTCTGTTTTCTTGTGTTTTCTTGTGTTTAGTTCTGTTTTCTTGTGTTTAGTTGTGTTTTCTTGTGTTTAGTTGTGTTTTCTTGTGTTTTCTTCTGATTTGTTGTGGTTTTTATCCTTGTGTTTTCTTGTGTTTAGTTCTGTTTTGTTGTGTTTTCTTGTGTTTAGCTGTGTTTTCTTGTGTTTTCTTCTCGTTTGTTCTGTTTTCTTGTGTTTTCTTCTCGTTTGTTGTGTTTTCTTGTGTTTTCTTCTCGTTTGTTGTGTTTTCTTCTGTTTTTTTGTGGTTTGTATCCTTGTGTTTTCTTCTGTTTTGTTGTGTTTTGTTGTATTTAGTTCTGTTTTGTTGTGTTTAGTTCTGTTTTCTTGTGTTTTCTTCTGGTTTGTTGTGGTTTGTATCCTTGTGTTTTCTTGTGTTTAGTTCTGTTTTGTTGTGTTTTGTTGTGTTTAGTTCTGTTTTCTTGTGTTTTCTTCTGGTTTGTTGTGGTTTGTATCCTTGTGTTTTCTTGTGTTTAGTTCTGTTTTGTTGTGTTTAGTTGTGTTTTGTTCTGTTTTGTTGATCACAGCAGCAGAAGGAATCTCATTGTCTCCTTCACTGGACACTGACCTTCACGGCTGGACCCTGCTGCTCCGTCTGACCCACATTCTCACAAAAAAGAGCTTGAGATGAACAAAAACCTCCAGAAACCTCCAAAAACCTCCAAACACTGAACACGATTGTTTTGATCAAAGAGGATTCAGATAAATGTGTAAAAAGCATTGAATTTACGGAAATAAACCAAGTATTTCACAAGAAAAATACAGTATGATTCTAACTACAACAGGATAAACCAGGACTAAACTAGGATTAAACCAGAACTAAACCAGGACTAAACCAGGGCTAAACCAGGACTAAACAAGGGCTAAACCAGGACTAAACCAGGACTAAACCAGGAATAGCAGGTCGAAACCAGCACTGAACCAGGACTAATCCAGAACTAAACTGGACTGTGAGTAGGTTCACACTTAAATTGAGCCCATTTTACTCTTGAGTTAGACCAGTTCTAGACCTTGTTTGTTCTTAGTCTTGGCCAAGTTTAGGTTTGGGTTTAGACCTGGTTTAGCCCTCGTTTCGACCTGCTAGCCCTGGTTTAGTCAAAACAGGAGTGAACCAGGACTAAACAAAGACTAAACCAGAACTAAATCAGGCCTAAACCAGGACTAAATAAGGACTAAACCAGGACTAAATCAGGCCTAAACCAACACTAAATCAGGCCTAAACCAGGACTAAATCAGGCCTAAACCAGGACTAAATCAGGCCTAAACCAGGAACTAAATCAGGCCTAAACCAGGACTAAAGCAGGCCTAAACCAGGACTAAATCAGGCCTAAACCAGGACTAAATCAGGCCTAAACCAGGAACTAAATCAGGCCTAAACCAGGACTAAATCAGGCCTAAACCAGGACTAAATCAGGCCTAAACCAAGACTAAATCAGGCCTAAACCAGGACTAAATCAGGCCTAAACCAGGACTAAATCAGGCCTAAACCAGGAACTAAATCAGGCCTAAACCAGGACTAAATCAGGCCTAAACCAGGACTAAATCAGGCCTAAACCAGGACTAAATCAGGCCTAAACCAGGAACTAAATCAGGCCTAAACCAGGACTAAATCAGGCCTAAACCAGGAACTAAATCAGGCCTAAACCAGGACTAAATCAGGCCTAAACCAGGAACTAAATCAGGCCTAAACCAAGACTAAATCAGGCCTAAACCAGGAACTAAATCCGGCCTAAACCAGGACTAAATCAGGCCTAAACCAGGAACTAAATCAGGCCTAAACCAGGACTAAATCAGGCCTAAACCAGGACTAAATCAGGCCTAAACCAAGACTAAATCCGGCCTAAACCAGGACTAAATCTGGCCTAAACCAGGAACTAAATCAGGCCTAAACCAGGACTAAATCAGGCCTAAACCAGGGATTAAATCCGGCCTAAACCAGGGCTAAACCTTAATATTTGAGGTGAATAAACCATCTTGAATGGTTTGTCCTTTTCCAGTGACTGCCTCTGATCATGTCCCTCTGAGCTCACTTTCAATCTGCTCTCTCACGCTTCACTTCATCTCTTCTCTTCCCTCTCTTCTTTTCTCCTTCCCCTCTTCTCTCCTTTTCTCACCTTTTCTGTGTTTCATTCTCTCTCTCTCATCCTCTCCCTCTCTTATCCCCCCTTCTCTCTCTCTTATCCCCCCTTCTCTCTCTTATCCCCCCTTCTCTATCCTTTCTCATCCTCTCTCTCTCTTATCCCCCCTTCTCTCTCTTATCCTTTCTCATCCTCTCTCTCTCTCTTACCCCCCTCTCTCTTATCCGCTCTCTCTCTTGCCCCCTCTCTCTCTCTCTTATCCTCTCTCTCTCTTATCTTCTCTCTCTTATCCGCTCTCTCTCTTGCCCCCTCTCTCTCTCTCTTATCCTCTCTCTCTCTTATCTTCTCTCTCTTATCCTCTCTCTCTCTCTCTTTTATCCCCTCTTTCTGTCTATCCTCTCTCTCTCTTATCCTCTCTCTCTCTCTCTCTTATCTCTCTTATCCTCTCTCTCTCTCTTGTCCTCTCTCTCTCTCTTATCCCCTCTCTCTCTCTTGTCCTCTCTCTCTCTCTCTCTTATCTTCTCTCTCTTATACTCTCTCTCTCTCTCTCTTATCCTCCCTCTCTCTTGCCCCCTCTCTCTCTCTTATCCTTTCTCTCTCTCTAGCCCCCCCTTCTCTCTCTCTTACCCCCCTCCCCTCTCTCTCTTATCCTCTCTCATGTATAAAATAAAGAATAGACATTTACCTGTGCATATTCAAGAACTGTTCCAAAGAAGGAAAGTGCTTATAATTTCAGGGGATGTGATTTGTTCAAAAATCCAAATGTAAAGCAGAGTGTGTTCCAGTTGTTGGGGTTAACGTATGGAACAACTTGCAGCAGGAGTTAAAAGACTCGTACTAGTTTGTATAAAAGGACAATGATAAAATGATATGTAGAAAAACATTATTGAATACTGCTGTATACAGTACTGGACACTGAATATTTATGTTTAAGATGTTAACAGCTTTTATGTTACTGTTAATGTTCAAAGGCAGTTTTTTAAAGCACATGTTTGTGTTTAGTGGAAAAGTACAAGGGGAAGACAACATAAGCTCTGGCTTCAGTCTAGTCTTTTTTAGACTTGGTTTACATTATTTTTATTTACTTAGCCCTGGCGGAATGTCTGAATAAACTGAACTAAACTGAACTGAACTCTCTCTTATTCTCTCTCTCTTGTCCTCTCTCTCTCATATCCCCTTCTCTCTTTCTCCCTTATCCCTCTTGTCCTGTCTTTATCTCTCTCTCTTGTCCTCTCTCTCTCTTGTCCTCTCTTTCTCTCTTGTATCCTCTCTCTCTTATCCTCTCTTTCTCTCTCTGTCTCCTATCCTCTCTCTCTCTTGTCCTCTCTTTCTCTCGTCCCCTCTCTCTCTCTTATACTCTGTCTCTTTCTCTCTTATCCTCTCTCTTGTCCCCTCTCTCTCTCTAATACTCTCTCTCTCTCTTGCCCCCCTCTCTCTCTCTTATCCACTCTCTCTCTTTCTCTCTTATCCTCTCTCTCTTGTCCCCTCTCTCTCACTCTCTCTTATCCTCTCTCTCTTGTCCTCTCTCTCTCTCTTATTCTCTCTCTCTTTCTCTCTTGTCCTCTCTCTCTTTCTCTCTTGTCCTCTCTCTCTTGTCCTCTCTCTTATCCTTTCTCTCTTGCCCTCTCTCTCTCTCTCTCTTATCTCTCTCTCCCCCTCTTCCTTTTCCCTCTGCTTTCTTCTCTCTTAACCCTTCTGCCAGTCCTTTCTCATTTCCGCTCTCTTTTTTCACCTCTCTCCTCTTCTCTCTACTTTTATTCCAGTTCTTTTATCCTCTTTTTCATCTCCGGCTCTCTCTCTCATCCCTCTCCCCCTCTCTTCCCCCTCTCTCCCCCTCCCTCTTTCTTTCTCTCTCTCTCTCTCCTGGAGTTTTATTGGCCATTGTTGTAATTAGCTTTGTATTGACAGTTTTGTGCACAGACCACAGTGAAAAACCAGGACTAAACCAGAACTAAACTAGAACTAAATCAAAGCTAAACTAGGACTAAGACAAACTGGGACGAAACAAGGACTAAATAAAGACAAAGTCAGGACTAAATCAGGACTAAACAAAGACTAAGCCAGGACTAAACAAAGACTAAATTAGGACTAAAGGAAGACTAAATCAGGACTAAACAAAGACCAAACCAATACTAAAACAAAGACTAAGCCAGAACTAAACCAGGACTAAACAAAGACTAACTTGCCAGGACTGACTCAGAACAAAACCAGGACTAAAATAAGAGTAAATTGGAATTTAACCAGGACTAAACTAAGACTAAACCAAGACTAAACAAAGCCAGTGCCAGCACTAAACCAAGACCAAGGACTGATTCTGGGTTAAAATTAGGACAAAACCAAGATTAAACTAGGACTAAACAAAGGACTAAACCAATACAAAACCAGGACTAAACAAAGACTAAACCAGGACTAAATCAGGATTAAACAAAGATTAAAACAGGACTAAATCAGGATTAAACAAAGACTAAACCAGGACTAAAATAAGAGTAAATCGGAATTTAACCAGGACTAAACTAAGACTAAACCAAGACTAAACAAAGCCAAGACCAAATAAGGACTGATTCTGGGTTAAAATTAAGACAAAACCAACACTAAACTAGGACTAAACAAAGGACTAAACTAGGACAAAACCAATACAAAACTAGGACTAAACAAAGACTAAACCAGGACTAAATCAGGATTAAACAAAGACTAAAACAGGACTAAATCAGGATTAAACAAAGACTAAACCAGGACTAAATCAGATTAAACAAAGACTAAACCAGGACTAAATCAGGATTAAACAAAGACTAAACCAGGACTAAATCAGGATTAAACAAAGACTAAACCAGAACTAAACCAGGATTAAACAAAGACTAAACCAGGACTAAATCAGGATTAAACAAAGACTAAACCAGGACTAAATCAGGATTAAACAAAGACTAAATCAGGACTAAAAAAAGGTCTAATCTGGGACTAAAACTAATGACTAACAAATATCAAACGATTTAAATACATAATTTCAACAATGATAATGTTCATCTTTAATCCATAATGAGACTGTTATGATTTCTGTCTCGTGCAGAAAACTCTATGGTCCATTATTATTGCAGAAATCTACTTTTTAAACAGGTGTTAAAAGTCATTCTAATTCCATTAACTTTTCACACTTTTTAATTATTTTTGAACTATTGGTTTGACCTCATATCAGCAGTGAGATCTGTTCATAATTAAATACCTGATTGAACAGAAACGTAACGTTATTCAGAGTTCATTCTTTTTAAACTGATGCGGTTTTATTGTATTTCACTCTGTATTTGTCAAAAAGCTGCGCTGTCCACATCTGAGTCTTTATTTTTCACATTTACAGTGATGAAAAATATTGTTACAGCATTTAAAGATTCATAACCAAATAGTTTTTCTTTTAATTGTCCAAAAGTCTGACTTTTTAGTTATGAATCGTTAAATGCTGTGACAGTGCACCTTTGTTGTATTTCACTTTGTAATACTCAACGATTCATAACTTTATAGTTTTTTCTTTGAATTGTTTTCAAAGTCTTCAAAATGTTGCTCCACTGCAAAAATGAACTTGAGCTGAGTTACAAAGTCTTGATTTCAGGATATTTATCTTAATTTCAGATGTTTTGACTAGTTTAGATTAGTAAAGACTATTTTATTAATAGAACTAGATTATTTTACTTGTTTCAACACATTACTTCTTACTTCAAGAAAATGTATCTGCCACTGGGGTAAGATACTTTACTTACCCCATTGGCAACTTTATTTTCTTATTTTAAGGCAATTTTATGTTTTTTGGTCAGTTTTCTCTCTCACACATCGACTTTCATGTGGAAACAACAAACTTGTCCAATCTGCTCTTAAAGATGTTTTATTCTTCCATTGAATCCACTTCATCCATAGATTTCTCTGGGACATTGTAACTTCAAAGGTTGTTTTCTTAAATTACATTTTTCTCCCTCGAGACATAAAGATCAGCCTTAAAGTAGATCCTACACCAAACTGTACAATCTGGACTCGTCAACTGATTTATTGGAGTTTTAACAAAAAAAAGAGGGAATTTTCATTACAATCTAATTTACTTAAAAACTAAATAAGAAATTCACAATCCTCTCTGTTAATTTTTTTTGTAACTAATATGTTACAAAATGAACTAAGAAATGTAACGCTGTTTCTGTCCATTTTTCAGATTTAAATGTTCCAAATATGTGCAATTTTGGCCATTGTTACACATGAAATGCCTTATTTCTACATGAAAACATGACATGATGAAAAACTTAATATATTTTTTTCTTACAAACTACAGGAGAAGTTTACAATTGATATCTTAAAATTAAAGTATTTTTCCTATTCACCTGCAGCGTCTCACCTTAAACTAAATTATCACATAATCTGTCAAAAATACGTTGAAACCAGTGAAATATTCTGCATCACATCAGCAATTAAATCTCACAAAGTCAAAACGACTAAAATCCAGATAAAAATGATAAATTCAAGTCATTTTAAGCTTGGATAGATTTACATTTTAGATAATTTGGATTGAAGTAAGAAATAATGTATTGAAACAAGTCAGAAACGGTTTGAAACAAGTGAAATAATCTAACTGACTCTAAACAGGAAACAATAATTACAAGTCAAACAATCAAAACAAACCAGCTCCAGAGAAGAAAATCAGACAAAACAAGGACCAAACCAGACCCCGACCAGGACTAAACCAGGACTAAACCAGGACTAAACCAGGACCAAACCAGGACTGAACCAGGACTGAACCAGGACTAAACCAGGACTAAACCAGGACCAAACCAGGACTGAACCAGGACTAAACCAGGACTAAACCAGGACTAAACCAGGACCAAACCAGGACTGAACCAGGACTGAACCAGGACTGAACCAGGACTAAACCAGGACTAAACCAGGACTAAACCAGGACTGTGTGGTTCAGGTGCAGAGTGTGACCCGGCGGTGAACAGTGGAGCAGAAATCCTTGTGTTGTTTCTGATGTAACAAACCCAGCAGGACCGCACTTCCTCCACACCTTCTCACTGGAGCGTCTGAGTTTAGTGCATTTAGAGCTCGGACCTCTGCCAAGGCACTGAAATAATGTCACAAACGCACACTAGACCCTTCCAGAGTAAACACGGCAAAAATGAAGTTCTAGATGAGTTAAAATGTCTTGATTTGAGGATATTAATCTGAATTTTAGATGTTTTGACTCGTTAAGATCAGTTCAGACGGTTTATTTGATGGAACTAGATTATTTACTTGTTTCAATCCGTTTGTGACTTGTTTCAATACATTATTTCTTACTTTAATCCAAATTATCTAAAATGTAAATCTATCAAAGCTTAAAATGGCTTGAATTTATCATTTTTATCTGGATTTGAGAAGTTTTGACTCGATGAGATTTAATTGTTGATGTGATACAGAATATTTCACTGATTTCAAGGTATTTCTGATGATCCTGAGATCATTTTGCTTAAAATAAGAAAATACATTTGTCAGTGGAGTAAGTAAAATGATCTTAACCCACTGACAGATAATTTGGATTGAAGTAAGAAATAATGTGTTGAAATAAGTCACAAACGGTTTGAAACAAGTCAAATAAGTTAGTTCCATCAAATAAATCATCTGAACTAATCCTAACGAGTCAAAACATCTGAAATTCAGATTAACATCCTCAAATCAAGACATTTTAACTCATCTAGAAATTAATTTTTTGCAGTGAACAAAGCGCCGTGTTCCATTAGTCCAGCACACCGCAAAAAATATGTTTCTAGATAAATTTAAAAGTCTCAGGATGTTAAAGTGTGCATGACAGGTTTTAACGATTGTATTAATACCAATTGTACATTTTACACCAATCGAGTAGTAGTTTGACAAGAAAAGTTGAAAAATCTGTTGAAATTTATAGGAAATAAAAAACTGATGACATCCAAATTATCTCTCAGTGGGTTAAGATCATTCTACTTACCCCACTGACAAATGTATTTTCTTATTTTAAGCAAAAATATCGTATGATCATCAGAAATACCTTGAAACCAGTGAAATATTGAGAATCACATCAGTAATTAAATCTCATTGAGTCAAAACTTCTCAAATCCAGATAAAAATGATAAATTCAAGCCATTTTAAGCTTGAATAGATTTACATTTTAAATCTTTTGGATTGAAGTAAGAAATAATGTGTCGAAACAAGTCAGAAACGGTTTGAAACAAGTCAAATAATCTAGTTCTGTCAAATAAATCGTCTGCACTGATCTTAACGAGTCAAAACGTCTGAAATTCAGATTAATATCCATGAAATCAAGACATTTTAACTCATCTAGACATTCATTTTTGCAGTGTGTGTGTATTTTCGTTGCAATCGCTGTCGTCTTTTTGTAATACAATAATCTTTGAGCTGTGGCGTGTTGCAGCGTAACAGACTCATGACGGCGCAGATCAGTCGAGTAATAAAAGTTACCTTCCAGCTCAATGTTTTAAAGTTCACTAGTTTAGATTTGTGGTTCTTAATGAAATAAAACAAAAATGTGTGTAAAATGCTATGTTTTTACTATTCAGCATTATATTAAATTTAAAAAGTGACCTTGAACTATTGATTATTATTATACTGTTATTGTGCTGTAAACACTGCAAAAATGAAGTTCTAGATGAGTTAAAATGTCTTGATTTCAGGATATTAATCTGGATTTCAGACATTTTGACTCGTTAAGATCAGTGCAGACGATTTATTTGATGGAACTAGATTATTTTACTTGTTTCAAACCTTTTCTGACTTGTTTCAATACATTATTTCTTACTTCAATACAAATTATCTAAAATGTTAATCTATCCAAGCTAAAAATGGCTTGAATTTATCATTTTTTATCTGGATTTGAGAAGTTTTGACTCAATGAGATTTAGTTGCTGATGTGATGCAGAATATTTCACTGGTTTCAAGGTATTTCTGATGATCATATGATAATTTAGCTTAAAATAAGAACATCTATTTGTCATTGGGATAAGTAAAATGATCTTAACCCAGTGACAGATAATTTGGATTGAAGTAAGAAATAATGTGTTGAAACAAGTCAGAAATGGTTTGAAACAAGTCAAATAATCTAGTTCCATCAAATAAATAATCTCCACTGATCTTAACGAGTCAAAACGTCTGAAATTCAGATTAATATCCTGAAATCAAGACATTTTAACTCATCTAGAACTTCATTATTTGCAGTGAAGTGAAATGTGATTGAAAATAGACAATTTGACAGAAGAGAGACGACTGCCAAGGCTTTGAGAGTTAAACATATTGGTATTTCGAAGCAGGAGGGAGTTCAGGGCAGAAATAATACGACTGAAGGCGATCGAAGGGTAAATACGACGCCTGGATGTAAATCAATGAACTGAAGTCGACTAAATCTTAATGAGAGACAACGAGGAGAGTGTGAGGTCAAAGAGTGACAGGACGGTGTTTAATCATCATCTACGGACGGTTTAGCACGATTAAGAGAGAGAGAGAGGGGGGAGAGAAAGAGGGAGGAAAGTGAGACGATGACAGCGAGAGAAAGAGGCAAAGGGAGGGAAAGAAAGAGAGAGGAGAGGGAAGACAAAGAGAAGAAAAGAAGAGAGAGAAAGAGGGAAAAGGACACAGACGTAATGGAGGAAGAGGAAATAGGGAAGGAGAAGAGAGTGGAAAAAGGGGGAGAGAAAGAGGGAGGAAAATGAGACAATGACAGCGAGAGAAAGAGGGAAAGGGAGGGAAAGAAAGAGAGAGGAGAGGGGGGAGAAAGAGGGAGGAAAGTGAGACAATGACAGCGAGAGAAAGAGGCAAAGGCAGGGAAAGAGAGAGAGAGAGGAGAGGGAAGACAGAGAAAGGATAAAGGACAGAGACGTAATGGAGGAGAGGAAATAGGGAAGGAGAAGAGAGTGGAAAAAGAGGGAGAGAAAGAGGGAGGGAGGAGGGAGGGAGAAGGGGGAGGAAGATGAGACAAATGGGGGATGAGACAAAAGGGAGGATGAGGCGAAAGAGGAGGAAGATGAGACAAATGGGGGATGAGACAAAAGGGGGAAGATGAGGCAAACAGAGTAAGATGAGACAAATGGGGGAAGATGAGACAAAAAGGGAAGATGAGACAAAAAGGGAAGATGAGACGAAAGGGGGGAGATGAGGTGAAAGGGGGAAGATAGGACAAAAGAGGAGGAAGATGAGACAAACAGAGGAAGATGAGACAAAAGGGGGAAGATGAGACGAACAGAGGAAGATGAGACAAACGGGGAAGATGAAACAAAAGGGGGAAGATGAGACAAAAGGGGGAACATTAGACTAATGGGAAGATGAGACAACAGGGGGAAGATGAAACAAACGGGAAGATAAGATGAACTGGGGAACATGAGACAAACAAATTAAGGTAAGACAAATGGAGGAAGATGGGACAAACAGGGAAAGATGAGACAAACAGGGGAAGATGAGACAAAAGGGGGAAGATGAGACAAAAGGGGGAAGATGAGGCGAAAGGGGGAAGATGAGACAAACGGGAAGATGAGACAAAAGGGGGAACATTAGACTAATGGGAAGATGAGACAACAGGGGGAAGATGAAACAAACGGGAAGATAAGATGAACTGGGGAAAATGAGACAAACAAATTAAGGTAAGACAAATGGAGGAAGATGGGACAAACAGGGAAAGATGAGACAAACAGGGGAAGATGGGACAAACATTAGGACAAATATTAGGGGGGAAGATGAGACAAACAGGGAAGATGAGATGAACTGGGGAAAATGAGACAAACAAATTAAGGTAAGACAAATGGAGGAAGATGAGACGAAAGGGGGAAGATAAAGGAAGAAATGGGGATAGAGAAGAGAGTGAAAAAGAGGAGCGAGAAGGGGGAGAAAGACGAGACAAACTCTTGGAAGTCTACGGTATTTCCTAGAGCCATATTTCAGTGGACTCAGCTCCAGTAATTTAAAATCAAGAAGACATTAACATTACAATTACCGCAGATGACCTTATGAACAAAGAAGACTAATTTTCTTTTCAATTATCTGTCTTTTTCTTCCGCTGATGCTTCTGTAACTGTTCCTCTTATGATGAGTTTTTAAAATGTATTGCGTATTTGACTGATGTAATGACTATTCTTAAAAAGGACCCCAGGAACACTGATGGTTATTAAATGCGCGACTAATGGAGATCTTAAAAAAGACTATAAAACAATGAGAGAAGACGACAAACAGGAAAATGAGACAAAGGGCGATCAACGACAAGACAAAGGAAGAAGACGAGACAAAAGAAGATAGATGTATAGATAGAAAAGATAGAAATGGGAAAAAATAAATTGGAAAGGGACGAGAGTGAAAAAGTAATGGAGTGAAAAGCGAGGGAGGACTGAAGGGAGAGAGGGGGAGGGAGACGTGGAGGACAGCGGAGAGGTGTCCCGTATCGGTGACTGATGGAGGTGGGTGAGATATAATGAGGTGCCTTCAGGGACTCTCTCTAAAAGCCAGAACATTCTGTTTGAGACGAGACCTTCAGAGGACAGACTGAGCAGCTGTCCCACTGAGAGAGGAGCGAGGGAGGGAGGGAGGGAGGGAGGGAGAGGGAGAGAGAGGGGAGGAGAGCAGAGAGAGGAGAGAGAGGGGTGAGAGGGAAGGAGAGCAGAGAGAGGAGAGAGAGGGGTGAGAGGGAAGGAGAGAGATAGAACAGAGCGGGGAAAGAGGAGAGAGGGAGAGAGGGAGAGAGAGGGGGGAGAGGGAGAGAGGGAGAGAGAGAGGAGAGAGAGGAGAGAGAGAGAGAGAGAGAGAGAGAGGAGAGAGAGGGAGAGAGGAGAGAGAGAGAGAGAGAAGAGAAGAGAGGGAAGGAGAGAGAGGGAGAGAGAGAAGGGAAAGAGGAGAGGAGAGAGGGAGAGAGAGAAGGGAAAGAGAGGGGGGAGAGGGAGAGAGATAGAACAGAGCGGGGAATGAGGAGGAGGAGAGAAGAGAGGGAGGGAGAGAGAGAGGGGAGAGAGAGAGAGAGAGAGAGAGAGAGGAGAGAGAGGGGTAAGAGGAAAGGAGAGAGAAGAGATAGAACAGAGCAGGGAAAGAGGAGAGAGGGAGAGAGAGGGGGGAGAAGATGATGAGAGGGGAGTGGGAGAGAGAGAGAAGGGAAAAAGAGGGGGGGGGAGAGAGGAGGAGTGGGGGATGAGGAGGAGGATAGAACAGAGGGAGGGAGGGAAGGAGCGAGAGAGGGGAGAGGATGAAGAGAGGGGAGAGGAGGAGAGATAGAACAGAGCGGGGAATGAGGAGGAGGAGAAAAGAGAGGGAGGGAGGAAGAGAGAGAGAGGATGAAGAAAGGGGAGACGGAGCAGGAGGGGAGAGGGAGAAAGAGAAGAGAGAGAGGGGGGAGAGAGAGAGGAGGAGAAAAAGATCGAGGGAAAGAAAGGGAAATAGGAGGAGGAAAAGAGAGAGGGATGGAAAGATGGAAAGAGGATGAGGAGAGAAGAGAGGGGAAGAGAGAGAGAGAAAAAAAGAGTGGAGAGAGGATGAAGAGAGGAGAGAAGGGAAGAGAAAAAGAGAGAGGGGAAAGAGGAAGGGGGAAAAGATAAAAAGAAAGGGGAAAAGAGAGATAGCGGAAGGGAAAGAGAATGAAAGGAATAGAGAAGGAGGGAGAGAAAGAGAGACAAACGGGGAAGACAAATAAAAAGGGAAAAAAGGGGGTAGAGAGGAGAGAAAGAGGTAGAACAGAGTAAGGAAAGGGAGATGAGGAGAAGGGAAGGAGAAAGAGAGGGGACAGAGGATGAGGAGAGTGGCAGGGAAAGAGAGAGAAAGAAGGGAAAGATGTTGAGGAAAAGAGAGTGAAGGAGAGAACGAGAGAGGGGGAAGAAGATAAGGAAAGGAGAGGAGGAAGAAAGAGGGGAGAGAGGCTGAGGAAGAGGGAGGAAGGGAAAGAGAGAGGAGAGATACATGTAGAACAGAGTAAGAAAAGAGGATGAGGAAAAGAGGGAGGGAGGGAAAGAAAAGGGGGGTGAAGAGAGGAGAGAAGGAGGGAAAGAGAGACAGAGGGAGGGATAGAGACTGAGGGGAATAGAGAAGGAGGGAGAGAAAGAGAAAGAGGGAGGAAAGAGGATGAGGAAAAGAGGGAGGGAGGGAAAGAAAGGGTGGAGAGGATGAAGAGAGGAGAGGAGGAGGGAAAGAGAGACAGAGGGAGGGAAAGAGAAGGAGGGGAAGAAGAGAAGGAGGGAGAGAAAGAGGGAGGAAAGAGGATGAGGAAAAGAGGGAGGGAGGAAAAGAGAACGAGGGGAATATAGAAGGAGGGAGAGAAAGAGGAAAAGAGGGAGGGAGGGAAAGAAAGGGGAGAGAGACAAACGGGGGAAGATGAGACAAATGATGAGGAAAAAGAGGGGGGAGAGAGGAGAGAAAGAGGTAGAACGATAAGGAGAAAAGTGAGGGAGGAAGAGAGAGGGGACAGAGGATGAGAAGTGGCAGAGAAAGAGAGAGAGAAAGAGGGGAAAGAGGTTGAGGAAAAGAGGGAACGAGAAAAGGGGAAGAGGAAATGGAAAAGAGAGGACCGAGAGAGAGGGGGAAGAGAGGAGCGAGAGGATGAGTAAAAGAGAGATGGAGGGAGGGAAAGAGAGGAAAGAGGATGAGGGGAATGGAGAAGGAGGGAGAGAAAGGAGAGAGAAGAAAGAGGGGGGAAACAGGATGAGGAAAAAAGAGAGGAAGGCATTGAGTGGCGCTGGGATCAAACCGGCAACCTTCAGGTCATCGGGCGAGTGCAGCACAGCCTCTTCTCCGTTTAATAAAAGCAAAACGGACAAAGTTTCTGTTGGAAAAGCTTTTTATATTTGTCTGAAGCAAAAAGACATTTCACTCGTCGCAATAAAAGCTGTAATTTATGTCACTGTGATTTGTCTGACACTGTGTGGTTTATACTTTACGGCTAATGGTTCTGTCTGAGGAGCCAAAAACAAGGACTAAACCTGGACTAGAACCGGTCTAAACCAGGACTGCAGCACAAAGAAACACCAGACTGAACGACTGAACCAGAAACCAAACCAGGACTGAACCAGGACTAGAACCCGTCTAAACCAGGACTGAACCAGGACTAAAACCTGTCTAAACCAGGACTGCAGCACCAAAAAACACCAGACTGAACCAGGAGGACTGAACCAGAAACCAAACCAGGACTGAACCAGGACTAGAACCTGTCTAAACCAGGACTGAACCACAAAAAACACCAGACTGAACCAGGAGGACTGAACCAGAAACCAAACCAGGACTGAACCACAAAAAACAAAAAAAAAAAAAAAAAAAAAAAAAAACAAGACTGAACGAGGAGGACTGAACCAGAAACCAAACCAGGACTGAACCAGGACTAAAACCTGTCTAAACCAGGACTGCGCCACAAAAAACACCAGACTGAACCAGAAACCAAACCAGGACTGAACCACAAAAAACAAAAAAACAAAAAAACAAAAACAAAAAAACACCAGACTGAACCAGAAACCAAACCAGGACTGAACCAGGACTAGAACCCGTCTAAACCAGGACTGAACCACCAAAAAAAAAATAATAATAATAATAAAAAACACCAGACTGAACCAGGAGGACTGAACCAGAAACCAAACCAGGACTGAACCACAAAAAACACCAGACTGAACCAGGAGGACTGAACCAGAAACCAAACCAGGACTGAACCAGGACTAAAACCAGGTCTAAACCAGGACTGAACCAGGACTAGAACCAGGTCTAAACCAGGACTGCAGCACAAAAAACACCAGACTGAACCAGGAGGACTGAACCAGAAACCAAACCAGGACTGCACCACTAAAAAAAACAAAACAAAAAAAAACAAGACTGAACCAGGAGGACTAAACCAGAAACCAAACCGGGACTGAACCAGGACTAAAACATAAAACATGACCGTCAGCGGCGGAAGAAGTACTCAATTTTTCATACAGATTATGAGACCACTTTTACACATTAAATGTTGTAATTTGGGTAAAGAATTGTGCTTAATTTTGGTCAACAAAGGTCTATTTGAATGAGTTTCTTTATTTAATGTGTCTATTCTTCTCTGCTTGTTGTTGAGCTCGAACTCAAACCTTCAGACAGAACGTCACCGTCAACGAGCTCAGAATAATCACATGTATTTGGATTTGTCAGAGTCAAAAGATCTGTGACATTAGCGGAGTTTTAGCCCAGTGCACAAAGTCATTTCCCAGTGTGATGTCAATTCGCTAAAATCGTGACAAAATGTATAATATTTTTTAGCAAAACTTTATAAATATATTTTTCTTATCTGTATTTCAGTTACATGAATAGTCAAACCTGTCATAGGCACTTTAAAGGACATTCTGCTACAGTGACTTTTTTTTTACTTTTAACTCTGTCATCTCCGTCATCAAACACACACCTGGAGTAGTGTTCAGCTGCATTTACACTGTTTTGAGGAATGTTTAACAGAAAATCCTCCCCCTCCAAGACACACGTCCATCAAACTCCTTCTTTCCGGGACGTATTTTCAGATCATCTACATCACCGTTTTAAGTCCTTAATTCATCGCCAAACTCATTCTGAGCATTTCTGCCTCTAAATACAATAACTGCTGCATCATAAGTTGGCACTGAAAAGAAGCTAACTAGATTGAATATAGCGCCATCTGCTGGCTGGATGCACTCAGAAAGTGTAATTTCATAGGGACTGATAACACAGATCATAGAATGAATAAGAAACTTTTTTTGTTTTAAAACATGAGATGGCAAATTTAAGGCACTTTAGAGCATGTTTAAATTATAATAACAATATGAAAAATGCAGAATCTTTGTCCTTTAAGGGTGGTTTTGGGAATTAAACGGTTATATTTTTCATTCATCAAACCATCACTTTAGTTTCAGGAGCAAACATTTCTGTCCCAAACCTCAGCAGTTCTAAGTTGTATTTAATCAGTTTATCTATCTGCGTGGCACCTCGACGCAAGGTGTCTTCACTCAGACTTCAGAGCGGCTGAGTCAAATGAATGAAAGAGCACATAAAAACATGACCAAAGTTTGAGAGTTTTGACGGAAAAACTTGCTTTTGAGGAACAATTTGTCAGTTTAAATTGTAAAGGTGAATTTTGCAGGGGCTAACATTTTGTTAACAGAAATTCAGTTCAGGGTTTTGGGGCGAGCTGTTTTGCAAATGTCCATTTTAACTGGAGAAGTGTGTCAAAACGACTGAGAAAAACTGTCAGTGAGACGAGGAGAGTCCTGAGAGACACTGGAACATGAACTCCTGAGTTTATGCTCAGTCAAGAGGGAAGTCGGGCAGAAAGTCTAGCTTTTCTCAACAAGTTTTATGAAACAGGCCTCAGGACTAAACAAGAACAAGGTTTGACTTTAACTAGGGCAGCCATAATAAAATAATATTACTAACAAATACAAAAAAAGTACTATTCACTTTATTTCGGAAGTTGCCGTGGGGACTGCCATCTTTTTTCCGTTGTAGTTTACACGGGGCAGACGAGCTCAACAGAAAAAATACATGGACTAAAAAGCTGATTCATCGGTGCAGTGTGACTTGTTGTTGCTCGTGTTCATTAAACATTTTAGACAAATCAATCTACTTTATATAATGTTTTAGCGGCGAGACTTTTCCCTCGTTTGCCATTTCCATGAGCGGGGTTCTCATCAAACCAGAAGTGCGTTTACTACAGGAGTGTGATCTGAGGCAAAAGTGGGCTGAATAAGGTGAATATCTGATCTATGTTTTTCCAGAACTAGGTCTGAACCAGGTCTAAACCAGAACTTAAAGATTAAAGGACACATATTCTGCTCTAGTGACTTTTTTTGAGCTTTTAACCCTGTTCTAATAATGTTCCGTCATCAAAAACACACCTGGAATGTTATTTAGCTTCATTCACACCATTTTGAGGAACGTGGGCTTGAAAATCCTCTCCCTTCGATCATCAAACCACTTCCTGCTGAACTCCCTTTTCTGATTTTAGACATCCGAGAATCTTCTGCTGTTTTAAATCATCGCCAGACTCGTATATGTCGTCTAAACACAATCATTACAATCGCGTGACAGCTCAGCAACCAACAGCATGTCAAACCATTGTGTATTTACACGTGTAATTGCCTCTGCAGCCAGTAGATGGAGCCACAGCTAAGTCAATGTGGCACCTCCCAACGCAGTGATAAAGTTATATTGTTCCTTGTAAAAACATTTTATTTTTAGTTCTAAACATGAGATGTCAACGTAAAGACACTCAAGAGCAGGTTTAAAGACAATAACAGAACAATTAATCCATACTATTTGTCCTTTAAGGCAGTGGTTCCCAACCTTTTTGCCTCGAGGACCTCCTAAACTTTGTCTCACACTCAAGATACCCTTTAAATTGAGTTTCAGGCAAATAAACGTTTTTATTGTTTTATTAGGATCCACATTAGCTGCCCATTTAATGGCCGCTAATCTTCCTGGGGTCCTCTTTAAAAATTGCCATTAGATAATTTAAATAAAGAATACTTTACCAAATTATCAAAATCATAATTTCATAAAACAAGTAACAGTTACATAAACATCAATAATAATAAAGAGAAAAATTTATATCAATGCAAATTACAATGAAAAATAATCTTACTTAGTTCATCTGGTCGTCTGCATTAAAGGTAATATCATGTCTTCTTCAGTTTGTGTTTAAAGGGCGTATGACGGGTTTTTATGATTTTCTAATTTTGACTGTATTCAGTGTATTAATACTTTGTGTAAATACAAATTATAGTTTTACACCAATCAAGTCACTATTTGTGGAGAAAAGCTGAACAATCTGTTGACAATTACAGGAAGTAAATAAATTGATGACATCACACTGGGGAGACAAAGGACATGCATAATTTACACAAAATAAACTACTTTTTTGACCCTTTAAACTTTGATTGAACAAAATAAAGGTGTTCACGTGTGTGTTTATTTGTCAAATTAACTAAATCTGTGACATTAGAGGAGTTTTGGCCCAGTGTACAGTGTGGTTGCTATGGTGATTTCCTAGTGTGATGTCATACTTTACAACCAGGAAGTAAAATTTAAAACCTAAAAAACAGCTAAACTGGGGTTAAATTTGTAAAGATTTTAGTAGAAATTCGAATATATTAATCTTGAACGGCATTTTAGTTCAATGTGTATTTCAACCTGTCATAGGCCCTTTAACGTTGATGGTTCGTGCTGAGCTGGAGCTGATTCCAGTGAAATATGGCTCTATAAAATACACTTGACTTTAGAGATTTGTCTTCAAGCGAGGGAGTTTGAGAGCGCCATCTAGTGCCATCTAGTCTAGTCTGATACCCATGACTGTTTAACCAAAACTAACTTTTCAGCAAAAAATATTGGCCGTTTTAAAACAAATGCATTCCAATTAAATAAAATGAGCCGTAGATGAATTCTGTTGCTGACTGTGAGCCATAAGAGGCGAGAATGCATCAGAGCCACACCGGTCATATATAAATATGACCTGTATGATATGAATAAATATGAATAAATGTGTTTAATAGTCACATACTGTCAATTATAACTATTATATAGATACTTTCATTTTATCCATGATGCAATAAACTCCAAAAAGATACTGAATTTACATCTAATAACACTTTTTAATATAGATATTTGTACATTTCAACTTTCTTTAAAACCTGAAACCATTCTAAATACCCCCTGGTAACTGCTCACGTACCCCTTGGGGTCCCCGTACCCCTGGTTAGGAATCACTGCTTTAAGGAGTCACTAATATTTAAAGTGCGTATGACAGGTTTTTATGATTTTCTAGTTTTGACTTTATTTGGTGGAATAAAACCTGTTGTGAATATGATTGATAGTTTTACCCAAATCAGGTGTCAGTTTGTGAAAAAAAGTTGAAAAACATGTTGAACTTTACAGGAAGCAGAGCAGAATTCCAAAACATGATGACATCACACTAGGGAGACTCACCAGGGACAATTTACAACCAACAAACACATTTTTCTGATCCTTTAACCATTCATTCATCAAAATAAAGTCGTTCCTACATGTTTTTATTTGTCAAATAATAATTTCTATGACATTTGAGGAGTTTTGACCCAGTGTACAACATGGTTTCTAGGCAACAGTTACAGAATTCAGTGTGATGTCATGATTTACAACCAGGAAGTAAACATTTAAACCTAAAAAACTGCCAAACTGGGATAAAAATTGCTTTCTTTTTAGCACAATCTTGAATATAATTATCTTAACTGTGTTTTAGTAAAATGAGTACTTCAACCCGTCATAGGCCCTTTAAGTCTATAACGTTGAGCAAATAATAAAGACCAAACCAGGACTAAACTAAAACGAAACCAGGGCTGGACTAAACAATATATAATCCAAAATAAACCTCACTTTTTCCCATTAAAAGTGATTGTAATTACTATTTCCCTGAGCGCTGTGAGAGTGAAATGTGAAAGTTGCTGTGAGTTCAGAGGAGCAGACAGTTTACGATGAGTCAGACTGTTTTCACCGACAACATCAAACTCCCGCCGCTTTCAACAAACGCCGTCTTCAGACCAAAGGTGTCCCAGATCTACCGCGGAAAATAATACAACAACACTGACAATTAAGACACAGAGGAGATTAAAGAAGAAATGAATGATGATACTGAGATGAGGAAGTAGTGAAAAAAGTAGACGTATAAAGTAACTGTCGGGATAAAACAACTGATGTTAACGTAATTGGAAGAAAAAGCTTAAATTATGAAAGAAATGTATTATTTTTAAATGATAGACCACAAAAAAATGACAAAAACTAAATCATATCTGACAGAGCGGGGCAAGAAACCAAGAGAAAAATGTTCAAATCGTTACATTTTGTCGGCATAAAGCTTTTTTTGTTTTTTTTTGTTTAATTAAGCGAGAAACAGCACTAGTCCAAACATTTATTCCCCGAAGGCCGAAATTTGAAACACAAACGAACAAAAGGGCGACAGGACTGTGCAGTGCAGGGGCGTAACGCAAAATACCTGGCCCCAGTGCAAACCTTTTCAGGCCCCCATTTTTAATCGGATTTATTTACCAGTGAAACTTCTCTTATTATTGTTATTTTAAATTTTTCCACATGGTTTCTACTTACAGTAACTTGATCATTTATAGACATCTGGACTGTTTGCAGTGGTGGAAAATCCAAAATTAAAAGTACTGTACTTAATTTTTTAGGTATCTGTACATTTTACAGAAGATACTTTTTACTTTTACTTACATTTCAGACCGTGTATCTGTACTTTCTACATTTTTGAGCTGGACTGAAAAGTAAAAGTATATTTTCTTAAGATTTTAGACTTGCTAGAAAGACTGGGGAGTTTATTTTTAGCACATTTATGGTGATAGCTTGTCTGTCTTTTGGTTTTTTGTTCCGTTTTGTTTTTTGAGTAAAAAAAAAGCCTCTGCAGAGAAAAACAACCTGCAAAGTTGCCTTTAATGACCAAAACTCAACAGAATAAATCAATCAAGAGAACAATTTGATGCTTTAAAGGGCCTATGACAGGTTAAACTACTCATGTAAATAAAATACAGGACAGATAAATATATTTGAAGTTTTGTTAAAAATAATTATACATTTCATAATTTTTAGCCTTTTTTTTAGTTTTTTAATATCACTTCCTGGTTGTAAAAGATGACATCACACTAGGAAATTAGTTTGTGCTCTGGGCTAATACTCGGCTAATGTCAGAGATTTTTTTGTCCGACAAATCAAAATACATGTCAACACCTTTATTTTGTTGAATTAATGTTTTAAGGGTAAAATAAGTTGTTTATTTTGGGTAAATTATGCAAAACCTTTGGATGGAATGAGTCTCCACAGTGTGATGTCATCAGTTTATTACTTCCTGTAATTTTAAACAGATTTTTCAACTTTTCTCCACAAACTGTGACTTGATTGGCGTAAAACAATAATTATTATGTACAATATGTATTAATACACCAAATAAAATCAAAATTAGAAAATTGTTAAAACCTGTCATACGCACTTTAATAGTTCTCCAGACCAAAAAACCTTTTATTTTTACTCTTTAAGTACATTTTTACACACACTTTTACCTGTGTAGATTTTAAAATGTTATACTTTTACTTTAGTATTTCTTTCCTGCTGTATCTGTAATTTTTCTTGAGTAACAAAATGGAGCACTTTATCCACCACTGATTGTTTGTTTTTCTCGAAACGTAAGAAAATACACTTACTGTCAATTACAATCAGCAGTTTTATTTGTTAACAACTTGGCAAAAATGTGAGCAATACCTTTCCACCTAAAGGTTTGACGCATCATTGTATTTAGTCTCTGAAGGACTTTAATCAACCACAATGCATTTATTACAACAAAAATAGATTGAAGTGTTAAAGAAATGTAACAGGAAACATTAGCCTTTACCTCCCCCGTCCGACCAGAGCTCCTACTTTAACATCTTCTCTTTCATTTTTTATTTTAATTTGCCATTTTATACTTAATGTTCCTTGTTAAAGTGCGTATGACAGGCTTTCGTGATTTTCTAATTTTGACTTTATTCAGTGTATTAATACTTCTTGTAAATATAAATTATAGTTTTACACCAATCAGGTCACCGTTTGTGGAGAAAAGTTGAAAAATATGTTCAAAATTGCAGGAAGTAAACAAACTGATGACATCACACTGGGGAGACGAAGGTTACGCATAATTTACACAAAAGAGACGACCTTTTTTATTCTTTAAACATCGATTCAACAAAATAAAGGTGTTCGCATGTAGTCTTATTCGTAAAATTAAAAAATCTGTGACATTAGAGGAGTTTTGGCTCAGTGTTGCAAGATGCAAGATGGTTGCTATGGTAATTTCCTAGTGTGATGTCATCATTAAAGGTCCCATAACATGCAAAATGGACTTTTCAGAGGTTTTAACCTTCCTACAGTGCTATTTGGGCCTCGTATGTTGTGCCCAAAGTGGTTTTTTGATTGATTCCCTCATGCTTTCACTAGAGAACTGTCTTTTCCGTCCCCCTCGGCTGAGCAGCAGACGGGGGCTCCTCACTAGGATGACGCGGTGTTTAAGCCACGCCTCCAGGAAGCGCGCAGCCACAAGAATAAAAACAGCTAATGCTAATGCTACACAGTAATTACACGATGGATACGACAGACAGAAGAGTTAGCTTGTTATTTACCAAACGGCAACGTCTGTCGTCGAGGCCCTGGAGCACGTCAAACTCCAGGTCAGATCCAGGACGTAGGACTCAGCACGACGCACCGTCAGGACGAGAAAATGTTTATTCAGTGTTTGTGTATCGCTGTTTACCGGAGCACACGGCGCATGCACCATCTCCGCTCTAGGCTTCGTCACGGGTTGGGCGGGGGAGGCGCGCAGGTTGGGCGGGGGAGGCAGCCTGCTCTCTGTTCGGGGGGGTCAGATCTCAGAGTGAGCCGTTTGCTTTTACAAGGAGGGGGGCCAGTCCAAGAAATGGGTGTTTTTTGTAAACTGTTATGTTATGGATATTACACAACGAGAAAATGTATCAAAGCCCTTAGAATAGACTGTGTGAAGGGGAAAAGAGCAGAATATGGGACCTTTAACAACCAGGAAGTAAGACAAAAAAACTAAAAAAATAGCGAAATCGTGATAAAATTTGTAAAGCATTTTAACACAATTTGAAATATATTTATCTTAACTGCATTTTTTCAAATTAGTAGTCCAACCTGTCATAGGCCCTTTAAAACCTGTACATGAGTGAACAATCACAGAGAAATCAGATTACTCACATTAAGTGGAACGGTTTGCGTGACATTCACTCCAGAAATCAGAAAATGCACAGATTTTTGGTGTGAACGTGAATAAAGTCACTGTAAAAAGTATGACTCAAGTAGAAGTAAAAGTATGTGTCTGAAAACTATTCTCTGAGAAGCACGATTTGAGTAAAACGTTGGGCTCGTTCTTCTGGCGGAGCGTGCGTGTCTTTTCTGTGTCACTGTGGCTTTGTTGGTTGTAAATACGGCTTTAATGACTTTGCTCAGTCACTAATTTAACACAAGTTGTTGAAAAAAGTCTCCAATTGTTCGTTTAATTAATGTGGCGCATAGAAACACAAGGCAATTAGCGCAGTTCAGCCGAGCACAGAGAAGAGCAGGAACGAGCAGCAGCCTCCGAAACAATTATCTCTTACATAACGGCCATAAAGAGCAGGCAGGAGGAGAGGGGGGAGACAGGGGGAGACAGGGGGACAGGGGGAGACAGGAGCAGAGAGGAGCAGAGAGGAGCAGGCAGGAGGAGAGAGGAGCAGAGAGGAGCAGGCAGGAGCAGAGGGGGGGAGACAGGGGGAGAGAGGAGCAGGCAGGAGGAGAGGGGGGAGACAGGGGGAGACAGGGGGAGAGGGGAGGACAGGGGGAGACAGGAGCAGGCAGGAGGAGAGGGGGAGACAGGAGGAGAGAGGGGGGGGGGCAGGGGGAAAGGGGGAGACAGGGGGAGAGGGGGGGAGACAGGAGGAGAGGGGGAGGGGGGGGGGACAGGAGGAGAGGGGGGAGACAGGAGGAGACAGGAGCAGGCAGGAGGAGAGGGGGGGGAGACAGGGGGAGAGAGGAGCAGGCAGGGGGAGACAGGAGCAGAGAGGAGCAGGCAGGAGGAGAGGGGGGGAGACAGGAGCAGGCAGGAGGAGAGGGGGAGACAGGGGGAGAGGGGGAGACAGGAGCAGAGAGGAGCAGGCAGGAGCAGACAGGAGGAGAGGGGGAGACAGGGGGAGAGAGGGGGAGACAGGAGCAGAGAGGAGCAGGCAACCATTAATACCTGTTGTGAATATAAATTATAGTTTTACAGTGATCCCTCGTTTATCGCGGGAGTTGCGTTCCAAAAATAACACGCGAAAAGTGAAATCCGTGAAGTAGTCACAGCTTTATTTTTTATTATTTTACAATGCAATACTGAACTATGGAATGAAACCAAAAATCAAAACCTGTTTTAAAGCCCAAAATGAGTTTAAAACAATAATTTTAATATAGTAATACAAGGTTGTAAACATTGTCACTGGTGTATTTCACAGTCTGTGCCTCTTGGTCCTGACTCCGCCCCCTGTAGCCTCTGTTTCTACTGAAGGCGCAGGAGTCTTTCTTTAGTTGTTCTTGTTCTTTTTCTGAGCAAGAAGATTTTTATAAACGGATATGCCACCTTCAATTATATTTGAGAACTGCAATGAACGACTCGTCAAAGGGTCCCGTTCTTGTGCGTGCGCTGAAGTTCAGTGGATGCACTGTAAAAATATCCGCACTGTAAAAAAAATGCGTGAAGCAGCGAAGCCGTGAAAGATGAAACGCGATATAGCGAGGGATCACTGTACACCAATCAGGTCGCCGTTTGTGGAGAAAAGTTGAAAAATTTGGGAAGGAGAAACAAACTGATGACATCACACTGGGGAGACAAAAGTTATGCATCATTTACACAAATAAACTACTTTTTTGACCCTTTAAACATTAATTCAACAAAATAAAGGTGTTTTTTTTTTCTTTGTCAAATAAAAAAAATCTGAGAGTTTTTGCCCGTGTACAGGATGGTTTCTTGGTAATTTACATAATTTACCACCAGGAAGTAAAATTAAAAACCAAAAAAAAGAAGCTAAACTGGGGTAAAATTTGTAAAGAGTTTGGCAGGATTTTAAATATATTTATCTTAACTGCATTTTAGTTAAATAAGTAGTAGCAGAGAGGCCCTTTAATGCTAAAAAGAGAATTTATTTAAAGATTGTAAGTTCAAATATGCTGCTTTTTTTCCATAAAAGTGTCTCTTGCAAAGTGCATTGGACAATCCATTAAAATACAGCGTGCACTTGTGGAGATAAACTGGATTAAAAGTTCAAATATGTGCACTTCTCTGTTTATTTGATGAGCTTCAGACTCCGGCTGCGGCGCTGGTATCTGCCGACCACACACAGAGTTTTACGGACGCCAACTGAAGTGAAATAAAACTGAGTAAAAGCATAAAAACGTTTCATTTCTAATTGTGTGACAACTGTAGACAAACCACAGCTGTCAATCAAACTATGCCACAGCTCCAGCCGCGATACTTTACTCTTTTTTCCAAATCTTATCAAAAGGTGCACTGTGTAGCTTTTCTAGAAGACAGTCTTGTTTCCATGGAGACGTAAAGGACACGTTCTGCTCTAGTTTCACTTTGGTGTCTCATGTTTTCGAACTTAAAATAGAGTTTGGACTGAAAACCCATGGATGTATTAAAAGAACTGGATAAGCCACGCCCCCTCTGTCTGTGGTCCCAGGTTGATTAGTGGTCGTGTGAGGTACTGCAGCCTCTTGGAACCAGCCTTTTTCTATCATTGCACATTATGATTGGAGACATTACTTAATTATGATCGGTATTTAAATAAAATAGAAGGAAATGTTCTTTTCTACCGTTTCTAAAATCACCGAAATTACCGTTTTTATATGAAGTGACGTCACACAAACATGTGCGAGTCACGTGAACGAGCGTCGGACGATACAAACAGAAGCTCGTGGAAAAGGCTCGACTAGAGACACCTGTAAGTTGTATTTTATTTCATTTCAGACGCTTCACGTGTGTCTAACATGAAGAACACAATTACAATCACACAAGCTAACGCTAACACAAAAACTTGCAGCTGCTGGTCGTTCACGTCGCTCAAAGCATCATGGGGGATTGTGGTCACGTGGCGCCCTAAAGCAAAGATGGCCGCCTCCGTATCAGGAAGTAAATGCAGAAGTAAGAAATTTTTTTTGGGGTCATGCACCAATGAGCTCACTCCATAGGGATAAACAGGGCGGCCATTTTGGATTCATCTTCCAGGTTTTATTATAGTTCTATGTGAAAACCACACGACTTTCTCTCAGTAAAAAAGGTAAATTTGTCCAGTGTTTTCAAGCTTTTTTGAGTCGAGACACACTTTTTTAGTTTAAAAAAATACCATGGCACACTATTTACTACTGAAACATTACCAAATTTGACCATTTAGTGAGAAAACATGTTATAATGAGCCAAATAATGTCTGTGCAAATGTTTGGTTCTTTAGATGTGACAATAGTGATGGTTTTGTGTTACTTTTTGATGCAGAAGTTGCTCAGGACTCTCCACAAAGGGAAATTAGGCAATTACATCTGCATTTGTGACTCTGATAACTCAAAGTAGACATTTTTTCAAAGGCACACTGGTTGAAAAATCAAGGAAATACAATGTTCTTGCCACACAATTACATTTGAGCTTCATAAAAACTAGAATTTGTGGTAAAATAAATCTGTAAATAATATAAAAAGCTGTTGTGGGCTCAACATTTCTTCAGTATTTGTCCAGTAAAACTTAAAAAAAAAGAAGTTATTCCTTCATCAAAAATCTATCATCTATTATAATCTCCAATTGATTAAACAAATCTAATGATAAATGTTTATGCTGCTCTGATATCACTCACATTTGACAAAACCACCTTGTTTTTTTAAAATATATTTCGTGATATTCTGTGGTTAAGCCCAGTTCTTCATTGAAATCACATCATGTTCCTCTTCTCGTTGTACATTCTATTTAGCTTTTATTCTACCTGGTTTAGACCTGGTTTAGTCCTGGTTTAGACCTGGTTTAGTCCTGGTTTAGACCTGGTTTAGACCTGGTTTAGTCCTGGTTTAGACCTGGTTTAGTCCTGGTTTAGACCTGGTTTAGACCTGGTTTAGACCTGGTTTAGTCCTGGCTTCTCCTGGTTTAGACCCGGTTTAGTCCTGGTTTAGACCTGGTTTAGACCTGGTTTAGACCTGGTTTAGACCTGGTTTAGACCTGGCTTAGTCCTGGCTTAGTCCTGGCTTAGTCCTGGCTTAGTCCTGGCTTAGTCCTGGCTTAGTCCTGGCTTAGTCCTGGTTTAGACCTGGTTTAGACCTGGTTTAGTCATGGCTTAGACCTGGTTTAGACCTGGTTTAGTCCTGGTTTAGACATGGCTTAGACCTGGTTTAGTCCTGGTTTAGATCTGGTTTAGATCTGGTTTAGATCTGGTTTAGTCCTGGGTTAGACCTGGGTTAGTCCTGGCTTAGACCTGGTTTAGACCTGGTTTGGTCCTGGTTTAGACCTGGTTTAGTCCTGGTTTAGTCCTGGTTTAGTCCTGGTTTAAACCTTGGTTAGACCTGGTTTAGACCCATTTTAGTCCTGGTTTAGACCCATTTTAGTCCTGGTTTAGTCCTGGTTTAGACCCGGTTTAGTCCTGGTTTAGTTCTGCAGATGTTGTTAAAGCTTTTTGTACTGAATGTTTAGCCCACAATACATTTTTTTTTTCATATTTCAAAAGTGTTGAACATGTTTTTGGCCCCGACGACAAAACCGTCTGAAAAATCTGGCCCTCGGTGAAATAAAATTGATTAGCTCTGGTCTGTACTTTTTACATTACCATCCACAAGTTCCTTCTTTGTGAATTTTGTAACTGCTTCTGACAATTGCAATAAAAACCTTTTCTGATGCACTTTTGCCTCCATTCTATAAGGCCTTGATTTTCTAACTAATAGACCTTTTTGGAGTGTCCTGAGCAACATTTTCACCAAAAAAAGAACACAAAATCATCACTATTACCACATTTAAAGAACTAGACAGTGCCACAGCCATTATTTGCCTCATTATATATAATATTTTTAACTAAATGGTCTGATTTGGTTATGTTTTAGTGGTAGGTGGCGTGCCGTGGTAGATTTTAAACCCAAAACGTGTGCCACAACTCAAAAAAGGTTGAAAACACTGCTATAATGTATAATTTTTTCACTTTTGAACATTTTCTTTCTAAAAATGCCATTTAAAAACACACGCAGTATTGTTTTCAAAGGGCACTGCAAACAAACCAATAACATTCAATAGTTTCACTGTTTTCACCAGAACATAAATAAATAAATAAAAACAAACCTTGTTATCTACTTTTTACACATTGGTTCTTCTGACAATAATCCGTCTTTCTTCTCGTTCTGGCGGCGCCGCGGTGAGCTGTCAATCACTCTAATGAACGGCCGCTCGTTTCATGCGGCGAGGTTCGGCGGCCATCTTTCTGCTCCCTCCCGCTCCTCGTGACGCCTCGGAACGCTGCCGTGGAAACAGATGCGGTCGCCGTGGAGATGACAGTGATTGATGCTGATTGGCTGCGGCGCTTCGTTTGTGTTTCAGACCCAAAGGTTACGGCGAAAGAGAGCGTCGGGGCCGGAGAATCGAGCGTTTGTGAAGGAGGAGGTGGGTTTTCGACGGACGCACGAAGGTCAGCGCAGACAGGTCAACGCTAAAGGACGAGAGACGTTACGCGGGCATTCAGAGGTTTCACGTGGTAACGGGCCGTGACTTATAGACCCTTTAAAAGTCTGTAAACAAAAACATTCTGAATTCAGAATGGAGGCAAAAATGAAGTGCAACATAATGTGTTTCACTGGAGAAACTGGGATTAACCTCAGAATATCACAAAATATGAAAAATGTAGATGATTTTGGAAAATGAAAAGCCTCAGACACATGTGAGTGACATCAGAGCTGCTTTAAACACATTTATTATTGTATTTTACATCGTGTTTTAGGAAATTATGATAAACACTTTGCATTTTTGATTTAGATTTATGGTTTTTGCTGGAAATTAGTCAAAGAAATGTTTAGGCCACAATAAATTGTTAATTCTATCAGATAGATAGACAGACAGACAGATATTTTACCATACATTAGATCCTTTTGAAGCTTAAATACAACTTTAAGATTAGAAAATTGTATTTCATCCATCGTTTATTATAGAAAAGCAAACTGACTGACCTTTCTATTCTAGGAAATTCAAATGTGTTGCTTAAAACCAGTAGAATTTAGATCTAATGTGAGAGAAATCTTTGAAAAAATTTACAGTCAACTTAATTTTGCCCCCAGTCGCCTCCATTCAGGAATTTTGATGACGTCACATTTTAAAGGGTCTATAAACAGGCACATTTATTTTAAAGAATAAAGCAGGTAGCTCAGTCCCTTTGACAAATTTGTCCATTGACAGTGTTTATTGGGTAGAGCTGGTTGATACGGCAAAAAATCTTTGTCCTGATTTTCTTGGGGCCAGATCTTGATTTCGAGTCTATCACGATTCATGTTCACTTTGTATTTTTCTATTGCCTTTAATAGAGCTGCACCATTTAGGAAAAATATATAACTTTTCAGATTTTTCTGACCAGTGCGACTGTGATTAGATTTGTAATTTATGTTTTGATATAGGATTCTGTTCAAATTCACATTTTAAACACTATTTTGTCACTTATAGTCACGTTTTTGTCGTTTTTAGTCACTTTTTGGTGCACTGAGTTGCATTTTTGTCGCTTCTGAACGCATTTTGGTCACGCTTTTAACATGTTTGTACAAATCCAAATTACAGTGTCAGCTGTTTTTATACAAATCAAAACAAGACATTTTGTTGTTTGTGGAAGAAATGATTGCACATAAAAAATTGTAGTCTTTGTGATTTGTTAATTGCATCCATCGTGATTTTATGTCGATTTGGTTTAATTGTGCAGCTCTGGTCTTTAAGAGGTAAATAAAGTCATCTGCTCAGAGGCTTCAGAGGCTAAACAACAGGAGAAAAAGTGTGTTTGAACAGACAGCTGCATTAAAGACACAAACAGTCAATCACGACACGACGATTTCACAAAAATATCAGATTGTCACAGGGACGAGCTCAACACAAAAATAATTTAAGAGAGCTGGGCCTATCCATTCTTTTAATACATCTCGGGGGATTATTGCACCTCATTATATGTTGGCCGCGTTATACTTTCTCCAGAGACTGAAGCGTGTCCAGAATGCCGTGGCCACTGACAGGCACAAGAAAACACAGAGCACGTCCCTCTCACTTTTTGCATTGGCTTCCAGTTGCTTGACAATTATGTTCCAAATGATTATGCAAATGATATTTTTCTATGATTTTACCAAATAGTCAATATAAATATAAACGACAGTCATGATAATTTTCAAGTCATCGAGTAACATTTGAATGTTATTGAACAAACCTCCGAACGATAACAGTATTTTTTTCAAAAGTAAAAACTTAAAATGCACTGCTCCAAATTATTCTGCACAACAGGGTTTCAAAACATGTTACTGTTGTAAAGAACTGAAATTGGTCATTTGTTAAATTAGAAGCATTAGCAGGTCATATTTACTGAAATCAAGTTATTTCAATAAAAACATCTGAACAGGTCAAGT
Source organism: Rhinogobius similis (assembly GCA_019453435.1). Taxonomy (NCBI): domain Eukaryota; kingdom Metazoa; phylum Chordata; class Actinopteri; order Gobiiformes; family Gobiidae; genus Rhinogobius; species Rhinogobius similis. Next base: position 6,108,907 of record CM033633.1, read on the forward strand.
TACATTTGAACACAGGAGCCCTTATTTCACAGGAGCTTCACGATTCTTGCATCCATTGAACTTGTGGAAGTTTGAGTTTGTGGAGAGTTTCTGCTTGAATGTCTTTGCAGGATCAGAACAGCCTCAGAGCTGCTGCTTGGACATTAGATCTTTGGCTTGAGGCTCCATAGGTTCTCATTAGGGTTGAGGTCAGAGGAGGATGGGGCCACACCATGAGTTTCTCTTCTTTAACGCGCAGAGCGGCTGATGATGCAGAGGTGTTCTGCAGTTTTGAACAGGAAGTCAGTGAACTTGTTTCTGTAGCAGGATGTATGCGTCTTGTATACTGAATATAAATAGAGCTGTACTTCCTTTGTTCAACCCCTCCCCCCGATGTCACGTCACTCGTCGTGCAGAAGCTGTGCCATTGCGAAAAAAAACCCGCGCTTCATGATTAACTGCGGTTCAAGAAGGGAATTAAGTTACCGTGTAAAGGTGTAAAGCCCAGTAGCTCTGGTGTGTAGTTGTAGCGTTTATTGAATTGTCGACTAAGGCCTTGATTTTCAACCAGTGCCGGGGAACACTAGTGCGCCTTGAAGTTTTGCCAGGTGTGCCTTGAAAACAAATAAAATTTGAGTTAACAGGTTCAGAAATGCGGATGTAAATAACTAATTTACCTTTTTGGAGCGCCCTGAGCAACTTATGCACCAAAACGGAACGCAAAACCACCACTATTGCCGAATTTAAAGCACCAAACAGTAACACAAACATGATTTGGCTCATTATACGCCATATTTTATTAACTAAATGGTCATGTTTTTGTAGGTGGTGTGCCGTGGTGTCTTTTAAACCCAAAAAGTGAGCTGCAACTAGAAAAAGGTTGAAAAACACTGGACTAAGGTATCAGGCTATGTTTTTAGCTTCATGACGTCTTTGGGGCTGCGTCGTGAGACTTTTGTGTCTAGGTTCAAACTGACCAGATTCAGGCCGGTATGTTAAAGCCGTATTATGTCAGTGCATTTTGTGTTCTGTAGTTTTTCTGTGACTATCAGTAACACGGGCCGTCTATTCATTCCTATTGAAATGTGAAATGTTGGTTTACTGTTGGTGGATTAACGTAATGATGTCATGGTTTTATAAATTATTACACTCCACAGTGCCTAATAAATTAATATAAATCAACACGGCCATGTCTCTGTCCATCAGTTAAATGAAACTCTGTCTTATTTTACATACTTTCTCCAGTAAATATGACGTGGTCTTAGTTGTATTTTGATTAAGGTAAATTATATTTGCAACCACTTGATAAGGTGTTTTAATCCACTCCTTTAAAGGTGTAATGTGTAACTTTCTCGTGGGGAAAAGTCTCCTTCTTGTCTCCATGGAGATGCAGCTTTACCCAGAACATAACTTGACTAGTTTTACACTCTAAACCCAGACTAAACCAGTATCTAACATCTCATCGGATCCAGACGAGATCATTTCGCTCTTGTCTCTTTTTAAATTCTAATATTATTGTATTTTAACTGTTCAATGAGCTTAAATGGCCCCTCAAGATTAATAAAGTTATACTGATTTATCGATAATTGATAAATGTAACAGTTCATCATATTTACTTTTTACTGATACGCATTGTCTGACTAACGGAAATGTATACAGTTTCACTTGTGGCCGTTTGTTTTGTGCTTTAGAGCTGAAGATGGACACGGACTCAATCTCACTTTTTACTTTTTTTCTCCACTCATTTTGGACACTATAAACACCTCAAATTGTTTGTGACAGTTTGTCCTCAATAAAAACCTTTCGCCTAAATCGTGTTTGTCATTGACTCCACGCAGTTCTCATCAGGTCTAATGAGTTCTGGAGAATCCTGTATTTGTCCTGCTCCTGAACGCCTCACAGGGATGATGGCTTATGGACAGGCTAGCATTCATTAGCATTGATTAGCTTTGACTAGCACTGATTAGCGGTGACGCCAGGGATCCACTGGGAGCTAGCTTACATGCTTCTCTAGAGTAAACAAACTGCTGCTTTAGAATATGTTTGTTGTTTCTTCTATATCGGACGATAAGAGATGTTGTAATGACCTTTACATGTTTAGTTGGTAACGTCCGCCTTCGTCAGAAGCTTCACACGATGGTTGGTGTGACGTCACGGCATGGAAAAATGTAAAAGTAATTACATCATCTCTTACTTATTGGCTGATATAAAAGAAACAAAAGTATTCTAAGAAGACAAAATGAATGTTCTTTACTTATTATTCTGCTTTAGAGATGTTATTGCATGATTTGGAACTCAGTTCCATTTGGAACCTTCTTCAATGAACTTGTTTAACTTTTTAAAATGTGTTTAATAAGGGATCCGTGGCTTGGTGTTGCTCAGTTTAAATGTAGCGCATCAAAGTTGAACTATTTCACAGGAGTGTATCACTGTCAGACGCCGTTACACCAATTCTTGAGTTACTGCAATCCATAAAGATTTTTGTGGTTTTGTGTGAGAACACTCGTCTAATGACCTGAAAAAGTACACTTTTTACATTATCTTTCTGCAGACTCACATGGCTCTTGGAGTGCACAAAGGTCAAGGGGAGAAGTGATTTTATGCACTTTAGCCTTGCAGGACTCGTGCAGGTCCCAAACGTTTGCCGGTTTACATCTTAGGCCTCAACCTCACTCCACGCTGCAGTGTTTTCGGACGTAACCTCGCAAAACCGAAGCCGTACGTCAATGCGAGGGCGGCCACACTGGCAGATAGAGCAGAACGCGTGTGCGCTGAAGATGCGTGTGTCTGGCTCTGCGGTTTTTATTGGGAAAGCTGATGTGCGCATGCGTCACTGCTACAGAACGTGACTCCAACTTTTGTTAAAACCATATAAACATTGTATTTTAATCTTGAGGCGAATACACTTCCAAAAACTGCTTCGCAGCCTCGATGCGCGTCCCATCATCCATCGTTGCAGAATAGAAGTGCACAAGAAAAGTTTTCGACGGAGAGGATAGTCACATGTAAGATAATGAGGTGTTCACGTTTATGTATTCTGCTTGGACAAACTTATAGAACATACAATGTTTTGTCTGCGGTCTATGTACTTTGAGTGGGATACGTGCCAGCGCTCGCGTAGAGCGTCAAAAAATAGGATGGTTCCTATTTTCTGAAATCTACGCGCGTATGACGTGCTGCTGGCGTGTGCAGTGTGGCCATTGTCATTCACTTTTCATTCTGGCTAAATAAAATGCGTGAAAAACTTGTCCGTTTTACACGTGCAGTGGGGCCTTGGCCTTAAGTCAGACTGTACTCAGCTCTGCTCCACTTTCTATTGTTTATCAACTGTTGATTTTCACTGACAGAGTATTTTTATGTAAAACAGTTTATATTCCAAGAATAACTTTGATAGAACAAATTTCAAAGTTAAATTGGTCCCGATTTGTTTCATAAGCAACTTCAGCGCTCATGTTTATGTTATAGTACTTAAGTTTATAATGTTACTTCTGGGTTTGACATGAGCAGGACCAATGACATAGTTAGAAGTAATTCCACAACTGTATAGCATTTTGAAAACAAGGAACAAAATCTACGTAAATGACCCAATAGTTATGATATGATAATGGAAACATCTGTCAGATATGTTTAAATTGTTCCTGTATTTTCAGTGGTACGTCGCATATTGATGACAGCAGGAGGGATTCCGTTTTAGAACTCAGCACTACTTCCTGTACATTTATATTTCAAAATGTCTTCACGAACTACAACTAAATGAATGAATTATGACAAATATTTACCACAGATGCCCTCCCACCAAGCTAAGTCATAATTAGAAAAACAAAAGAAACTGTCATATAGACTTTATGAAATCCGACCATATTTGGTGGGACGGGTGTTTTTGTGAAAAGTGAGATTACGTCATGTGATGTTAAGTCTATAGGAGGGAGGGCAACTGTGGTAAATATTTAGCGTAGGTTTACATCTGGATAGTTGCAGTTTGTGAAAAAATTTGGAAAAATAAAAAATAAAGTTCAAAATTACAGGAAGTAGTGCTGAAAATACAGAGAATTTATAGACAACTGACACATTTTCTGACACTTTAAAAAAGCAATTCAACCAAATAAAGGTGTTATCAGATATTATTATTTATCAAATCATAACTGTTGTGTAATTTATGTGGATTTTAGCCCTTGTTTTCAAAATGGTTGCTAGGTAACAGTTGTGGAATTACCTCTATGTCATATTTGCTGCTCATGTCCAACCAGGAACATTAAAAACATTACAAAAACTGTCAAACTGGAGACAAATGAGCAAAATGTCTTAAATATTATCATGTTCACTACATTTTAGTGAAATGTTTCTAAAACTTTAATATTTAATCCGATGCTATTAATATGTTTTTAGTTCCTGGGCCAATTGTTTTGCGTTCTTAGTGATATTTTTTGTTTGTCCAATTAGTGGTTTTACTATATTGACCAAGGCTTTTGACAGATTTTATGCAACTGAACCGATTCTGTCGACTATTGGCCGAAGTGGCGTATCTTTTTATGGATCTTCGGCGTACCGTAAATGCGAGAAGTGACGCTCGCTGTGAGTATGAGGTCCTTGTATGCTTCCTGTGTTGTTTCATTTTGCTCCAATACCAGTTTTAGTATTTATTTTAGAGCTTGTTTTTTTTTCCCCTCTTCGGTTGGGTCTTTTTTGAGTGTTTTGTATGCGTTTGTGTCTCCTAGCAATGCCTCCATTTTGTTCTAATATGTTTCAGTGTCGAGTATTACGGTTGTCCTTCCTTTATCTTCAGGTATAACAGTAATGGTCTTGGTCCATTTTAAGTTATTTATTGGTTTCCTCTCTTCCTTGCTGATGTTTTTTTTTGGTAATTTGGCTGTTTTTAGGATCCCTGTGACTGCGTTGTGTAATTCTGCTTTCTGTCCCTGATTCTGTATGGTTTGGCATGCTAATTCCGTTGCTAGAATGAATTCTTCTGTGGGGAATTTGTTCGGGGTTGTGGCAAAATTTAGTCCTCGTGCATGTATGTTAGGTTCTGTTTTTGTGATTGTTCGTTTTGCCTGACTGCAATACCCATTTCTCTTTATTATCGGATGGTCTTGCCCCTGTTCTCAACCCATCATTTTTTCTATTTTTTCATTTGGCGCGTTTTTGTCGTGCCGAATTCCCTTGTGTATTTGTTCTAGGTGTTTGTTGACATTCTACTGTATTCCAGATTCCATGAGAAAATGCCGCCTAATCTTTCATTTATTAGTGCTTCTTGGAGTTGCTGATAATCTGCTTTCATTATGGGTTGGCATCGAGTTCCTGAGGTTTATGCTAGCTGGCATAATGTCCTCATCTCTGCATCGGAGATTGAAACGTAGATCTCTACACTGGATGATCTGATCTCTACACTGGATGATCTATGCGCCACCCGCCTGGAGGAACTCCCTCAACCCTGGATTAGCCACACCTCGTCTGCCTGGACAAACTCCATCTACTTTAGATGAACTGTTCCTCATCTCCTGCTGGAGGATCTCTCTACACTGGGTGAACTGTTCCTCGTCCGCCAGGAGGAACTCTTTAAAGCCACCTCCCTCTTGAGTGGTTCTGGCTCCACAGTCCAAGTGGATGTCAGTCCTAGTTCATCTGCAGCCTGTCCGTCCGTGGGAGCAGGATCTCTCCTTCACTGTGGTTCTCCCCGAGGTTTCTACTTTTTCCCATGGGGTTTTTTGTAGTTTTTCCTCGCCGTGAAGGAGGGTCAAAGGACAGGGGCATTCTGGGACAGTTATCTGAACTGCTTTTACCTGTGGCCCATCGAGGCAACTGTTGTTGTGATTTTGGGCATTATAAAAATAAATTGATTTGATTTGGATGGTTCTTCGCCTCTCCAAGTGGCGCAGTGCTTTGGCAGCGAATCTTCCTCTGATTACTCTCATTATGTCATCTTTAGTTATATCCACATTTGGGTTATTCTTAAAGACAGTACATTAGGGGCTGTATTTACTTTGTTGACATGTTTCGGCTGCTTAACTGTGAGCCATCTGTCACCGGCGTTGGTGAGCGAGGGTGCCTTCCTTCTGTCCCACACAAAGGACACATTACTCTAGAGACCACCGGGCGGCAGGAGGCGTGGTCAGTCTGAGCGACCTGCCATGTCCGTCACGCTGACTGCTCCTCAGGAAGTAACATCAGTTCATAAGTGACACGTCACCATCAGGTGTAAATACATTTCCTAATTTATTATCTTTAAAAAGAACCTAAATGTGCAAATTGATGATAAGATAAGAAAACCTGCCTCTTCACACCAACACTCAGTCGAACTACACTAATCCTTTGGGCTTCAGACCCCATTTATTATCTTTTGTTTATTTTACATGTACCCAATGCATGTTTCTCTGACTTTAAACTGTGGCCAGGACCTGTACCTGTGTCTTTAAAGCTCTGCAGCTCGGTGCTTCCTGCTTCCTCCTCAGATCTACACAGAGCTGTGGTGCAGCCTGGCTCCTCCCACTGCTCTCACTCACTCTTAAGTTTCATTTGTGTCAAAGTCAAACTCTCAGTCGCTCTGATCCAGGAGAGATGGCGCAGAAAGCACTCGACCAAGAAGCCCTTTTGTGTCCCGTGTGTTTGGATCTACTGAAGGATCCGGTGACTATTCCCTGTGGACACAGCTACTGCAGGAACTGTGTCCAACACCACTGGGACCAAGAGGACGAGAAGCAGCTCTACAGCTGTCCCGAGTGTCGCCAGAGCTTCAGGCCCAGGCCTGTCCTCATCAAAAACATCATGTTAACAGGTTTAGTAGAACAGCTGAAGAAGACTGGGCTCACAGCGCCCCCTGCTGACCGCTGCTATGCCGGACCTCAGGATGTGTCCTGTGATGTGTGCACTGGGAGGAAGCTGAAAGCTGTCCAGTCCTGTCTGCAGTGTGTGGCTTCGTACTGTGAGAGCCACCTCCAGCCTCATTATGATGCTGCAGCGTTTCAGAAACACCAGCTGGTGGCGCCGTCCCACAAGCTCCAGGAAAACATCTGCTCTCAACACGACGAAGTGAAGAAGATATTCTGCCGCAGCGACCAGCAGATCATCTGCTCTCTCTGCTCTGTGGACCAGCACAAGGGCCACGACATAGTGTCGGCTGCAGCAGAGAGGGCCCAGAGACAGGCAGAGCTGCCGGACAGGAAGGCCCTGCTGGTCCAGAGCCTCCAGGACAAAGAGACAGACCTGAAGAGGCTCAAACAGGAGGCCCAGGACATCAGCCACTCTGCCCAGACAGCAGTGCAGCGCAGCGGGGACAGCTTCAGAGAGACGGCCCTTCTCCTGGAGAAAAGACGCTCTGAAGTGGAGCAGCAGATCCGCTCCCAGGAGCAGATCCAACTGAGCCGAGTCCAAGAGCTCCAGGACCAACTGCAGCGGGACGTGACTGAGCTGAAGAGGAGCATCTCTGAGCTGGACACACTGTCCCTCAGCCCCGACCACAACCAGTTTCTACAGCTCTACGCTTCACTGTCCACAGACACACAGAGCACAGAGCCAGCCAGGATTCCGACAGGGCCCCGGCGCTACTTTGAGGAAGTGACCAGACCTGTGTCAGCGCTCAGGGACAAACTCCAGCTCACTCTGGAGGAGGGTCTGACCAACGTCCCACTGGCTCTGAGTCGAGTCGATGTTTTACTGTCACCAGCTGAACCCAAGACCAGAGACGACTTCTTACAATTTTCTACAGACATCACTCTGGACCCAAACACAGCTCACACCAAACTGTCTCTGTCTGATGCAAACAAAAGAGCCACATTTATGAGAGAAGTCCAGAGTTATCCTGATCATCCAGACAGATTCAGCGTGTGTCAGGTCCTGAGCAGAGAGAGTCTGACGGGCCGCTGTTACTGGGAGGTGGAGTGGAGCGGGGAGAGGGTTTATATAGCAGTTTCATACAAAGATATTCAGAGAAAAGGAAGCTCTGATGAATGTTTATTTGGATACAATGATAAATCCTGGGCCTTAATCTGTGACAAAACCAGTCCTTTATTTTGGTTTAACTCAGTCAAGTCCCAGGTCTCAGGTCCGGTCTCGTCCAGAATCGGGGTTTACCTGGACCACAGTGCAGGGGTTTTGGCGTTTTACAGCGTCTCTGAAAGTACCATGAGCCTCCTGCACAGAGTCCAGACGACTTTCACTCAGACGCTCTACACTGGAGTCTGGATTGGCTGGAAATATGGAGACACTGCACATTTTCCTAAACTCAAATAACAGGATTGTTCTCAACAGTTTAGCATCAAACTGCTGCCTTTTTAAATATTTTCATTTTTAATTAATTACAGTAGCTAAAACTTTAAAAGACTCTTTATGAGGGTCGTTGAAAAAATCCATACATAAATACTAATTGATTCTTAAACCAGTATAAAACAACACAAATTTTAACAAAAATTGACATTGAAAAAATATAATAAAACAGGAACCAATTGAAACTGATCCTGAATATTTTTGTTAACGTTCTATATCAGAACTAGTTTCAGAGCACATGGAACTTTTAAGAAGTTATGTTATTTAGTGTTGAAAATTACATAATGTTGTATAAAAAGATTGTTTGTTTTTTTAAGCCTGTGTGTGATAATGAAATTCACTTTGAAATGTTGCCGTTGTTTATGTATAAAAATACAGTTTAAGATAAAATATGGTACTTATTTTGTTGAACATTTATACGTTTAAAAACCTGATGTATAAAACACACCACATTTGACACAATATTGAGTTAGAATGTGGTACAAACGACCTTTTGTGTAACTCACCACCAACAATACAAACTATTACTGGAAAACTAAACTCGTATATAGTATTTAAACATTCTTTCAATTCAAATGTTGTTTCTTGTGTGATGTAACTGTTTTCAACTCTGTGCTCTGTCATAAAGTAAAAAGTGATTTTCTTATATAATCTAAAACGACAGCAGTTGTACTATTTTTTCGATGTGTTTCTCTGTAGATTTTCTGTGTTTTGTCTTGAGTTTTAATGATAATTTTAAAACTTGGTCATGGTCACAAAATGAGTAACACTTGTTATACACTGATTGTAAACTTTCAAAATCTACAATAAATTCATGAATGAATCCTATTTTAATGTGGCTTTTTCTGTTCCAAAATCTAAAATAAAGTGTTAAGTTGTAAAATAAGAACAGTTTTATCTATGGAGAGGCAATGCCGCTCAAAGTAACAATGTTTGTAAAAGGTATTTTTAATTAGTAGAAACAGAGTTCACAGTCTATTTTTAAACTCTAAAAACAACCCGTGTCTTTAAAGCTCTGCAGCTCGGTGCTTCCTGCTTCCTCCTCAGATCTACACAGAGCTGTGGTGCAAAGTTACATAGTGCACCTTTTCATAAATAAAACGTTTTCAATCAGACTTTTTTTCATGTTTGCGCTAAATTTACACAAATCACAAAGTTAATCTCTCACACTTTTTTGGCAAATTATTTTCCACTCTCAGGAGAAACAAAAGTGCCGTGGCTCATTCACTTTCTCCAACAACTTTTCACTCGCAGCAAAGTTCCTCCCACTTTCCAGTCCTTCCACATTTTTATTGTAGGAGCGGTAGGTTCTTTCCACAGCTTCAAAATAAGTCGGCGCACATTAGAAACAGACCAATAATCAATCTGTATTTGCACTTTTTCACATTTGGCCCATTGTCTTAAAGCTCCAGAGGCAGAGGTTTAGTTTGGGCTGAAAAACCTGATTAAAGGAGATTCATGTTGCTTTGTTTGAACTCTTATTTTCAGCCCTGAACATGTGATTTTGCTCTTAAAGGTTTGCAGTGAGTCAGGGCTGTGGACGCATCAAAATCAAAGAATCCAGGAATAAATAAATAATATAACTTTATTTGTCCCTTAGAAGAACTCTTTTCTCTGTGATAATGCAAAAAGTGATCTTCTAATATCATCTGAATCTTAACTAATTTATCTGTATCTATTTATTTTTGTTCTGTGTTTGTCTATGTATTTTCTTTTTCAAGGATTTTTTGGCCTGTAGGTGTTTTTGGACAGGACAGTGCAGCGTGAAATGGGGATGAGACCAGGGAAGGACATGCAGCAAATTGTCAGAGCTGGATTCAAACTCATGACACTGCGGTCCACCTAAATGTGATGAAGGTAATATTTGTTGATATGTTTAGAAAAGCTGCCTCCTCAAACCAAAGCTTTGTCGAACTGATTCTTTAGACTTTAGAGCATCTTTTATTATTTTTGTATTGTTTTACCTGTGCCCAATGACCATTTGTCTCTGAGTTTAAACTGTTGACAGAGTCTCATTTTAAACTGTAATAAAACCTGTGTCTTTAAAGCTCTGCAGCTCGGTGCTTCCTGCTTCCTCCTCAGATCTACACAGAGCTGTGGTGCAGCCTGGCTCCTCCCACTGCTCTCACTCACTCTTAAGTTTAATTTGTGTCAAAGTCAAACTCTCAGTCGCTCTGATCCAGGAGAGATGGCGCAGAAAGCACTGGACCAAGAAGCCCTTTTGTGTCCCGTGTGTTTGGATCTACTGAAGGATCCGGTGACTATTCCCTGTGGACACAGCTACTGCAGGAACTGTGTCCAAAACCACTGGGACCAAGAGGACGAGAAGCAGCTCTACAGCTGTCCCGAGTGTCGCCAGAGCTTCAGCCCCAGGCCTGTCCTCATCAAAAACATCATGTTAGCAGGTGTAGTAGAACAGCTGAAGAAGACTGGGCTCACAGCGCCCCCTGCTGACCGCTGCTATGCCGGACCTCAGGATGTGTCCTGTGATGTGTGCACTGGGAGGAAGCTGAAAGCTGTCCAGTCCTGTCTGCAGTGTGTGGCTTCGTACTGTGAGAGCCACCTCCAGCCTCATTATGATGCTGCAGCGTTTCAGAAACACCAGCTGGTGGCGCCGTCCCACAAGCTCCAGGAAAACATCTGCTCTCAACACGACGAAGTGAAGAAGATATTCTGCCGCAGCGACCAGCAGATCATCTGCTCTCTCTGCTCTGTGGACCAGCACAAGGGCCACGACATAGTGTCGGCTGCAGCAGAGAGGGCCCAGAGACAGGCAGAGCTGCCGGACAGGAAGGCCCTGCTGGTCCAGAGCCTCCAGGACAAAGAGACAGACCTGAAGAGGCTCAAACAGGAGGCCCAGGACATCAGCCGCTCTGCCCAGACAGCAGTGCAGCGCAGCGGGGACAGCTTCAGAGAGATGGCCCTTCTCCTGGAGAAAAGACGCTCTGAAGTGGAGCAGCAGATCCGCTCCCAGGAGCAGACCCAACTGAGCCGAGTCCAAGAGCTCCAGGACCAACTGCAGCGGGACGTGACTGAGCTGAAGAGGAGCATCTCTGAGCTGGACACACTGTCCCTCAGCCCCGACCACAACCAGTTTCTACAGCTCTACGCTTCACTGTCCACAGACACACAGAGCACAGAGCCAGCCAGGATTCAGACAGGGCCCCGGAGCCACTTTGAGGAAGTGACCAGAGCTGTGTCAGCGCTCAGGGACAAACTCCAGCTCACTCTGGAGGAGGGTCTGACCAACGTCTCACTGGCTCTGAGTCCAGTCGATGTTTTACTGTCACCAGCTGAACCCAGGACCAGAGACGACTTCTTACAATATTCTACAGACATCACTCTGGACCCAAACACAGCAAACACCAGTCTGTCTCTGTCTGATGGAAACAGAAGAGCAATATTTATGAGTAAAGACCATAATTATCCCGATAGTCCAGGCAGATTCAGTTGCTATATTCAGGTCCTGAGCAGAGAGAGTCTGACGGGCCGCTGTTACTGGGAGGTGGAGTGGAGCGGGGTGTGTGTTCGTATAGCAGTTTCATACAGAGATATTCAGAGAAAAGGATTCTCTGATGAATGTGTATTTGGAAACAATGATAAATCCTGGGCCTTAATCTGTGACAAAACCAGTTATTCATTTGTGTTTAACTCAGTCCAGTCCCAGGTCTCAGGTCCGGTCTCGTCCAGAATCGGGGTTTACCTGGACCACAGTGCAGGGGTTTTGGCGTTTTACAGCATCTCTGAAAGAACCATGAGGCTCCTGCACAGAGTCCAGACGACTTTCACTCAGACGCTCTACACTGGAGTCTGGTTGGGCTGGAATTATGGAGACACTGCACATTTCACTGAACTCAAATAACAGGATTGTTCACAACAGTTTAAGATCAAATTGTTGCCTTTTTAAAGTGTTACATTTTAATAAAATACAGTAGTATTTCTATGTTTAATTTCCATGTTTAGTCCTGACTCTGGCACCAGCAGGAGGCCGGTCCATGTTTAGTCCTGACTCTGGCACCAGCAGGAGGCCGGTCCATGTTTAGTCCTGACTCTGACACCAGCAGGAGGCCGGTCCATGTTTAGTCCTGACTCTGGCACCAGCAGGAGGCCGGTCCATGTTTAGTCCTGACTCTGGAGGCCGGTCCATGTTTTGTCCCGACTCTGGAGGCCGGTCCATGTTTAGTCCTGACTCTGGCACCAGCAGGAGGCCGGTCCATGTTTAGTCCCGACTCTGGAGGCCAGTCCATGTTTAGTCCTGACTCTGACACCAGCAGGAGGCCGGTCCATGTTTTGTCCCGACTCTGGAGGCCGGTCCATGTTTTGTCCCGACTCTGGAGGCCGGTCCATGTTTTGTCCCGACTCTGGAGGCCGGTCCATGTTTTGTCCCGACTCTGGAGGCCGGTCCATGTTTAGTCCCGACTCTGGAGGCCGGTCCATGTTTAGTCCCGACTCTGGAGGCCGGTCCATGTTTAGTTCTGACTCTGGAGGCCGGTCCATGTTTAGTCCTGACTCTGGCACCAGCACGAGGAAGGTCCATGTTTAGTCCTGACTCTGGCACCAGCAGGAGGCCGGTCCATGTTTAGTCCTGACTCTGGCACCAGCAGGAGGCCGGTCCATGTTTTGTCCCGACTCTGGAGGCCGGTCCATGTTTAGTCCCGACTCTGGAGGCCGGTCCATGTTTTGTCCCGACTCTGGAGGCCGGTCCATGTTTAGTTCTGACTCTGGAGGCCGGTCCATGTTTTGTCCCGACTCTGGAGGCCGGTCCATGTTTAGTTCTGACTCTGGAGGCCGGTCCATGTTTTGTCCCGACTCTGGAGGCCGGTCCATGTTTTGTCCCGACTCTGGAGGCCGGTCCATGTTTTGTCCCGACTCTGGAGGCCGGTCCATGTTTAGTCCCGACTCTGGAGGCCGGTCCATGTTTAGTTCTGACTCTGGAGGCCGGTCCATGTTTAGTCCCGACTCTGGCACCAGCAGGAGGCCGGTCCATGTTTAGTCCCGACTCTGGCACCAGCAGGAGGCCGGTCCATGTTTAGTCCCGACTCTGGCAGAAGGCTGGTCTCTGAGGTCCAAGAAAGTTCATATGGCACTAACATGTTAGAAAGGAGTCCTGTTTCTGCCCATGAATAAAAAATAAAAGCGCTACAGGATGTTATAATTGTGACGTTTTGGGGATTTATAATGAAAAAGAGATGAAACACTGTTCTGGATGATATGACAAACCACCACAAATGCATCGATATTTGGCTGATGCACCAGACACAGGCCTCAGAGACACAAGGGAAAGCAGTCCACCTCAGGCTGTGCTCTCTGTCCTCCAGGGTCAAAGCTTTTAGTCATGCTTTTACAACTTTGCACTTTCTATGTGTCAGAGCCTTGTGGATTGATCCATGACAGCATTTTTTTTAAAATGTAATGACAAAAAGACTGAAATTGTAATATTTCGTGATTGATATGATTTTTTTAATAAGTTTTCATCTTACTGTTCTCCTGTTTTGAAATATTATTGTGTTTTTCTTGATAATAATAAAACACTTAACAAACAGATCAGTTCAATGGTGAAACTAGCTTTTTACAACTTCAAATCTTAAGCAAAGTTAGAGTCTATATGACAAGTTAGACTACACATTTCACTAAAACGTAATTAATGTAATGAGCGTAATAATTATATTTAAGATTTGACTAAACATTTTGCCTATTTTTTTATTGTTAACTAGCAACCAGATTGTAAACAACAGCCAAAATCAATATAAATGACACAACAGTTATGATTTGACAAATAGTAATACCTGATCAATGTTTAAACTGTTAAATTATTGTTCAACCTGTCAAAAAATATGTAAATTGTCTGTAAATTGTCTGTAATGGCATGTCACTTTTTGATGACGTCACTGTTTTAAAACCCAGCACTATTTCCTGTCATTTTAAATATTTTCTTTTTTCATAATTTCTCCACAAATGTAAAACTATCAGTGGTGGAAGAAGTACTCAGTGTTGTTACTCAAGTAAAAGTACAGATACAGGTGCAAAAAAAAGTATTACATAACATTTTTTACTTAAGCAAATGTGTTGAAGTACCTGTTTGAAAATGTACTTTAAGAGTAAAAAGTAAAGTATTTCATGTAGATAATGAGACCAGTTCTGCATATTAAATGTTGTAATTTTGGTAAAGAATTGAGCTTAATTTTGCTCAACAAGGGTCTATTCAAATTAATTTCTTTAACTTTGTGTATATTTTTGTTTGTTGTTGAGCTTGAACTCAAAACCTTCAGGCAGAATGTCACCATCAACGAGCTAAAAATAACCCTCAAACAAAATGAAGTCCAGTTAAAAATGTAGTGGAGTAAAAAGTACAGATTTTGGTCTCAAATGTAGTGAAGTAACAGTTAAAAGTATCCACTGTAAAAAAAAAAAAAAAAAAAATTAAAGTATACAGATACCTAAACATTTTTCTTAAGGACAGTACTTTTACTTTACTATGTTACTTTCTACTAATGAAAACAATGCTAAATATTTACCACAGGTGCCCTCCCACCAAACAAAGTCATTATTACAATATCGTGAGAACCAGGAACCAAATGGAGAAAACATTGATAAAGTCACGCCTGGACTATTGTAATTCACCCATAGTGTTTGGCTCCAGCCAATCGCGGCTAGCAGTTATAGCGGCTAAAAAGGAGCCAGACTCCATATTTGGAAATCCGAGTGCGTATCGTGGAAACCACACGGACCAATCAGGAGCGAGGTTGTTAACGGTTTCCGCCCCTCGGCGAGAGGAGACAGTGGCAACGTGCGGCGCTAGCTGTCAATCAAACCTGTTGCTAACACGAGCAAAAACGGCCCCTGGAAAAGGAAGCACCTGATTGGTCAGTTATTATTGCTAATAACTTGATTTAAAACTGATATTTTAGTTCCAGATGTGAGTTTGACCGAAACAGTTACAGAGTAAAGTGTCCCAATAGAAAGTGAATGGCAGCTCGACTTTATGGAGCCAGGAGCCTCCATGGATACTTCCTATTTGGAACGTGGCGGCTAGCATGCTAACGCGGTCCAGTGATATGTACGGTCTATGGGTGGGCCCATTCACTCACACACAAATACACACTCTCTCTGACACACACACACACGCACACACACACGCACACACAGACAAGGTGGAAAGTAACAAAGTACAAAAGTAAAAGTACTGCACTTAAGGTGTCTGTACTTTACTTAAGTACATTTTACAGTAAATACTTTTTACTTTTACTTCTCTACATTTCAGAGTGTGTATCTGTACTTTCTACTCCACTACATTTTTGAACTGGACTGAAAAGTATATATTTTTTTAAGTTTACGACTTGCAAAAAAGGCTGAGGAGTTTATTTTTTAGCACATTTATAGCGACATCTTGCATAGTTTTTTTTTTCTAGTTCCCTTTGAGCAAACAAAAAGCCTCTGTAGCGAAAAATAACCTGGAAAGTTGCCTATAATGACCAAAACTCAAGAGAATAAATCAACCAAGATTACATTTTGATGCTTTAATAGTGCTCCAAACCAAAAATAATTACTTTTACTTTTAACTCTTAAAGTACATTTTTATTACTTTTACTTGAGTAGATTTTCAAATGTGATACTTTTACTTTCACATGAGTATTTTTTTGCTGCTGTATCTGTACTTTTACAAAATGGAGTACTTCATCCACCGCTGACAAACACACAGTTATTACTCACGGTACCGATGTGGAGTGAGTGAAAACACACGGTGCAGATCTGGTCTTGCGGAACATTGAGTTCGTTGAAATACACGGTACGGATTATTGAGAGCGATCACCGGCAGCTCCGCCCCGCGTACGCCGGCGTAGGCTCGCTCTCGCTCGGCCACCTCCGCTCACGCCTTCCGCTGCTTCTCCCGCTCCGACAGACGAGTCTGGATCTCACTCACGGCGTCTCCGCTCACGACTTAGTCCGCGGTCCTCTTCTCTGAGCCTCCCGCACGGTTTAATCGACTTTACAACGTCTTATTGCTCGGAGAAAACGCAAACCTTAAACGATCTTGACGCTCCCAACAAGAGATACTTCCAGAATTTTCTCCAACGTCTCTCTACGCAAGGTCACGTGTACCCGCCCCTTACGTCCAAGCAGCCAATCACAATCGACTATACAGAGTGACTACTCAAAAGACCAATAAAATAATAACTGGAACAGCGGGAATAAAGTAATGCGAGGCTCACTCATGGATGTATTAAATGAACTGGATAAGCCACGCCCCCTCTGTCCGTGTCCCAGATTGATTAGTGGTTGTGCAAGGTACTGCAGCCTCTTGGGCCCAGCCTTTTTCTATATTTTTTTCAAAATTATAATTGCAGACAGGACTTAATTATTATCGGTATTTAAATAAAATACAAGGAAATGTTCTTTTCTACCGTTTCTACAATCACAGAAATTACCGTTTTTATATGAAGTGACTTCACAGTAAACATGTGTGAGTCACGTGAACGAGCGTCGGACGATACAAACAGAAGCTCGTGGAAAAGGCTCAACTAGAGACACCTGTAAGTTGTATTTTATTTCATTTCAGACGCTTCACGTGTGTCTAACATGAAGAATACAATTACAATCAAACAAGCTAACGTTAACACAAAAACTTGTAAGCTGCGTGGTCACTCAAAGCATCATGGGGGATTGTGGTCACGTGGCGCCCCTAAAGCAAAGATGGCCGCCTCCGTATCAGGAAGTAATGCGGATGTAAGAAACTTTTTTGGGGTCATGCGCCAATGAGCACACGCATAGGGATAAACAGGGCGCCATTTTGGATCCATATTCCAGGTTTTATTATAGTTCTATGGGCTCACTACATTAACATCAGGTTCTCATAGTTGACATCTGTGAAGTAGCAGTTTGTGACGAAAATTTGAAATATAAAAGTTTGAAATGACAGGAAGCAGTGCTGAGTTCTAAAATGGAAAAAATAAAAACCTTTCTGATCCTGCCTATTTATCTGTATTTAATTATGTCAAATAATCTTGTATTTTTATCTTTAGAAATCCTGTATTACTTATTATTCATTCAGCAAATAAACATTTACTTTTTAATTAATCATGCAACTTTTGTGTGCAATGTGGATTAACACTAACACATCAGCTTTTTAATACCATGTAATACTCAAGATTACCACTGGTCTACATTTAGCCATTGCCTTTTTGAACTTATTACAGTAGATAAAAGATTAAAAGACTCTTTATGAGGGTTGTCAGAAAAACCCATGCATAAATACAAATAAATTCTTTAACTAGTATCAGAACAACAGTAATTTGAACAATAATCGACCCTGAAATACACGAAAACAGGATATAACTGAACCTTTCCTGAATCTTTTTGTTCAGGTCTATATCAGAACTAGTTCAAGAGCACAAGGACCAATAATACAAACGATGTAATTTTGTGTTGAAAATTACATGAAATTGTCCCCACCTGAACCCAGGACCAGAGATAACATCAGACTGTGGAATGTTCCAGGCAAAGAATTGACATAGTGCACCTTTTCATAAATAAAACGTTTTCAATTCGACTTTTTTTCATGTTTATGCTGAATTTACACAAATCACAAAGTTAATCTCTCACACTTTTTGGCAAATTCTTTTCCACTCTCAGGAGAAACAAAAGAAACGTATTTTATCTATATGTGTTAAAAACTAATGAAAAACCTAGTGAGGCAGTAGTATTTTACAGAATCAACATGAAACATTTACAGATTTAAACATTTAGACAACTGTGACACAAATAAACAAAAACTGTGCCGTGGCTCATTCACTTTCTCCAACAACTTTTCACTCGCAGCAAAGTTCCTCCCACTTTCCAATCCTTCCACATTTTTATTGTAGGAGCGGTAGGTACTTTCCAGAGCTTCAAAATAAGTCGGCGCACATTAGAAACCGACCAATAATCAATCTGTATTTGCACTTTTTCACATTTGGGCCGTTGTCTTAAAGCTCCAGAGGCAGAGGTTTAGTTTGGGCTGAAAAACCACATTAAAGGAGATTCATGTTGCTTTGTTTGAACTCTTATTTTCAGCCCTGAACATGTGATTTTGCTCCTAAAGGTTTGCAGTGAGTCAGGGCTGTGGACGCATCAAAATCAAAGAATCCAGGAATAAATAAATAATATAACTTTATTTGTCCCTTAGAAGAACTATTTTCTCTGTGATAATGCAAAAAGTGATCTTTTAATATCATCTGAATCTTAACTAATTTATCTGTATCTATTTATTTTGGTTCTGTGTTTGTCTATGTATTTTCTTTGTCAAGGATTTTTTGACCCGTAGGTGTTTTTGGACAAGACAGTACAGCATGAAATGGGGATGAGACCAGGGAAGGACATGCAGCAAATTGTCAGAGCTGGATTCAAACTCACGACACTGCGGTCCACCTAAATGGCAGGCATGTGTGCTATCGACTCGACCATCGAGCAGCACTCTCTGTATTTTGAATGTGATGAAGGTAATATTTGTTGACATGTTTAGAAAAGCTGCCTCCTTAAACTCCTGAATCTAAAGCTTTGTCCAACTGATTCTTTAGACTTTAGATCCTCTTTTATTATCTTTGTATTGTTTTACCTGTGCCCAATGACCATTTGTCTCTGAGTTTAATCTGTTGACAGAGTCTCATTTAAACTGTAAACTGTGTGTCTTTAAAGCGCTGCAGCTCGGTGCTTCCTGCTTCCTCCTCAGATCTACACAGAGCTGTGGTGCAGCCTGGCTCCTCCCACTGCTCTCACTCACTCTTAAGTTTCATTTGTGTCAAAGTCAAACTCTCAGTCGCTCTGATCCAGGAGAGATGGCGCAGAAAGCACTCGAACAAGAAGCCTTTTTGTGTCCCGTGTGTTTGGATCTACTGAAGGATCCGGTGACTATTCCCTGTGGACACAGCTACTGCAGGAACTGTGTCCAACACCACTGGGACCAAGAGGACGAGAAGCAGCTCTACAGCTGTCCCGAGTGTCGCCAGAGCTTCAGCCCCAGGCCTGTCTTCATCAAAAACATCATGTTAGCAGGTTTAGTAGAACAGCTGAAGAAGACTGGGCTCACAGCGCCCCCTGCTGACCGCTGCTATGCCGGACCTCAGGATGTGTCCTGTGATGTGTGCACTGGGAGGAAGCTGAAAGCTGTCCAGTCCTGTCTGCAGTGTGTGGCTTCGTACTGTGAGAGCCACCTCCAGCCTCATTATGATTCTGCAGCTTTACAGAAACACCAGCTGGTGGCGCCGTCCCACAAGCTCCAGGAAAACATCTGCTCTCAACACGACGAAGTGAAGAAGATATTCTGCCGCAGCGACCAGCAGATCATCTGCTCTCTCTGCTCTGTGGACCAGCACAAGGGCCACGACATAGTGTCGGCTGCAGCAGAGAGGGCCCAGAGACAGGCAGAGCTGCCGGACAGGAAGGCCCTGCTGGTCCAGAGCCTCCAGGACAAAGAGACGGACCTGAAGAGGCTCAAACAGGAGGCCCAGGACATCAGCCGCTCTGCCCAGACAGCAGTGCAGCGCAGCGGGGACAGCTTCAGAGAGATGGCCCTTCTCCTGGAGAAAAGACGCTCTGAAGTGGAGCAGCAGATCCGCTCCCAGGAGCAGACCCAACTGAGCCGAGTCCAAGAGCTCCAGGACCAACTGCAGCGGGACGTGACTGAGCTGAAGAGGAGCATCTCTGAGCTGGACACACTGTCCCTCAGCCCCGACCACAACCAGTTTCTACAGCTCTACGCTTCACTGTCCACAGACACACAGAGCACAGAGCCAGCCAGGATTCAGACAGGGCCCCGGAGCCACTTTCAGGAAGTGACCAGAGCTGTGTCAGCGCTCAGGGACAAACTCCAGCTCACTCTGGAGGAGGGTCTGACCAACGTCTCACTGGCTCTGAGTCCAGTCGATGTTTTACTGTCACCAGCTGAACCCAGGACCAGAGACGACTTCTTACAATATTCTACAGACATCACTCTGGACCCAAACACAGTAAACACCAGACTGTCTCTGTCTGATGGAAACAGAAGAGTGACACTTATGAGAGAAGACCAGAGTTATCCTGATCATCCAGACAGATTCAGTTTCTGGTGGCAGGTCCTGAGCAGAGAGAGTCTGACGGGCCGCTGTTACTGGGAGGTGGAGTGGAGCGGGGTGGATGTTTGTGTAGCAGTTTCATACAAAGATATTCAGAGAAAAGGAGGCTCTAATGAATGTAGATTTGGACTCAATGATAAATCCTGGGCCTTAATCTGTAACAAAACCAGTCCTTCATTTGTGTTTAACTCAGTCGTGTCCCAGGTCTCAGGTCCGGTCTCGTCCAGAATCGGGGTTTACCTGGACCACAGTGCAGGGGTTTTGGCGTTTTACAGCGTCTCTGAAAGAACCATGAACCTCCTGCACAGAGTCCAGACGACTTTCACTCAGACGCTCTACGCTGGAGTCTGGTTGGGCTGGAGTGTTGGAGACACGGCACATTTCCCTAAACTCAAATAGCAGCTTTGTTCTCCAGTTTAGGATCAAATAGTTGTCTTTTTAAGACAGAGAGAGATAGTAGATAGAGTAGATAAAAGATTAAAATATTACTTTTTATTATTTTTGAGTTGTTAGAAAAATCCATACATAAATAATAATCAATTCTTAAACTATTATCAACACTATACTAATTTGAACAAAAAATGACACTGAAAACTGTACAATTATTATTTTGTTCATGGTCTAAATCAAAACTAGTTTAAGAGCACATGGAATATTTAAGAAGCTGTTATTTTGTGTTGAAAATGAGATACTGTTGTCAAAAAAAGATATATTTTGTTTGCTTTGTTTTTTAAATAAAATCTGTGATATTGAAATTCAGTTTGAAATGTGTGCATTGATTTTAAAATGACAGTTTCAGCCACAACATGGTACTTATTTTGTTAAACTAATGTAACTGTAATGAACTTTTTGCTCTAAAATGACAAGAATTATACTATTTCTATTTCAGTCTGTTTCTTTTTTGTAGATTTTCTGTGTTTTGTGTTGGGTTTGAATCTTAATTGCAAATGTTTATCAGATCTCTGCTTTTACAAGTTCTAAATCAGCGATAAATTCATACAAATCGATGTGTTTCCGTGTGGCTTTTTTGGTCCCAAAATCTAAAACGAAGTGTAAAGTTTGGATAAGTCGATGTAATATCTTTGGTGGCGCCGCTGCGTTTAATCTGAAGTCAATCTAAGACAGTATCGCACCTCTGCCTCGTGGCGTTTTGATCATTTCTCGGCACAAAATGAAATCCCCCTTTGGTTAAACTGATAATAGCGTCTCACTTTCTTATTCTAATGTGTCAAATTAAGTGTTTTCTGGATCATATTTCCTCAGGTCACAAATTAATTTCAGTTTTTTACGTTATCAAATTTAAAAGTGCACCATGAGATGTCATTGCTTTGTCCGTGATGAAGTTACAGGTCAGATCTGCGGAGAAGTGACGCCTGATGTGAGTTGTTTGCAAAGAATAAACCTCAGATAATGAAGTTAATTTGCGTGGTTCCACATGACGTGCTGTTTTTTCCATTAAAGGGAGAAAACACAAGATTAAAATGAAAACTTTATGCCATTTTTTTAGACGTTTTAACATTATAAATTCTGTAATTGCAACGACTGGAGTTAAAAGTGGAACATTATGTGATTTCAATGGAAATTCATTCATTCACGTTTAGTGATCTGCAGGTGAATAGGAAAAAAAAAAAATTTAAAGATGTAAATTTAAAACTAAGAAAAAAAACAAGTTTTTTATCATGTAATGCTTTCATATTAAAATAAGGCATTTTATGTGTAAAAACTGTCAAAATTGCACATATTTGACTTAGACATATATGACTGAACAAACAGCACCAGGTTTGAATATTTTGGTCCATTTTGTACACATATTAATTACAAAAGAAAAATACACAGGAGTTATCTTATTCTGATAAATATTCAGCTTTAGACCTAGTTTTAGTTTTGGATTAGGCTTGTTTTAGTCCTGGTTTACCCCTGGATTTAGTACTGGTTTAGTTCTGGTTTAGTCCTGATTTGTTCTGGTTTAGTTCTAGTTTAGCCTTGGTTTTAGCTCTGGTTTTAGTTCTGGTTTAGGACTGGTTTTATCTCTGGTTTAGTCCTGGTTTATCCCTGGGTTTAGTCCTGTTTCAGCACTGGTTTAGTCTTGTTTAAAGCCCAGTGATTATTCAGGTTTAGTCACATCTAATCTAAGAGATGTTTACACCTGTTTTAGACCAGTTTTGCCCTGGCTTAGTCCTGGCTTAGTCCTGGCTTAGTCCTGGCTTAGTCCTGGTTTAGTCCTGGTTTAGTCCTGGCTTAGTCCTGGTTTAGTCCTGGTTTAGTCCTGGTTTGGTTCCGCACAGAGCCTGTTCTCACTGGGGGGTTATTACAGGTGGATTTATGGAGAAACAGAACCAGAAAAAGACTTTTGAAGAACCTGGACCAGCAGGAGACCATCATTTATTACCTCTCACCTCAAACTGTGTTAGACTCAAACGATGATGTCGCCGACTCTCGTCTCCATGGTAACCTTAGCCCCCGAGCCCGCCGTGTTCCGAGCCTCGGTCCCGGTCTGAGTCCTGGTCTGAGGCCGGACCAGAGGCGACGTAACGCTCCCTTATTGGATTAATCGCAGGAAACAGATTATGAACAGACGTTTAACAGGAAACTCTGATCATAATGTTCTGTGTAATGGTCTGATTATGTATTCTGGTGCACTCACTGCTTTAAAGGTGCACGGTGTAACTTTTCAGATGGTCAGCCACCTGCTTGTCTCCATTAGTGTTAAGAGGTAACGACAGGCGGACCCAATGAAGCAGACCAGAGATATGGATCAATACAGAATTATTTATTGAGAGTTGGCTGAGGGGGAGTAGGCTGGACCAGGAAGCACGGATGAGGACCGGGACGGCAGGCAGGAGCTGGCTGGACTGAGGTGCACAGGTGAGTACCGTGATAGCAGGCGGGAGCAGGCTGGACCGAGGAGCACAGGTGAGTACCGGGATAGCAGGCGGGAGCAGGCTGGACCGAGGAGCACAGGTGAGAACCAGGACAGCAAGCAGGAGCAGGCTGGAGGAAAAAAGGTCCTTGGTAAGTAAAAAATCCACAAGAGACAAATAACGAGAGTTACAAAAAGCCAAGGAGTTCACCACGGAAGTAGACTGAACGATCTGGCAGGGTGTGGATGAATGAGCCAAGCTTTTGTACTGCAGAGGGTGTATGCTTGATTGCAGATGGGTTCCAGGTGTGCCAATCAGTCATGCCCAGGAAGCTCCAAACAAGGACACCACAGGAGGGGAGGAGGAAACACACACACACACACAGGAGGGAGGAGGCACTAAGCTCATGACAGTACCCCCCCCTCAACGGGCGCCCCTTGGCGCACCACCAGGCTTCTCAGGGTGAGCACGATGAAACTCCGCCCAACAGGTCAGGGTCCAGGATCAGGGCACGACCAATCCACGACCGCTCCTCAGGACCATACCCCTCCCAATCGACAAGGTACTGGAGCCCACGCCCACGCCTACGGACATCCAAGATCCGCCGCACAGTATAAGCCGGATGGTCGTCAACCATTTGGGGGGGTGGAGGGGGCTCGGATGGAGGGCACAAAGAACTGGATCGTACCGGCTTAATCTGGGATACGTGAAAAGTAGGATGGACACGGAGAGCTTGAGGAAGTTTGAGACGGACAGAAACCGGATTAATGATTCTTTCGATTTCAAATGGTCCAATGAAACGAGGTGACAGTTTTTTAGAAACAGCCTTCAAAGGGATATTTTTGGAAGATAACCAGACTTTCTGACCTGGGGCGTGCTTTGGTGCTGGACGGCGATGGCGGTCAGCAAGGGTCTTGCACTGGGAAGAAGTCCGTAACAGGGCCTTCCTGGTCTCCCTCCAGATCTTACGACACCTCCGCATATGGACCTGGACCGAAGGCACGGAGACCTCAATCTCCTCCATAGAAAGGAGTGGCGGTTGGTAGCCCAGGGAGGACTGAACAGGGGAGAGACCCGTAGCGGAGGAGGTTAGAGAGTTATGTGCGTACTCTACCCAAGGTAAGTGTGAACTCCAGGATGAGGGGTTGCGACCGGCCACACAGCGGAGAGCAGACTCCAGGTCTTGGTTGGTTCTTTCAGTCTGACCGTTTGTCTGTGGATGGAAACCTGAAGATAGACTGGCAGTGGTACCCAGAGATTGACAGAATGCTTTCCAGACTTGGGAGATGAATTGGGGGCCTCGGTCAGAAACGATATCAGCTGGGATACCATGGAGACGAAAAACATGTTCCACCATGAGGTCTGCGGTTTCACGAGCTGAGGGTAATTTAGGGAGGGCTACAAAGTGAGCAGCCTTAGAAAATCTGTCAACGATGGTCAGAATGACAGATTGCCCATTTGAGCGGAAGGCCTGTCACAAAATCTATTGCAATGTGTGACCAGGGCGGTTGGCAATGGGTAAAGGTCTCAGATGACCAGAGGGGGAAGCATGGGAGGATTTATTCTGGGAACAAACTGTGCAGGCAGACACGAAACTCCGAGTGTCTGCCTCCATAGTTGGCCACCAGAAATTACGCCGGAGACTAGACAAGGTGCGATTTATACCTGGATGGCATGCAAATTTGGAGTTGTGCGACCATTGTAAGACCTCACTGCGTACAGATGATGGAACATAGAGTCTATCGGACGGCCCACCTCCCGGATCAGGCTCAGCCTCCTGCGCTTTCTTTACATTTGCTTCTACCTGCCAGCGGAGAGAACCAAGGACACAGTTA
Organism: Rhinogobius similis; assembly: GCA_019453435.1. Taxonomy (NCBI): domain Eukaryota; kingdom Metazoa; phylum Chordata; class Actinopteri; order Gobiiformes; family Gobiidae; genus Rhinogobius; species Rhinogobius similis. The sequence continues at coordinate 6,133,927 of CM033633.1, forward strand.
CTAGGAAGAATAGTCTCTGAATTTGACTGCTCAGATGGGTCAAACTGACGGGACAGTGCATCGGGCTTAACGTTCTTTGAACCTGGACGGTAAGTGATGGTAAACTGGAACCTCCCAAAGAACAAGGCCCATCTGGCTTGCCGAGAGTTTAATCTCTTAGCTGATTGAATATAGGCTAGATTCTTGTGGTCCGTCCATACCACGAAGGGTTGTTCTGCTCCTTCTAGCCAATGCCTCCACTCCTCTAGTGCAAGCTTTACTGCCAGAAGTTCTCTATTGCCCACATCATAGTTGCACTCGGCAGGAGCCAACCTCCTGGAAAAGAAGGCACAAGGGTGGAGACGAGAATCTGTGTCAGAACGCTGGGAGAGAACTGCGCCAACTCCTACATCTGAGGCGTCAACCTCGACAATAAACTGTTTGGACGGATCAGGTTGGGTCAATACCGGTGCTGTAGTGAATAACCTCTTGAGCTTATTAAAAGCGAAATCTGCTTCGGCAGTCCACTGAAATGAGTTTTGCAGATGTGAGTCTGGTGAGGGGTAGGGCAACCTTGCTGTAATCTCTAATGAACCGTCTGTAAAAGTTGGCAAAGCCAAGGAATCTTTGCAGTTGTTTCCTATTGGAAGGAGGGGGCCAATCAGAGACAGCCTTGATCTTCAAGGGATCTGCTTTAACTTGTCCACTCTCAATGACAAAACCCAGAAAGGAGATGGAGCTGGCGTGGAATTCACATTTCTCTGCCTTCACAAACAGTTTATTTTCTAACAGTCTTTGCAGGACAAGGCGGACATGAAGGCGATGTTCAAGCGGGTCTCTGGAAAATATAAGGATATCGTCCAGGTAGACAAAAACGAAACGATTAAGAAAGTCCCGAAGGACGTCGTTTACCAGAGCTTGGAACACTGCAGGAGCGTTGGTGAGTCCAAATGGCATGACACAGTATTCAAAATGTCCCAAGGGCGTGTTGAATGCCGTCTTCCATTCGTCACCTTCCTTGATTCTGACAAGATGGTACGCATTTCGCAAATCCAGTTTGGTGAAGATGGTGGCACCCTGCAATGGCTCAAAGGCAGAGGAGATCAGAGGCAAGGGGTATTTGTTCTTAACTGTAATATTGTTCAAACCTCTGTAATCTATGCATGGTCTTAAAGTCATGTCTTTCTTAGAAACAAAGAAAAACCCGGCACCGACAGGAGAGGAAGATGGGCGGATTATACCTGCTGCGAGAGAGTTCTTTATATATGTCTCCATGGCCTCCCTCTCAGGTCGGGACAGGTTGTAGAGGCGAGCAGGAGGAAGAGTGGCTCCTGGAAGGAGGTCTATTGCACAGTCATAGGGTCTAACCTGGCGGCAAAGACAGTGCCTTCTCCTTACTAAAGACCTCCCCCAGGTCATGGTATTCCAATGGAACTGCTGTCAGATCTGGAGCGGTCACAGGCTGTTGAGGTAAAACCTCCCCTGATGAAGGGAGAGCTGACTGCAAACAAGACTGATGACAAAACAAACTCCAACTAATGATTTTATTAAGAGACCAGTCAACAACAGGGTTATGAATCTTGAGCCAGGGGTAGCCTAAAACAATTGGAGTATGTCTTCATGATGGTTGCCAGACAAAATCAAATGGAGGGGAACAGTATGGTGAGTGATTTGAGCAAGAAGAGAACCATTTAAAGCACTGACCTGGACTGGTTCTGGAAGTGGTTCAGTGGAGATCCCTGCTTGTAAAATTAAAGTAGAGTCCATGAAGTTTTGTTCAGCCCCCGAGTCTATTAGGGCTTGAAGAGGAAGTGACTGGTGGTTATGACAGAGGGTAGCAGGTAACAGGAGTCTAGGTGGGTCATTGGGGATTTTAGATACCTTGCCCATCAGTACCCCCATATTTACTGATGAGCGGGGTCTTTTGGGCGAACTGGACATTGATTGAGGAAATGGCCTCCCTGACCGCAGTACAAACACTCGCCTGCTCGAATTCTCCGGGACCTCTCCTCAACTGTCAATCTGGTCCGGCCAATTTGCATAGGAATATCAGGGGATTGAGAGGTGGAGGGCAACGCGGGTAAACTGGTGGCAGGCTGAACTAGGGCTGGAGGTAGGAGAAGAAGTTGTATGGGAAACCCTCTCACGTTTGCGCTCTCGCAGTCTGTTGTCAAAGCGGATAGAGAGAGAGATTAGTTCCTCCAGAGAACCAGGGTCATCACGAAGAGACAACTCATCTTTTAAGGAGTCACTTAAACCCCGCCAATATACACCCTTTAATGCTGCCTCGTTCCACCCAGACTCTTCGGCCAAGATCCGAAACTGAATAGCATAATCAGCCACACTCTTGTTCCCCTGGTGGAGATCTAGAAGCCCTTTAGCAGCATTAGCCTCACAATCAGGGTGTGCAAAAACTCTTTTGAAGTCATCAATGAATTCAGAATAAATGATATCTTCAACGCCTCTACCACCCAACATAGCTTCAGCCCAATTAAGTGCTCTTCCACGCAACAATCCAGTAACAAAAGCTACCTTGGAATGGTCTGTAGAAAATGTCAGAGGTTGGCAGGTGAAGACGGTGGCACATTGTAAGAGGAAGCCTTTACTTTTACCCAGGTCCCCGTTATATGGCTCAGGATGAGGAACAGGAGTCTCACAGGGAGGATTCACAGCCGAGGAGACAGCAGGAGTAGGGTGTGTGGGCTGGCAGACAGACTGGGCAGATAATTGATGAGAAATGTGCTCCACCAACCTGGTTAGATTTGTGACTTGGGCTCCGAGAGACTGATTAGATTCCTTCAACTCCTGCAACGATGTGTGGTGTTGGCCGAGGAGATTCCCCTGAGTGGCGATCATTTTCTGTAGCGCATCTGGATCTGCTGGGTCCATTGTTTGGCCAGATCGTTCTGTTAAGAGGTAACGACAGGCGGACCCAATGAAGCAGACCAGAGATATGGATCAATACAGAATTATTTATTGAGAGTTGGCTGAGGGGGAGTAGGCTGGACCAGGAAGCACGGGTGAGGACCGGGACGGCAGGCAGGAGCTGGCTGGACTGAGGTGCAGAGGTGAGTACCGGGATAGCAGGCGGGAGCAGGCTGGACCGAGGAACACAGGTGAGTACCGGGATAGCAGGCAGGAGCAGGCTGGACCGAGGAGCACAGGTGAGAACCAGGACAGCAAGCAGGAGCAGGCTGGAGGAAAAAGGTCCTTGGTAAGTAAAAAATCCACAAGAGACAAATAACGAGAGTTACAAAAAGCCAAGGAGTTCACCACGGAAGTAGACTGAACGATCTGGCAGGGTGTGGATGAATGAGCCAAGCTTTTGTACTGCAGAGGGTGTATGCTTGATTGCAGATGGGTTCCAGGTGTGCCAATCAGTCATGCCCAGGAAGCTCCAAACAAGGACACCACAGGAGGGGAGGAGGAAACACACACACACACACACACACAGGAGGGAGGAGGCACTAAGATCATGACAATTAGGGCTGTAGTCGGCCAAAGAAATTCTTGGTCGACTAAAGATCAACGATTATTCAACTAAAAGGGGTGTGGTAAAAATGTCAAAACTAAGTAGTATTTCCATGTATCTGACCTAAACTGCACTCAAAAGAACAAACTGCACAGGAATTTATGCAAAAACAACAAATTTTACAGATAAGTAATAGAAACTGTGTATTTATATGTTGGACTCCAAAGTTTTCATCAAAATCACTCCTTACCTTTTTGTTTTTGCTCTTTTTTGCCATATAAATCCTTTAAATCTAAATAAAATAAGCTGTCGACTAATGAAAATGTTGCTCGATTAAGACACCATCGACCAATTAATCGACTAAACGATTAAAGGATTACAGCCCCACAAATAGATGCTTTTACAATATATCTGAGCTGGAGCAACAAAGATTTTAATTTATTTCATGCAAAAAATCGGGAACATGGATTAGTTCTGTTTTTCCCGTTTCACAACAGTAAAAATTAAGTACAGTCCCTTTAAAGTAAAAAAAAAGATATTGTTGTTAGCCTTTAAACGTGCTCTTGAGTACCTTAAGTTTGGCATCTCATGTTTTAGAACAAAAAAAAAGCATCTGTATCTGGTTCTTTTTGTCCTGGCACTTACTGAGCGCCATCTACTGGTTGCATAGCTCGTACACAAGCATAAGCATGTGTTATTTATAAATGCGAGTGGGCTAGTTAGTTTGTAGAGATCGTGTTTAGTCTGGTGATGATTTAAAACAGCAGAGGATTCTCAGGTAAGTGACGTCAAATAAGAAAAATGTCATTGATCGAGGGATTAGTCCAGGCATGTCCAAACTAAGGCCTGGGGGCCAAAAGCGGCCCGCAGACCAATTTTTCTTGGCCCTCAAGCTTTCTGGTGAATTGGCCCACATTGTCCTAAGACATACTTTTTACAGCAATTTTCAGATTTTCTACAATTATAACCTAAATAACTAACATTTTGGTGCGACACAGACCTGATATTAAAGCACTGAGACTGAATGTAGATGTGGTGGCACTTTAAAAATCATATTAATGCAACTTTTTTTAACGTTTCACGATTTAATTGTGGCCCTCCGCTTGGTCTATATTTCAGTATGTGGCCCTCGATGGGAAAAGTTTGGACACCCCTGGATTAGATGACGGAACATTGTTAGAACAGGGTTAAAAGCTCAAACCGTGGTCTTTCTAAACCAATGGCCTCAGACAAAGATTGTACATTCTCATAATATTAGGACCCAGACCCTCCGCTCTGCACTCGCTGCTGAAGTTCTGATGAATTAAACTGGTTTGACATTTAATTCTAAAAATAAGGTGAAAAATGTTTCTCGTCAGAGCCGCAGCTCGAGGTGAAAAGAGAAGACGCTGAGCTCGTGTCTGGTCCAGGGTTAGAAAGGGTTTAGTTACTATTTAGTCCTGGTTCATTTTTATCTCAGTCCTGTTTTAAAGGTAATGTATGTAAGATTTATACCTGTTAAGCGGGTGAAGTGTCTTGCCCAAGGAAACAATGTCAAACCTTTGACTTTCACCCCTGTTGGTTTAGTCCTGTTTTAGTTCTAGTTTAGTCCCGGTTTAGCCCTTCTTTAGTCCTGGTTTAGTTCAGATTAATTCCTGGTTTAGTCCTGGTTTAGTCCTGGTTTAGTTCTGGTTTAATCCTGGTTTAGTCCTGGTTTAGCCCAGATTCAGTCCTGGCTCAGTCCTGGTTGAGTCCTCGTTGAGTCCTGGTTCAGTCCTGGGTTAGCCCTGTTTAAAGCTCGGCCCTGGTCCTGTTCTGGTCTCCGTCCTGGTCCTGGTCTGGTCTCAGCCCCGGTCTCGGACTGAGTCCCGGTCCTGGTCTGGTCTCAGCCCCAGTCCAGGTCTGAGTCCCGGTCCTGGTCTGGTCTCAGCCCCAGTCCTGGTCTCAGTCCCTGTCCTGGTCTGGTCTCAGCCCCGGTCCCGGTCCTGGTCTCAGTCCCGGTCCTGGTCTCAGCCCCGGTCCCGGTCCTGGTCCTGGTCTGAGTCCCGGTCCAGGTCTGGTCTCAGCCCCGGTCCTGGTCTCAGTCCCTGTCCTGGTCTCAGCCCCGGTCCTGTTCTCTTGGTCCTGTCCTGGTCTCAGTCCCTGTCCTGATCTGGTCTCAGCCCCGGTCCCGGTCCTGGTCTGAGTCCCGGTCCTGGTCTGAGTCCCGGTCCTGGTCTGGTTTCAGCCCTGGTCCTGTTCTGGTCTCAGCCCCGGTCCTGGTCTCAGCCCTGGTCTCAGCCCTGGTCCTGGTCTCAGTCCCGGTCCCGGTCTGGTCTCAGTCCCGGTCCAGGTCTGGTCTCAGTGGGAGGTCATTACAGGTGGATTTGTGCAGAATCAGAACCAGACTTCAGAAAAACTGCGGCGAGGCGTGAGTCAGACGAGCAGCGGGAAACAAAGAGCTGCTTCTATTTCAAGGAACTTTGAAGAACAACTAAAAATAAAACCTCACAGAAGCTCCTGTCCTTCATTCAAGACAACTTTTCACTGACATTTTACTTTTTAAAGCCGCTCTACCTGACTTTTTTGTGCATAAATGAGTACATTTTGTGTTCTGAAGTCCTGAAAATGTGCAGTTGTGAATATTAACGATGTGTTTAACGAGTTCGACAGATTTACACATTTCCTCTTGTTAGCCCTAGTGTGGACTAAGGAGGAGAACTAAAAAAAAAAAAAAAACTATCACAAAGAAATGGTTGACACAGAATGTACCAAGTTTTAAAGCTCAAAACAACAGCAGCAGTAAAATGTTCTTATCTCAAACGAACTGCTGTCTTTTCTCTTTTTCTCCTTCTCTTCCATCTCTCCTTTTTTTCTTGTACATTTATTATCATTCAGCTTCACTGTTTCTCCTTTTCTCTGTGTCTGCACCTTTTCCCTGGTTCAGTCCTGGTTAAGTCCTGGTCTAGTACTTCTTAAGACCTGGTTTCAGTGTTGGTTTAGTCCTGATTTAGCCCTTCTTTAGTCTTGGTTAAGTCCTGGTTTAGCCCTGGTTCATTCCTCATTTAGCGCTGATTCAATCTTGGTTTAGATCTGGTTTTGTCCTGATTCAGCCCTTCTTTAGCCCTGGTTTAGTCCTGGTTTAGCCCTTATTCTGTCTTGGTTTAGTCCTGGTTTAGCCCTGATTCAGTCTTGATTTAGCCCTGGTTTAGCCCTTCTTTAGTCCTGGTTTAGTCCTGGTTTAGTCCTGGTTTAGCCCTGATTCAGTCTTGATTTAGACCTGGTTTAGTCCTGGTTTAGTCCTGGTTTAGCCCTGATTCAGTCTTGGTTTAGTCCTGGTTTAGCCCTGATTCAGTCTTGGTTTAGCCCTGGTTTAGCCCTTCTTTAGTCCTGGTTTAGTCCTGGTTTAGCCCTGATTCAGTCTTGATTTAGCCCTGGTTTAGTCCTGGTTTAGCCCTGATTCAGTCTTGATTTAGACCTGGTTTAGTCCTGGTTTAGTCCTGGTTTAGCCCTGATTCAGTCTTGATTTAGCCCTGGTTTAGTCCTGGTTTAGCCCTGATTCAGTCTTGATTTAGCCCTGGTTTAGTCCTGGTTTAGCCCTGATTCAGTCTTGATTTAGACCTGGTTTAGTCCAGGTTTAGTCCTGGTTTAGCCCTGATTCAGTCTTGATTTAGCCCTGGTTTAGTCCTGGTTTAGCCCTGATTCAGTCTTGATTTAGACCTGGTTTAGTCCTGGTTTAGTCCTGGTTTAGCCCTGATTCAGTCTTGATTTAGCCCTGGTTTAGTCCTGGTTTAGTCCTGGTTTAGCCCTGGTTTAGCCCTGGTTTAGCCCTTATTCACTCTTGGTTTAGTCCTGGTTTAGCCCTTATTTAGTCTTGGTTTAGCCCTGGTTCAGTCTTGATTTAGCCCTGGTTTAGCCCTGATTCAGTCTTAGTTTAGTCCTGGTTCAGTCCTGGTTCAGTCCTGGTTCAGTCCTGGTTCAGTCCTGGTTCAGTCCTGGTTCAGTCCTGGTTCAGTCCTGGTTTAGTCCTGGTTCAGTCCTGGTTCAGTCCTGGTTCAGTCCTGGTTTAGTCCTGGTTCAGTCCTGGTTTAGTCCTGGTTTAGCCCTGATTCAGTCTTGGTTTAGTTCTGGTTTAGTCCTGGTTTAGCCCTTATTCAGTCCTGGTTTAGTCCTGGTTTAGTCCTGGTTTAGCCCTGATTCAGTCTTGGTTTAGTTCTGGTTTAGTCCTGGTTTAGTCCTGGTTTAGCCCTTATTCAGTCCTGGTTTAGTCCTGGTTTAGTCCTGGTTTAGCCCTGATTCAGTCTTGATTTAGTCCTGGTTCAGTCTTGATTTAGCCCTGGTTTAGTCCTGGTTTAGCCCTTATTTAGTCTTGGTTTAGCCCTGGTTCAGTCTTGATTTAGCCCTGGTTTAGCCCTGATTCAGTCCTGGTTTAGTCCTGGTTCAGCCCATCTGTGTTCTGTAATTGCTCCAAAACAACAGCCGCAGTAAAACGTTCTTATCTCAAACGCGCTGCTGTCTCTTTCGGTTTCCTTCTCTCCTTCTCTTCCATCTCGTCTTTTTTCCTGTACATTTCTTATCATTCCGCCCTCTGTGTCTGCACCTGTCTGTGTCTGCACCTGTCTGTGTCTGCACCTGTCTGTGTCTGCACCTGTCTGTGTCTGCACCTGTCTGTGTCTGCACCTGTCTGTGTCTGCACCTGTCTGTGCCTGCACCTGTCTGTGTCTGCACCTGTCCATTTCCACGGCTAAACTAACACTGTCCTGTCGTTTGAACTGAACCTTATCAGGTTTAGACCCGAACAGACTCCAAAACTCACACACGGCCAGGAAAAAGCAGAGAGAGCGTTTGGGAGGAAATTGAATTCATAACGTTCAGCAGATTAAAATTGCATTAACTTTTTTGACGTTTTGGTCCACACATGATCTGGTCCAGGTTTGAGCCCAGTTTAGTCCTGATGTAGACTTGGTTTAGTCCAGGTCTGGTCCAAGTTAAAGGGCCTCTGACAGGTCGGACGACTTGTGTAACTAAAATACAAGATAAATATTTCAAATTCTGCTTAAATCTTTACAATTTTACCCCAGTTTAGCTATTTTTTGTAGTTTTTAAATTTTACTTCCTGGTTGTAAATGATGACATCATGCTAGGAAATCACCATAGCAACCACACTATACACTGGGCCAAAACTCCTTTTATGTGACAATTTTTTTATTTGACAAAGAAAAACACATGTGACACCTTTATTTTGTTGAATCAATGTTTAAAGGGTCAAAAAAGTAGTTTATTTTGTGTAAATTATGCGTAACCTTTGTCTCCCCAGTGTGATGTCATCGATTTGTTTACTTCCTGTAATTTTCAACATATTTTTAAAATTTTCTCCACAAACAGTGACCTGATTGGTGTAAAACTATAATTTATATTTACAAGAGGTACTAATACACTGAATAAAGTCAAAATTAGAAAATCATAAAAACCTGTCATACGCACTTTAAAGATGTCACGATAGTAAAAATTAAGATTATTGTTGGGAAAAAACATCATGATTTAAGATGAAACACTACAGGCAATTGTTTTTCGTTTAGTTATCGTTTTTTGGTCAGTTTAGTCTCTCACATATCGACTTTCATGTGGAAACAACAAACGTGTCCAATCTGCTCCTAAAGATGTTTTATTCTTTCATTGGATCCACTTCATCCATAGATTTCTCTGGGACATTGTAACTTCAAAGGTCGTTTTCTTAAAATGCGACATAAAGATCAGCCTTAAAGTAGATCCTACACCAAACTGTACAATCTGGACTCAACAAGGTTTAGACCAAACGTACAGAAGGATTTGTTGATATCTAATTCTAAAACTGATTTATTAAAGTTTTAAGTTTAAAAAATGTGGCGAAATTTGAATTTTTAGACCAGTTTTCAGTCAGGTCTAGTTTAATCAAAAACTAAGTAACTAATATGTTACAAAATGAACCAAAAAATTCTGGTTCTGTCAATTTTTCAGATTTTCAAATTTGTGACATTTTTACTCATGAAATGCCTTGTTTCTACATGAAAACATGACATGATGAAAAACTTTCATTTACATTTAATTTATTTTCTAACATTTATGCGAGTAATCTTTTACAATTGATATCTTTAAATTTCAGATTTGTTCCTCTTCACCTGCCGGGCCTCGCCTTGATCTAAAAATTGACATATTTGAAAGACTTTGGACAAAATGGGACGTCAACTCTGAACTTAATTTTCTTTGGATGTCTTTTGTCACTCTTTAATTTCAAATATTTACTTCCAGTGCAGTGATATCTGTGGTCTTTTTTTGTCTTCGGTTATAAATCTTTCATTCATTCATTCATTCATTTTCTACCGCTTATTCCCATTAGGGGTCGTGGGTGACTGGAGCCTATCCCAGTGACTTTGGGCCTTAGGCGGGGTACACCCTGGACAGTGGCCAACTCATCACAGCAAACACAGAGACAAGGACAGACAACCATTCACTCTCACATTCATTCACTAGGGACAATTTAGAGTTGTCAATTAACCTACACAGTCATGTCTTTGGACGGTGGGAGGAGCCAGAGAACCCGGAGAGAACCCACGGTAACACGGGGAGGACATGCAGACTCCACCCAGAGAGAGCGTGTGATGTTGGGGTGGTCCGGGATTCGAACCCACGATGTTGGGGTGGTCTGGGATCTCCTTACTGAGTGGACTTGCTCCTCGTCCGCCTGGAGGAACTCTTTAAAGCCACCTCCCTCTTGAAAGTAGTTCTGGCTCCACAGTCCAAGTGGATGCGCCGCCCAGTTCCTAGTTCATCTGCAGCCTGTCCGTCCGTTGAGAGATAGGATCTCTCCTTCACTGTGGTTCTCCCGAAGGGTTTCTACTTTTTCCCATGGGGCTGGGTAGTTTTTCCGCCAAGAAGGTCAGGGTCAAAGGACAAAGAGGCATTCTGGGACAGTTATCTGAACTGCTTTTACCTGTGGCCCATCGAGGCAACTGTTGTTGTGATTTTGGGCATTATAAAAATAAATTGATTTGATTTGATTTGATTTAGTTTGTTTTTTGTCTTTTTTGTTATAAATCTTGAAAAATGAAAAAGAAAAAAAGAAAATTATTGGGACGTCGATGTCAAACACAATCTGCAGTGCTTTGTTGATCCCAGTCCAATATTTCTGAGCGATGGGACAGTCTAAAACCACATGGTAATGATGGGCCCCTCTGCAACCACAGCCTCTACAGCAGTGTGTATTTCCCTGTGAATAGAGAGCACTTTGACTTGGACTTATGAAAAAAAATGACACTTTCTTCCAACAAAACTCATGGGATTCTGTTGTTCTCCATTACAGACGTATATTTTTCCATTCCTCGTCTGTCAAAACAACATTACCTTCTCTTCCTCACTCACTTTGAATATATTTAGTGGAGGCCGGTCCAAAATTGTGCTGGAGTTTTGTTGTTTTGAAGTTGCTCTGCGTGAACGGAGTCCATGCCGAGCGTCGTCTGTTCAGGTTAAATTGGCCAAAGCGCTGGTTTTATTGAACATAAAGGAGGGTTATTTTGGGCTGCAGTGTCATAGCAACCACCAGAAAGAAAGGGAGGGAGGGAGGGAGGAGAGGGAGACGAGGGGAGAAAGAGGATTTTTGTGAATGAAACAAGCGAATCCAGAACAACTGAACCAAACTTTGTTGATTTTTTCAATACACGACCCTGACATTAAAGGAAAGGAGATTATTATGTCGTTTTACGCTCATGAGCTTCAGGCCATCCTAAAAAAAAAAAAAATGCGTATGACGGGTTTTTATGATTGTCTAATTTTGACTTTATTCAGTGCATTAATACTTTATGTAAATACAAATTATAGTTTTACACCAATCAAGTCGTTATTTGGGGAGAAAAGTTGAAAAATCTGTTGGGGAGACAAAGGTCGTGCATAATTTACACAAAATAAACTACTTTTTTGACCCTTTAAACACTGATTCAACAAAACAAAGCTGTTCACATGTGTTTTTCTTAAATTAACAAAATCTGTGACATTAGAGGAGTTTTGGCCCAGTGTACAGTGTGGTTGCTATGGTAATTTCCTAGCGTGATGTCATACTTTACAACCAGGAAGTAAAATTTAAAGCCTAAAAAACAGCTAAACTGGGGTTAAATTTGTAAAGATTTTAGTAGAAATTTATATTTATCTTAACTGCGTTTTAGTTGAATGTGTATTTCAACCTGTCATAGGCCCTTTAAAGACATTTTTAACACTGGGTCCTATTTAAACATAAAAATAAACTTCATTTTCATAGTTTTACCCTTCCATAAACCTGCCCGTCAAACAAAAACAAAACAAAACAAAACAAAACTGTATTTTCCATAAAAATGATGCAAAAGTTTGTGCAGGCGATACTGGCCCCAGAACAAAAATAACATCTTTATACTTTATTCATTTTTAATTTCTTTGGTGATTGTGGATATACACGGTGTACATGAGGAGCTCGGGGTAGAGCCGCTGCTCCTCCACGTCCAGAGGAGCAGCTGAGGCTCGGGCCTCTGCTCCGGAGCCTCTGGACGCTGGAGGGACGGTGTCTCTGTGGCCTGGGAACGCCTCGGGATCTGGAGGAAGCGTCTCGGGTGAGGGTGTAGACTTAGACTGCTGCCCCGCGACCCGCCCCGGATAATCGGAGGAAGATGTTGTTTATCAAGGTGTTTTAGATAAATATTGCAATTTAAAACGCCCAAAACATAAAGTATAGATCCATAGGTGTCAAAGATTATTATTTCAGACAAAAGCATCGTATTTTCTTCTTTAATAAAACACCTAAATACAAAATATACTAAATTATTGCCACACTGTCAGTCACTTCTTTAAAGGTCCCATAACATGCAAAATGGACTTTTCAGAGGTTTTAACCTTCCTACAGTGCTATTTGGGCCTCGTATGTTGTGCCCAAAGTGTTTTTTTGATTGATTCCCGCATGTTTTCACTAGAGAACTGTCTTTTCCGTCCCCCTCGGCTGAGCAGCAGACGGGGGCTCCTCACTAAGATGACGTAGTGTTTAAGCCACGCCTCCAGGAAGTGCGCAGCCGCAAGAATAAAAACAGCTAATGCTAATGCTACACAGTAATTACACGATGGATACGACAGATCGAAGAGTTAGCTTGTTATTTACCAAACGGCAACGTCCGTCGTCGAGGCCCTGGAGCACGTCAAACTCCAGGTCAGATCCAGGACGTAGGACTCAGCACGACGCACCGTCAGGACGAGAAAATGTTTATTCAGTGTTTGTGTATCGCTGTTTACCGGAGCACACGGCGCATGCGCAACATCTCCGCTCTAGGCTTCGTCACGGGTTGGGCGGGGGAGGCAGCCTGCTCTCTGTTCGGGGGGGTCAGATCTCAGACTGAGCCGTTTGCTTTTACAAGGAGGGGGGCCAGTCCAAGAAATGGGTGTTTTTTGGAAACTGTTATGTTATGGATATTACACAACGCAAACATTTATCAACAAAGCCCTTAGAATAGACTGTGTGAAGGGGAAAAGAGCAGAATATGGGACCTTTAAATATTCACACTTCTTTGCCTGAATAAAATGGTATTGTTCGTGTCAGTTTTCTTACCTGGTTTTAGTTGAAGTCCAAGCTTTGAGCAAACAAAAACAAAAACTAAATAAAATAAAATAAGCTATAGATAAAAATTACCAGGAAAATTGATAAAAAATATCAAATATCTATATCAAGATCACAATTAGATGCTTAATAATTCACAAAACCGGTGTGTATTTCATTTCAGAACATGTACTTTAATACTTTTGGATGTGATACTTATACTGTATGTATTTCTGGCTCCTGTATTTGTTCTTTTACTTCTGTGACAAAAAGCAGTTCTTCCTCCGGCGCCGGAAACAATTGTCCTGATGAGACCTTGGTGTTTTATTGTTGTGGTTGGTTACGGTGGAGTGGCGTTTGCCCTGAACACAAACAGTCATTAGTGTCGTGGAGTCAAAAGCTCTCAGGCGTTCAGAAATCAGCGCCTTTTTCACGAACAAAACACACAATCACCAGTTCAGGCTTCTGCTGCGATCGATAACGAGGCCTAAACACTGGGATTAAACATCTGCGAGAGAACATTTCAAACTAAAATATCAAATAAATAACAAAGAAATGAAAACTTACACGTTTTTCCCATATGCTGCTTAAAATTGTAGATTTCTGAATGTTTTTGTCAAACCAGATAAAAACGATTTGAAGTTTTTGCCCGTTTGACCTTTTGAGATACAGATGTTTTATAAATATTGGTAAAAAAAAATTCTAAATTTGAATTTGCAAAAGCTGAATAAGAAAATAATACCAGGACTCATTCATGAATTGGTGAATAGTAAAGAATCTGATCTTTTAACGTTCCAAATCAATAAACTTTTGTCATTCATCAGCATTTTCATTCATGTTTTTTTGCGATAAAAAAAGAAACACTAATGCAGGAGGTCATGAATGTGTGTTTTCTGTCCACTTTGATGTGCAAAAAGGAATTAATACTCTATATTTATTGGTTTATTTTCTACAAAGGGTTGCGGTTGCTCCACCACAGCACATTCCAGCTTTACTCCTCACTTTGACTTTACTCTGAGCTGTTCACGCTCAGTCATGAGCTGTGCGTTGGAATAACAAAACAAAACAAAAAAGGAAAAGCAAACTTGACATAATTTGACACAAGACTCCAAAAATAGGCTGGACAAAATGATTCACACCCATAACTTAATACTTTGTTGCACTCCCATTTGAAAAAGAAAAAAGTGAAATCAGTCACTTCCTACAAACCAAATAACCTTCTGACACGTTTCAACAGGAGTTTTGGAGCACTGTTCCTTTGCAAACTGCTCCAGGTCTCTCATTGAACTCATATTCCCAACAGCACATGTAATCATCATTTATTTATTTTCAGACTCAGGTCATGATAAGACGCACAGAACAGACAACAAAAAGAGTACAAACCAGGTTATAACAGACAGCTGTAGCAGTGTTTCCATAAAGTGGACCTGGGATTCACCACAGGAGGGTTCAGGGTCGTTTAGGCGACACGTGAACCCATAAGTCCTCATAAGAGCCTGAGGTGGAGCCTGACAGAGCAGCAGACTGGCACAACTGGACCTGGGCTTTTCCAGCAGCTCTGAGAGCATCATTAGGCTCCACTTTGAGCCTCTGTACTGCAGCCTTCTTACATTTACACCACAGGGTGCTGTGCACATAAAATCTCTCCACAGGAGTTTAATGTATTGAGATCTGGACTCATTGTGACCAGAACTCTCCAGCACTTTGTGTCCATCCATTTCTGCATTTCTGAAGTATGTTTGGGGTCATTGCTGGGGGACCCATGAACCCAGCTTTCTGACATTGGACCAAAAATCCTTTGGTAATCCTCAGATTTCATGATGCCTTGCACACAGTCAAGGCACCCAGTGCCAGAGGCAGCGAAACAACCCCAAAACATCTTTGACGCTCCACCATATTTGACGGTAGGTGCTGTGATCTAGGCCTCATTCTGTTTTGGTAAACAGTAGAATGGTGTGCTTTACCAAAAAAGTTCTGTCTTATCCACAAGACGTTTTCCCAGAATGTTTTAGTCTTACTCACATACATTTTGGCAAACTGCAGTCTTGTTTTTTATGTCTTGGTGTCAGTGATAGGGTCCGCCTGGGTCTCCTGTCATGGAGTTTAATTTCATTCAAATTTCCACAGATAGGTGGCGCTGACTCTGCTGTGCCCTGAGCCTGCAGGACACACTGGACATCTTTGGACCTTATTTGGGGCTTATCCTTCTTGATTATGCTGCAGACTGGACAAAGGAACATCAAGATCTCTGCAGACGGACTTGTAACTTTGATATTGTTGAGATTTTTTCACAGTTTTGGTTCTCCAGTCCTCAGACAGTTCTGTTCTCCACACTTTGTCTGACACACAATGCAAAGACTGAGTCAACGTTGAGTCAGATTTTTATTTTGCTCACACTGACTTGCCCCAGGTGGGTTTAAACCAGCATCACACACTTGAAAAAAGAATTTATCCACAATTTTTAAAGGGTGGCAATACTTTTGTCTGGCCAGTTTTTGAAGTTTTGTGTCTAATTAGCCTTTTTTTTTTTGCTTTTATTCTCCGTTTTTGAATTGTTCCAATACACAAAGGAAGTTGTGCACCAAAACATGTGTAACTGGAATACTTTTTGGTCAGAAATACTTAATTTTGTGGAAAAATCCCAGGGGTGCCAACAGTTTTGGCCATGACTGTATAATTAGAGTAAATCAGAATAATCTGTTTATTCTCCAAAAGGTTCACAAACAGCTTCAGTTTGAATTGGGAGAAAATCAGCTGAAACGACAAAGGATTTTAAACAGACGAATGAATTACAATAGAAAGAAAGATTTAAAGCTAAAGTTGTTAATTAAATGAAGTTAATTTGTGATAAACTTTACAACAATTCATGTTCCTTGAGGTTGATTTCTAAATATTTCTCTGAATAAGCCACACCGTAAGATAAATAACAGTATTAACTAGGAATAAAAAGACTCAAAAAAACACATTTATCCATTTGTCGTTTTTTATTCTGACTCCAGAGCGGAGCATAAATATTGTACAGCGCCAATCCATCACCATTTCTTTAATTTTGGCTTTTATTTACAGAAGTATATTAAGTACACAGACATGTTTACGAGCGCTGGAGTGAAAGAAAAAGGGCTAAAACGTTACAGTAAAGCGCTTGTGTCTACGGCAGTTAGGATGCACCAAAACAAAGGGATTTCAACTAAAAAACCTTTATATTTGACACATTAAAACGCAATTCCAGTGTCTTCAATAGAAAATGCAACGTGTTTCTAGCTCGTTTTCTCAACTTTAAGTAGTTTTGACCATTTAACATCAATTATTTTACCAGTTTAAAGCTATTTCTTGCTTAAAAAGTGTTAATTATGTTGAAATGTGTCCAAAGCGTTTACTTTTAAGTGAAATTTCAGATAAAAACACATTATTTTTGTTGCTGTAATAATAAAAACTGTAAAAACAAGTCAAAAAGTCAACCCTAAATCAAGATGAATACTTGGAAATCATGACATTTTAACCAGTTAACCAAATATAATGGGAGAAAAGGCCAATAAAAGTAATTTTGGATACTAATATTGTTTTAATAAATTGCATGCACAAGTTAATTTATCTTATTCACTAATGTTTAAAGAGTGGAAAAGCGGAGTTTAAACCAGGAGGCAGTTTTCCGACAGCAGAGGATTTGAATAATGCATTGGTTTTGGAGGAAAAGTGGATTTAATTTCAGCGTGACGACTTAACAAGCACAAAGTGATCTTTCTGAAAACTTGCAGATCGTTGTCGAGGGAGAATCGCAGCCAGGAGGAGTTTAGGAACTGCAATTTCAACTTTTAGACGATAAGATGTTTTAAACTGATGCGTTTGGGGAAGTGAGTGTTGTGTAACGACTCGTAGTTTGGAGAAGCAGACGAGGCCAGGACAAGGTCTAAGTGCTGGTTTAGTCCTGGTGTAGACCTGGTGTAGACCTGGGGTAGACCTGGTTTAGACCTGGGGTAGACCTGGGGTAGACCTGGGGTAGACCTGGTGTAGACCTAGTGTAGACCTAGTGTAGACCTGGTGTAGACCTGATGTAGACCTGGTGTAGACCTGGTGTAGACCCGGCTTAGTCCCGGCTTAGTCCCGGCTTAGTCCCGGCTTAGTCCCGGCTTAGTCCCGGCTTAGTCCCGGCTTAGTCCCGGCTTAGTCCCGGCTTAGTCCCGGCTTAGTCCCGGCTTAGTCCCGGCGTAGTCCCGGCTTAGACCCGGGTTAGTCCTAGTGTAGTCCTGGTTTAGCCCTGGTTTAGCCCTGGTGTAGACCTGGTGTAGACCTGGTGTAGACCTGGTGTAGACCCGGCTTAGTCCTGGCTTAGTCCTGGTTTAGTCCTGGGGTAGACCTGGGGTAGACCTGGGGTAGACCTGGTTTAGTCCTGGTTTAGTCCTGGTTTAGTCCTGGTGTAGACCTGGGGTAGACCTGGGGTAGACCTGGGGTAGACCTGGTGTAGACCCGGCTTAGTCCCGGCTTAGTCCCGGCTTAGTCCCGGCTTAGTCCCGGCTTAGTCCCGGCTTAGTCCCGGCTTAGTCCCGGTTTAGTCCCGGCTTAGTCCCGGCTTAGTCCCGGCTTAGTCCCGGCTTAGACCCGGCTTAGACCCGGCTTAGACCCGGCTTAGACCCGGCTTAGACCCGGCTTAGACCCGGCTTAGACCCGGCGTAGTCCTGGTTTAGACCTGGGTTAGTCCTGGTTTAGCCCTGGTGTAGACCTGGTGTAGACCTGGTGTAGACCCGGCTTAGACCCGGCTTAGTCCTGGCTTAGTCCTGGCTTAGTCCTGGCTTAGTCCTGGGGTAGACCTGGGGTAGACCTGGTTTGGACCCGGTTTAGACCCGGTTTAGTCCTGGTTTAGACCTGGTTTAGTCCTGGTTTAGTCCTGGTTTAGACCTAGGGTAGACCTGGGGTAGACCTGGTGTGGACCTGGTTTGGACCTGGTTTGGACCTAGTTTAGTCCTGGTTTAGACCTGGTTCTTCAACGGAATCCACATTTGCTCTTAAAGGACTAAAGACCTGGCTAAGATCTGGTTCAGACCTGGTCTATTCCTGATCTAGGCCTGGTTTGGTCTTGGTTTCTTCAATGGAACACACATTTGAACCAAGAGGAGTGTAGACCTGGTTTAGTCCTAGTCTGGTCCTAGTCCAGTCCTGGTTTAGCCCGGTTTTCATCAACAGACTCCACGTTTGCTCTTAAAAGACTAAAGACCGGGTTAAGATCTGGTTTAGTCCTGGTTTCTTCAACAAAATACACATTTGAACTGAGAGCAGTGTAGACCTGGTACAGTCCTGGTTTAGATCTGGTTTAGATCTGGTTTAGACCTGGTTCAGTCCTGGCTTAGACCTGGTTTAGTCCAGTCATGACTCTTGTCCGCTGCTCCAAACATGTACTAACTTTAGCTGCCAAAATCAAAGTAAGCGAACACTTTTTTTTGGTAATTTGTATTTGTATTTAAGTAACAAGATTCATGTTAGAAAAGCTGAAAATATAATTGCAAAAGAAAATATTATCCATATCCATATTAGATTTTGAAGGCTGAATTTTTTATTTATAGTGAAAAAAAAGTTTATAGTTACTTGAATTTAGCATAATAATCTTAATTTTTTGACCATATATCATTACTAATTAATCATATAGATTAATTATTGTGTTTTATCAAAGTATTTAATCTAATTTCAGGCTTATTCTTCTGTCATTGGAGTAAGAAAAGTGTAAATTGTACTTGAAATGACCCATTAAATCTCACAAGTCAAAAAAATCAGGTCTGAAAAGTACAAAAAGAGTCTGTAAATCAAATTAAGACGAATATTCTAAAATCAAATAGTTTCAACTCAATTTTTTGCATTTAACTAGAAAGTAAATTGGAATTATGCCGGACGATGAAAACTTTATAGACCGAGACAAAATGGCTAAACATTTTATTCATTAAATCCCTATTTATTGACATTAAAATAACATACAAATGGATGTGTATATTTCGGAGTACAATCACTGACATCTGCTGTTTTTAGAGTGTAATGGTGGAAAAGGAGTTACTTAAATAAAGAAATTGTGCGTTTTTACTCAGTACATTTGAGTTGAGAGAAATTGAAAGACAAAAGAGAAACACTTCGATTCAAAATGACTTGAAATCACATTTTTGAGTAGTTTTTGATCAATTTAATAGTTACGCCTGGATTCTAGAAGTTTTCAGACTGTTTTCAATGTTGTTTTTGTTCTCATTTCATTCAAACGTTCGATATTTTTCCTATTTCAGCGCAAATTCTTCATCCATTGACAAGGAATTTGTAATATTTGAAAAAAAAGCAACTTGAAACCAGTCCAAAACACCTCAAAATAACACACAGAATTCAGGTTTTATGGGTAAATTAATCTAAACTTGTTAAAGCTACTCAAAAAAAACGAATTTCAAGTGATTTAGAGTCGTGCAGGTCTGTTTTTTTGCGCCGTGTGAACCCGACGTGGCGATGTGGCGATCACCTGAAAGTGGACAGCTGTGATGGACTCGTGTTGCGGTTGTCCGTGGACTCTGTTCTGGAGGCGAGCAGGGCAGAGGGGGCGGAGACGGAGACGGGGGAGTGGTTTAAATGGGCAGCTGGAAGGTGATGTCCACTTGAGCTTCTTTCGCCAGAGACACGATTTCGGAAAGCTTCACAACCTGCGCAGACAAAACACAACGAGTTATAGAGAATTCAAAAACATGACGACATCACACTTGGGCGACTCAATTCAAAAGTTCGAGAAACACATTTTTCTGGCCCTTTAAAGGAAAAATATGATGCATTTTTCATATTGTTATTAGCCTTTAAACATGCTCTTGAGTACATTAAAGGGCCTCTGACAGGTTGAGCTACTAATTTGACTAAAATGCAGTTAAGATGCATATATTTCAAATTCTGCTAAAATCTTTACAAATTTTACCCCATTTAGCAATTTCTGTAGGTTTTTTATTTTACTTCCTGGTTGTAAATGATGACATGAAATTACCATAGCAACCGGGCCAAAACTCCTCTAATGTCACAGATTTTTTCATTGACAAAGAAAAATGCATTATTACATTTCTTTTGTTGAATTAATGTTTAAAAATTGTCAAAAAAGTGGTTTATTTTGTGTAAATTCTGCACAACCTTCGTCTCCCCAGTGTGATGTCAACAGTTTGTTTACTTCCTGTAATTTTCAACATATTTTTCAACTTTTCTCCACAAACAGTGACCTGATTGGTGTAAAACTATCATTTATATTTACAACAGGTATTAATACACCGAATAAAGTCAAAATTAGAAAATCATAAAAACCTGTCATACACACTTTAAATGTGCAGCTCATGTTTTGAAAGAAAAAAAAAGTTTAATATGGAATAAATGACAGGATTTGGCTGCTCTGTGAAATGACAGTTATTAGTTAGGTTATGTTAGCGCTAAAGAGACACTATGATGCAGTTAGCAGTAGCGGTGATCGGGTTTAGAGGCAGAAATGCTCAGAACGAGTCTGTGATGATTTAAGGACTTAAAACAGCAGAAGATCCTCTGATAAGTGACGTATGAAATCTGAAAACTGTCCCAGATTGAGGGAGTTCAGCAGGAAGTGTTTTTGACGCTCTGAAAGGATTTTGTTTTGAAAATTCCTCCAAACCGCGTGAATGCAGCTGAATGCTACTCCAAGTATGTTTTTGATGAAGGAACATTGTTAGAACAGGGTTAAAAGATCAAAAAAGTGTCCTTTAAACAAAGATTTTCAACAAAATGAGGCTGTTCTCATGTATTTTTACTTGTCAAATAATCATCTCTTTGACATTAGAGTTTTAGCCCAGTGTAAAACAGCGTTGCTACGGTAACAGTTAAAGAATTTCCAGGTGTTATAGCATCATTTACAACCAGGAAGTAAAAATGGCCAAACTGGGATAAAAAATAGTAAATTCTTAGGCAAAATCTTAAATATAAATTATTTTAACCTGCCATAGGTACTTTAAAGCAGGATATTCACAGTAAACCCTTTTTTAAATGTATAATATCATCAAAAAACATGAGCTGGAACAAATAAAAAGCAGAATGAACACTTTCTTTTACTTTTTAGGATCAAAAATAGACCGAATTTACTTATTCGACCATCTGCAGCTCAAATACTATTATGCAACTACAACAAAAACTAAAAATCTACCACTTGTTCAAGAAAAATGTACACAGCCGCGCTTAAAATGAAAGCTTGAGAACCTGCACAGGCAAAAAACGAGTAATAATTCATAATATCTAAGTGTTTTAGTTGAGTTGGGGCAGGAAGGAAAAATCTAATTCCACCATTTGAAGAACAATGAAGCAGAACAGAAATGTGAATGTGGAAAGAAATTGAAAAACTTTGTAAAGAAATTTGAAACTGGCTCAGTAAACAGGTTTGATGAAACAAGCGTGAACGAAGCTACAGTAAATACACCTCCAGGTATGGATTTGATGACAAAACAATGTTATCACGTGGTTATGTGTCCTTTGACAGATGGACAAATGCAAAATGACTTTCTAGTTCCACCATTTCAAGAACAAAACAGTGCGACAGATCTTAAAGGGGCTGTACCTTATTTTTACTGTTTTGAAACGTGAAAAACAGAAATAGTTCATGTTAAAATTGTTCCAGCATCATAAATATTCAACAAGACAAGTTTAGAAGCACTTTTCACGAGTTTCTGAGCTGCGAGTTGTGCTGTCCCCAGTTAAAGCTAACAAACAACAAACATTTATTCAACGATAAGCCAATAAAGTAGCATCTGACACTTCCTGGCTACGGTCCTGGTTATGCACCGGGTTATAGTCCAGGTTCAGACCTGGTTTAGACCTGGTTTAAACTTGTTTAGACCTAGGGAAGACCTGGTTTAGTCCTGGTTATAGATGTGTTCAGACCGGTTATAGTCCTAGTTATAGTCTTGGTTTAGAGCTTATCGTCCTAGTTTGGACCTGGTTTAGACCTGGTTTAAACATGGTTATGGTCCTGGTTATAGTCCTAGTTTAGACCTAGTTATAGCCCTTTTTATGTGTCCTTTGACAGATGGACAAATGCAAAATGACTTTCTAGTTCCACCATTTCAAGAACAAAACAGTGCGACAGATGTTAAAGGGGCTGTACCTGATTTTAACTGTTTTGAAACGTGAAAAACAAAAATAGTTCATGTTAAAATCGTCCCAGCATCATGAATATTCAACAAGATAAGTTTAGAAGCACTTTTGAGTTTGACTTATGAGTTTCTGCGAGTTGTGCTGTCCCCGGTTAAAGCTAACAAACATTAGCATGCTAACAGTGCACTTCCTGCTTCTCGTAGAATAAAACACTCTACATAGATGTAGAGAACGCACTGTGGTCTCATTTTCACTCGAATTGATGCTTTTACAATATATTTCTGCTGGGGAAACACAGATTTTACTTTAGCACATGGAAAATAAACCAGGTACATGAACTAGTTCCGTTTTTCACGTTTCAAAACAGTAAAAATCAGGTAGAGCGCCTTTAAATGATGAGATTAGTACCATTTTAGCAGCTTCGTCGAGGTCGTCGCAGGCCAGGATCTTCAAAGGACTGGCAGCTATCAGAGCTTTGGCATCGTCCACTCTGGTTCCTAAAACACAAAATATACAAAGAAATGTAAAGAGAAGAGAAGGAAGGGCTTCACTGGGTCCAGCATGAGAAAAATAGAAGTGTTTGTTTTCCTTTGTATCGCTCACAACCTGGGAGTCCATTATCTGTGAAAGTATATCATAAAGAGCCCGATGTTTGTTTATTTATTAGTAAGATTTAAGAACATTTTGTGAAATTGTTTGTAGAACGAAAATTAATCTAAAAAAAAAAAATCTAAACCCCAATGATAGATAATGTGGCTTGAAGTTAAAAAAGTAATGTATTGAAACAAGTCAAAAACAGTTTGAAAGAAGTAAAATAACGTAGTTCCATCAAATAAATAGTCTTAACGACTCTTAACTCGTCAAAACGTTTGAAATTAACATTAAAATCCTGGGTCATGACATTTTAACTCATCTAGAAATACATTTTTTGGAGTCTACACACCATATATAATGTTCTAGTTTTTATTTATTCAACGATAAGCCCATAAAGTAGCATCTGACACTTGCTCGTTTCTATGGAAATGTTACTGGTTTAGTCCTGGTTACAGTCCTGGTTTAGACCTGGTTCAGATCTAAGGCAGACCTGGTTTAGTCCTAGTTTATACTTAGTTATAGTCTTGGTTACAGTCCTGATTCAGATCTAGGGCAGACCTGGTTTAGTCCTGGTTATAGATGTGGTTTAGACCTGGTTATCATCCTGGTTTGGACCTGGTTATAGTCCTGCTTATAGTCCTGCTTATAGTCCTGCTTATAGTCCTGCTTATAGTCCTGCTTATAGTCCTGCTTATAGTCCTGCTTATAGTCCTGCTTATAGTCCTGGTTTAGTCCTGGTTTAGTCCTGGTTTAGTCCTGGTTTAGTCCTGGTTTAGTCCTGCTTATAGTCGTGGTTTAGGCCTGGTTATAGACCTGGTTTAGTCCTGGTTATAGACCTGGTTTAGACCTGGTTATAGACCTGGTTTAGGTCTGGTTATAGACCTGGTTTAGGCCTGGTTATAGAACTGGTTTAGGCCTGGTTATAGACCTGGTTTAGGTCTGGTTATATACCTCGTTTAGGTCTGGTTATAGACCTCGTTTAGGTCTGGTTATAGACCTGGTTTAGACCTAGTTATAGTCCTGGTTTAGACCTGGTTTAGTCCTGGTTTAGTCCTGGTTTAGTCCTGGTTTAGTCCTGGTATAGTCCTGGTATAGTCCTGGTTTAGACCTGGTTTAGTCCTGGTTTAGTCCTGGTTTAGGCCTAGTTATAGTCCTGGTTTAGTCCTGGTTTAGTCCTGGTTTAGTCCTGGTTTAGTCCTGGTTTAGGCCTAGTTATAGTCCTGGTTTAGTCCTGGTTTAGTCCTGGTTTAGTCCTGGTTTAGTCCTGGTTTAGTCCTGCTTATAGTCCTGGTTTAGTAAGACCTCAAGGACAAAACCCGGCAAAAAAATCTGTCCCTGTTTAAAATAAAGTCGACCAGCCCTGCTCTACATATGGTACATTTAAAGATACTGGGACGTAGTTACTTGATAAACGTTGAACAGATGCACTTTAAGTAGTTGCCTGTGCGTCTCATGTCGGTGTAAATGCCGTCGTTCCACAGCGGCAGTGTTTATCTGTGAAAGAGGAGGAGGACTTTCCCCGAGGACAAACACGAGGTGCCAGCTCCGTTTAAGATCCAACACAACAAACCAGCCTCAACCAGAACAACAGCAGCAAACGTGTCCCCAAAACAGACCACGTTTATTACTGCACAGACGAAATAATACGTCTGAGCAGCGCGATTTTGTAGCAGTCACTCGCAGAGGCGGGAGATATTTAGAAAAAGCACATCATTTTGCATTAGTTGTGTTGAAGATATGTAACGTTTTAAGCCGGTGTGCCTGATTTTCACACATTAAAGGACAAATATTATGCATTATTTGTATTGGTTTTAGGCTTTAAACATGCTCTTGAGTATATTTACTTTGTCATCTCATGTTTTAGAACTATTTTTTTGTATCTCTGCTGATTTGAAGGACTCCAACGTCAGTCTCATGTGTTTTCCCTATAGCCGTTAGCATTAGCTGTTAACATTAGCCCGCAAAACACGCTAGTTATGAATAATCCACAAAGTGTCAGGGAGTACCAACCCATCGATCACATTTACGAGAAGTTAAAGCCTTGTTAAATGTCATTATTGACTGTGTAAACCTTTTGGTGTTTTATTTTTGATAATAATTAGCGTGTAAAACTGTCATGTGAGCTAAAGGCTAACTAACATAGGTTGAGATTTCTGTACTTGTGTTTCTTGTAGCAGCTAGTGACCAGTGAACATCCTCTTTTACATGTGACTGGAGAGAAAATAGTTTGATATATTGACCTTATTCTGCCCCGCCCACTTTTGCCGTTTTTTACACTTCCGTCTGTAAACGCACTTCCGTTTGACGAGAACTCCGTTAAAGCTAAAGACGAGCAAGGGAAAAGTAAAATGTTTAATGAACACAAGCAACAACAAGTCAACAACGCACCGATTTCCTGGTCAGTCTGAAAACGGCTTTTTAGTCGAGTAGAACTTATTTTCTGTTGAGCTCGTCTGCTCCATGTAAACTAATACAACGGAAACAAGACGGCGGCGCGCACGGCAAATTCCGGAATAAGGTGAATAGAGAGAACGTTTTATTGACCCTTTGCATGTGACGTCACGGAACGCCCGCTTTGCCACGACGGACGGCGGAAGCGCTGTTTGTGCGAGGTAAAATGATCGAAATTTGCCGTAAACCTACCTATAAGTAAGCTAACATTGATCAATTTTACACGTAAAATGGTGATATCCTGTTGTGCGGTTGGCTGCACTAACAGGCAAAGCCGTAAGCCCAATGTAGCCTTTTATCGTATACTGTACCTGTTGATGAAGACAGAAGACGGCGATGGGTAGCAGCAATAAATCGAAAGAACTGGAAGCCCTCCAAGTACTCACGGATTTGCAGTGAGCACTTTTTACAAGGTAAGTCAATGCCAATGTTACAAGTGTATGACATTTTATCTGAATATGTGAAACAGTCAAAGTTATGCGGGGCACGGCGTTAGTTATATTCTAAGCTAGCGATCTTCACTTTCTCTAAATACCGCGCTTTGTGAGCGCCTAAAAGATGTCCTGCTTCCACTGACAACTGAACTGAACATGAGTTAGAAGTAGCCATCGCTTAAGTGACAATAATAATTGCAATCACTGTGAGTTTGTTAGTTTTGTGCTCCCCGTAATTCTGCGCTCGCGTACTCTTGCCGTCCATTATGGTGCACCCGCGTGATCATGTGACGTAGGTGCAAAGGGTCAATATATTATAATGAGGGGATAGCCTTCACCATTCATTTGTGAAGGAGCGTTCGATTTGATGTAAGTTCAGACAGAATCGGCGGCAAAGTGATGGTGCCTGAGCAACTGGCAGAGAGACTTTTGCATCTATGAATGTCAATGTTTAAACAGCTCAAGCTAAGGTAAGTGGCACACGTTAGCAAGTTTACACCTTGACTGTTTCATTCTTATCAGGACTAAACAGCGTTTATAGGAGCTTATATTCAGTCGTGTTTGCACAGTTCAAACACCTGTCGCTGCTCTGTGTTTAACCTCGTAATGCAGTGTGGACCAATAACGTATGAACTGTAAATTAATAACAAAAAGGCACCGCACTGACGTAATCGGTTACAGACTATGGGCCACGAAGGGGTCCAACTATTTGTTCATAATTTTCATTTAATCATAAACACACCTGGAGTTGCATTCAGCTTCATTCACACTGTTTTGAGGAATGTTTATAAGAAAATACTCCCCCCTCCGAGTGTCAAAAACACTTCCTGCTGAACTCCCTCGATCCGGGACGTATTTTCAGATCATCTACGTCACTTATCCGAGAATCATTTAAGTCCTTAAATCATTGCCAGACGCGTTCTGAGCATTTCTGCCGTCTAAACACGATAACTGCTCCTGCTAACCCACATGATAGCATCTGTTCAGCGCTAACTTCACTAAATTGTGTAAACGCTAGGCGCCTTCTACTGGCTGGATGCACTCAGTATCATTTCAAAGAGACTGATAAATCTTTTTTAATCTTCTTTAAAAATTTAAGGTACTCAAGAGCATGTTTAAAGGCTAATAACAATATGAAAAATGCATCATATTTTTCCTTTAAAGAAAAAAAAGAAAAAATTGCAGCAGATGAAAGCAGCTGTGGGCCGTACCTTGTAACCGCACTACGATGGGGATCTTGAGGTCCAGGTCTCTCACGGCCATGATGATGCCCTGAGCGATGACGTCACACCTCATGATGCCCCCGAAAATGTTCACCAGAATCGCCTGAACCTGGACAAGAAACAGTCGCCTTTCAGACCTCACACTCGACTCAGGTCAGTTCTTGATTTAAAGGGTACACATTATGAAAAATCACCTTTAATGAGCTTTGAATCTTGTTTCGACAACATTTCTGTATCATTAGTTAATCCTGTATTGTCGTGCGACTTACACAGCAAAAATTGTATATCTAGTGTCGCTTAAAATTACTTGAATTTATCATTTTTATCTGTATTTGAGTAGATTTGACTCAATGAGATGTAATTGCTGATGTGATGCAGAATATTTCAATGGTTTCAAAGTATTCCATGTGATAATTTAGCTTGAAACAAGAATATAAATTTGCCAAAGGGGTAACTAAAATAACCCATTGGCAGATAAATTTGGCTTGAAGTAAGAAATAATAGTCGGAAACTATTTGAAACAAATAAAATAATCTAATTTAATCAAATAATCGTTTTAACCAATCTTAACTTGTCAAAACGTCTGAATTGAAGATTAGTATCCTGAAATCAATTTTAACTTGTCTAGACATTCATTTTTTGCAGTGTAGGCTCGAGTGCTCAGAGAAGTCCCGTTTCCACCTACCCCCTATCCCCACCCACATTTCTGTACTTGTGCCGCATGAAAGTTGGTCTGGGTGATACGGTGATAAAAATGGAATCGTGAGCTGGTCCCTGTGACAATCTGCTATTTTTGTGAAATCGTCGTATCGTGATTGGCTGTTTGTGTCTTTAATGCAGCTGTCTGTTCAAACACACTGTTTCTCCTGTTGTTTAGCCTCTGAAGCCTCTGAGCAGATGACTTTATTCACCTCTTAAAGGCCAGAGCTGCACAATTAAACAAAATCAACACAAAATCGTCAATTTTAATGGATGCAATTAGCAAATCACAAAGTCTGCCATTTTTGAAGTGCAATAATTTCTTCCACAAACAACAAAATGTGCTGCTTTGATTTGAATAAAAACGGCTCACACTGTAGTTTGGATTTGTACAAACGTGTTTTGAAACAAGAGACAAAAGCGCGACCAAAAGCAATAAAAATTTGTCTTTTATAAAACAAACGCGACTCAATGCATCAAAGAAGTGACTAAAAGCGACAAAGACGTGTTTAAATATGACAAACACAACTGAACGTGACAAAAACGCGACAAAATTGTGTTTAAAATGTGAATTTGAACAGAATCCCATTATTAAAACATAAATCGCAAATCTAATCACAGTCGCACTGCTCAGAAAGATCACAATTAGATGTTTTTCCTAAATCGTGCAGCTCTGTTAAAGACAATAGAAAAATACAAAGTGAACATGAATCGTGATAAAATCAAAATCATGATCTGCCCCCAAGAAAATCTAAAATGTCACTAAGGCACTTTTCAAAAATAAAAACATGTAAATGACTGTATGATCTGCAACGTATTACAGTAAAATGTCATTATGAGGAGGCGGGGCTTATCAGATCTGCACGTTTGAACAGGACGTCAAAGAACCCGTTTCTAATATTAAGCGGTTTTAGATCAAAATAGTAGTTTATGAAGAACAAAATGCAAAATGATGATCTACCTGCGTTACAGTTCAATATTAAGTACCAGAAAAAAAGTACAATATGTCTCCATTAAACTCACCTTTCTGTCGGAGGTGATGAGTTTGAAGGCCTCCGTCACCTGATGCGCCGTAGCTCCGCCCCCGACGTCCAGGAAGTTGGCTGGAGTTCCGCCGTGGAGCTTTATAATGTCCATCGTTGCCATGGCGAGACCGGCTCCATTCACTGAGATTAAAAAAAAAGAAGCTTATTATCACACAGTAGTGCCGCAACTAACGATTACTTTAGTAGTCGACAAGTCAAACGATTATTTATATTGTACATTTAGGCTGAAGAGATTAATCGACTATTTTTTGTTAATCTTAATTGTTCACTGGACTAAACAGACTCTAAAACGCACATGAAAAGAACTTTTATAACAAGGACAGCGGCATCATTAAATCAAAATGTTCTTATATTAATCAATACTACATCTTATTTATAAATATTCTCTGTCTAGAAGTCATATTTAACTTTTAATTGGATATAAATGTATTTAAAACGTCTCAATGTACAATAGAAATAATCATTTGACAAGTCGTCTACTAAAATAATCCTTAGTGACAGCCCTATTGTACATTGAGACTTTTAAAATACATTTTTAACCAAATAAATGTTGAAATGTGATGACTGAAGGCTTCTAGATAGAGACAATATATGGACATTGTGTATTACTGGTAAAAATCTGAAATTGTTTATTCTTTTTGGACATTTTGAGTTAATAAAGTCACTGGTTTTGTACGTGTTTTAGAGCGTGTAGTCACAATTAGTCGATTCATTGTTGAAACATAAACAAAACATCCCCTAAAGTCTATATGAAGGTTCTCATGATATTTAAATTATGACTTAGTTTGGTGGGAGGGCACCTGTGGTAAATATTTAGCATAGTTTCATATCTGTGAAGTTGTAGTTTGTGAAAAATTTTTGAAAAAAATAAGTTTAAAATGACAGGAAGTAGAGCCGAGTTCTAAAACAGAATCCCTCTGTGATGTCATCAAAAAGCGACGCATCTTTGAAAATACAGAGACAATTTACAGACGACTGACACATTTTTCTGACAGTTTAAACCAGGGGTGTCCAAACTTTTTCCATCGAGGGCCACATATTGAAATATAGACCAAGCGGAGGGCCACAAATCAATCGTGAAATGTTAAAAAAGCTGCATTTATCTGATGTTTTAAGCTCCACCACATCTACATTCAGTCTCAGTGCCTTAATATCAGGTCTGTGTTGCACCAAAATGTTAGTTATTTAGGTTGGAATTGTAGAAAATCTGAAATGTGCTGTAAATAGTACTTATCAGGACAATGTGGGCCAGTTCACCAGGAAGACTAAGGGCCAAGAAAAATTGGTCTGAGGGCCGCAATTGGCCCCCGGGCCTGAGTTTGGACATGCCTGGTTTAAACGGTCGTTCAACAAAACAAAGTGTTATCCAGTATTATTATTTGTCAAATTAAAACTTTAATTAAAAGGTTTATGTTGATTTTGGTCCCTGTTTACAGTCTGGTTGCTATGGTAACAGCTGTAGAATTACCTCTAACTATGTCGTACTGTATTTGTGCTCATGTCCAAACAGGAAGTGACATTATAAACTTTACAAAAACTGTCAAACTGGGGACAAATGGGCAAAAGGTTTAGTCAAATCTGAAATACAATCATGTTCACTACGTTTTCATGAAATGTGTCGTCGAACCGGACATATAGACTTTAATGTACATGGTTTGATTATTTTTATCAAAGCATCTGGGAACATATTTAGGTGCCAACTATTTCAGGAGGTTGTTGTTCTGCTTTGCCCCTGCGGCTCAGAAAAGAGGGTCAGACGGAGCAGAAGACAACATTAGTCTTAAAAAGTTCACTTAAAGACAGACTGCTCCTAACGGGAAATTAAGTCAAGAGACCGGCTTTAATAACCGCCACTTTCACCTTCCACCGAAACCTAAGCTCATTTGTCACGTCGGTTAAATTAATCCCCAGTTTTCCTTTGCCCTTTAGTTAGCCAACTCACTTTAACTCACTTTAAGTTTTCAGATGCTTAAGAGAAAAGACGTTTTGACTTCCATTTCAAACCACATAAGGCAACAAGACAACTCTCGGCTGATAAAGTGATAAAAGACTGGTAAATTGGCGATAGTTTTTAGTTGATTCTAGCTTACTCTTACGTTCAGTTTGTTCTCTCAACAGATCGTCATTCATGTGGAAACAACAAACTTGTCCAATCTGTTTTATTCTTTCTTTTAATCCATTTCATCCATAGATTTCTTTGGGACATTGTAACTTCAAAGGCGATTTTCTCCAAACCATAGACCGTACATATCAGTGGACTATGGGATTGTGACGTCAAAGCGTTTGGCTCCAGTTAAATGAAGCCAATCGCGGCTAGCAGTTATAGCGGCTAAAGTGGAGCTAGCAGTTATAGCGGCTAAAGTGGAGCTAGCAGTTATAGCGGCTAAAGCGGAGCCAGACTCCATATTTGGAAATCCGAGTGCGTATCGTGGCAACCACACGGACCAATCAGGAGCGAGGTTGTTAACGGTTTCCGCCCCTCGATGGGAGGAGACGGCGGCAATGTGCGGCGCTAGCTGTCAATCAAACCTGTGGCTAACACGAGCAAAAACGGCCCCTGGAAAAGGAAGCACCTGATTGGTCAGTTATTATTGCTAATAACTTGATTTATGAACAACCAACGAGAAAAAAACACCAGGATCATGTAGAGTGAGTCAAAACAGACATTTTAGTTCCAGATGGTGAGTTTGACCGAAACAGAGTGAAGAGCACCAGTGTCACATCAGAAAGTGAATGGCAGCTCGGCTTCATGGAGCCAGGAGCCTCCATGGATACTTCCTATTTGGAACGCGGCGGCTAGCATGCTAACGCGGTCCAGTGATATGTACGGTCTATGCTCCAAATGCATTTTTCTCCCTCGAGACAAAGATCAGCCTTAAAGTGGCTCCTACACCAAACTGTACAATCTGGACTCAACAAGATTTTGACGACACGTACAGAGGGATTTGTAGATATCTAATTCCAAGCCTGATTTATAAAAGTTTTAAGACTAAAAAATTAGGCGTAATTTGAATTTTTAGTCAAATTTTCAGTCAGATCTAGTTTACTTAAAAACTAAATAACTAAATAAGAAATCCAAAATCCCCTCTGTAATTTTTGGGGGGTAACTAACATGCACAAATTTAAACCTGGTTCTGTCCATTTTTCAGATTTAAATGTCCTGTTTTTGCAGATAGAAAGAACACACTGAACATAATTACTGGCCCTTACTGTATCCTTAAGAGACAAAAACTGACAGATATGAATCATAATATCAAAATATGTGGATTTTTTTGTGTTAAAAAGTGAAATTGTACCATCAATACCAGACCTGTCCTCCAGCACGATTATGAGAAAGTCTGTAAACTGTTTTTCTGATTTGAATGTCCTAAAACGTGCAATTTTGGCATTTTTTTCCACATAAAATGCCTTATTTGTACATGAAAACATAACATGATGAAAAACGTGCAATACATTTATTTCTTACATTTATGTGACTAAACTAAAGGAGAAGTTTCAAATTCTTATCTTTAATTTAGCATTTTTTTCCTATTCACCTGCAGCGTCTTGCCTTAAAGGGCCCATGACAGGTTGAAATACACATTTAACTAAAGTGCAGCTAAGAGAAATATATTCAAATTACTACTAAAATCTATACAAATTTAACCCCAGTTTAGCTGTTTTTTAGGTTTTAAATTTTACTTCCTGGTTGTAAAGTATGACATCACACTAGGAAATCACCATAGCAACCACACTGTACACTGGGCCAAAACTCCTCTAATGTCACAGATTTTGTTCATTTGACAAAGAAAAACACATGTGAACACCTTTATTTTGTTGAATCAATGTTTAAAGGGTCAAAAAGGTAGTTTATTTTGTGTAAATTATGCATAACCTTTGTCTCCCCAGCGTGATGTCATCAGTTTGTTTACTTCCTGTAATTTTAAACAGATTTTTCAACTTTTCTCCGCAAATAACGACTTGATTGGTGTAAAACTATAATTTGTATTTACACAAAGTATTAATACACTGAATAAAGTCAAAATTAGAAAATCATAATACGCCGTCATACGCACTTTAAACCAATTCTCATATCGTCGATTGTTAAAACCCCACATTTGCGCTTCAGTTTCCCCGTCCCGCTCGCACAGACCTAAGCAGCCGATGGTCCCGTCCAGCCCGATGTAGTTGAGGTCCGCCGTGGCCGCCTGTCGGTCCCGAGGATCCTCCTGGCTCCAGTCCCTCATCTCGAAGACTTTGTCCTGACGATACGCCGCGTTCGAGTCAAAGTTGATCTTGGCGTCCATGCACATCACTGAAGACGGACAGAAAGACGTTACAAAAGGTATGACGGGGTGCTCGTTTTAAACCCACGTCAGTAATACTAAAATTCACAATATAATTAGTGCTGCTTTTTAAAAATATGGTGGAAAAGGAACATTGAATCTCAGTTTATTTTTGCTTAAACATAATTACTGGCCTTTATCCTCAAGAGACAAAAACTGACAGATATGAACCATAAACCAGGTCAAAGTGTCTGCATTTAGTCATTTAAAAAGGGAACTTCTACCACTAATAACAGACCTGTCCTTCAGCGCAATTATGAAAAAGTTTGTAAACTGTTTATCGTTGTGAAGCCCATGTGAACCCAATCTATAAAGTTGTTGTAAACATCATTAAAACTTATTACATTTGCCCCTAAAATGCCACGTCTAATGAAAGATTGGAGCTTTTAACCTTGGTTATGACATTGTCTCTCATTAAACACACCTGGAGTTGCGTTTAGCTTCATTCACACTTGTTTCATTAATGCTGTTAACAACATCATCTTCGCAGCTCCTTATCTGAGCCTCAAAAAGCCTCCAGTTTCAACTTTCCCAGATTTGTGACATCAAAGGAAGAGATCTAGAGGTGTCCTCCAAAAATCATCACAGACTTGTTCTGAGCATTTCTGACTCAAATCACGTTCATTCCAACTGTGTGCTTACATTAGCATGTCAGGGCAAGCTAGCTTTTGTTTATTTCCCTATGTCTATTTCAGTAATAATAATAATGCCCTACATTCGTAATTGTCAAAGTCTCTCAGCACTACACTGTTGTCATTCACTCCACACTCAGTGGTGAGAAGCCCCTTATGTAGCCACAGCAGCCCTGGGGCAGACTGAAGGAGGCCAGGCTGCCAGTGTTGTGTGTGTTGTTGTGTTACCGATGCCAGAGGAGTCCTCCACCATGTGTCGTGTAGTTCTTGTGTGTATTGTTGTGTGTAGTCGTGTGTGTGGTTGTGTGTGTAGTTGTGTCGTTGTGTAGTAGTTGTGTGTATGTGTAGTCGTTGTGTAGTAGTTGTTGTGTAGTTGTGTTACCGATGCCAGAGGAGTCCTCCACCATGTGTCGTGTAGTTCTTGTGTGTATTGTTGTGTGTAGTCGTGTGTGTGGTTGTGTGTGTAGTTGTGTCCTTGTGTAGTAGTTGTTGTGTGTTGTTGTTTAGTAGTTGTGTTGTTGTGTGTAGTTGTTGTGTAGTTGTGTTACCGATGCCAGAGGAGTCCTCCACCATGTGTCGTGTAGTTCTTGTGTGTATTGTTGTGTGTAGTCGTGTGTGTGGTTGTGGGTGTGTAGTTGTGTAGTAGTTGTGTGTGTGTAATTGTGTCGTTGTGTAGTAGTTGTGTGTGTAGTTGTTGTGTGTTGTTGTTTAGTAGTTGTGTTGTTGTGTAGTCGTGTGTGTAGTAGTTGTTGTGTAGTTGTGTTACCGATGCCAGAGGAGTCCTCCACCATGTGTTATGTAGTTGTTGTGTAGTTGTCGTTGTGTGTAGTTGTTGTTGTGTAGATGTGTGTGTAGTCGTTGTGTAATCGTGTGTGTAGTTGTTGTTGTTGTTTACTAGTTGTGTTGTTGTGTAGTCGTTGTGTAGTAGTTGTGTTACCGATGCCAGAAGAGTTGATCTCCACTATGTGTCGTGTAGTTGTTTTGCTGTTGTTGTTGTTGTGTAGTCGTTGTGTTACCGATGCCAGAGGAGTCCTCCACCATGGGGTTGATCTCCACCATGTGTTATGTAGTTACTGTGTAGTTGTTGTTTAGTTGTGTGTGTGTGTGTAGTTGTTGTGTAGATGTGTTTGTGTGTGTGTGTAGTAGTTGTGTTACCGATGCCAGAGGAGTCCTCCACCATGGGGTTGATCTCCACCATGGATGCGTCGTACTTGATGAACAGGTTGTACAGTTTGATCATGTTTTCTGCCGCCTCGTTCACCAGAGCTGCAGGGAAGCCCATCTTCTCTGCCACCTTCAGGACACAAGCGCCACCACAGGGTCAACTCCGGCACTACACTTCTCCCTTTTACCTTTTATTGAACCAGAGTCTACTCCAGCTGTTGGAACATTTTTACGACAAGCAAAGTTTCCTCAAGTGGCATTATGAGTGTTATATTTTTGCTCAAAGTAGTAATAATGTCAGAGTTTTAAAATATTCAGTGTCTTCGTCAACAAACACCTCGACAGAAGTTAATACAATTTTGATTAGAAGAATTTAACTGAATTATTGTTCTTGTTTTTTATTTTGTTGTTAGTTTTGGGCTTCCGCTTCCTGTTTTAGTCAACATTTTGAGGACTTTTCACTGTTCAAAATTCAATGTGGTTATTTTGTTTTGACGCTCTTAATTTTTTATTTTTTTTAACGTTCTGGATGTAATGAAAGATAAGTGTTAATATATTTATTTTGTCTTGACAGTAGAATATACTTTTTTTTTTTTAACTGAGAAACAAATTGAGTCCATCCAGCAGAAAAAGTTTGAACATTTCTTAATCTAGAATCTCCTGTTTTATGAATTTAGCTGCTGTGTTCCTGTTGTTTATCTGGTTTTCTACCGTTTACTTTTCTTCTTCTTTCATCAGTTTAAACAGAGTTGTAGTTATTTTTTGGCTCTGGCAGCTCTTTCACATTTTAGATTTTTCCAAATTGCAAATGATGTTACGTCATTTTCAAAACCTCTACATCTAATTATGATTATTGTGAGAAGAAAAAAAAAAATCATAATTTAACAGTTATTCATGATTATTGACACAAAGACCAAACAACGAAATGAAACAAAACTATTTCTGTCCTTCAAACTGACTTATGTGAAAGACTTTGTGAATGTAAAGTTAATAAGTTAAAAAATAAAGTTATATAAACACTTTTTACTTTCAGGTTTACTTTTAGATTAAAAACTGAAATAAAAAGTTAGCTTCTAAAATGGTCACAATTATTACTTTTTGGTTCTTATGATTACATTTTGACCTGAATAAACTTGATTAATCGATTAAAGTGCGTATGACAGGTTTTTATGATTTTCTAATTTTGACTTTATATTTATAAGAGGTATAAATAAAACAAATAAATTATAGTTTTACACCAATCAGGTAGCTCTTTTGTGGAGAAAAGTTGTTGAAAGTATGTGTTGAAAATAACAGGAAGTAAACAAACTGATGACATCACACTGGGGAGACAACGGTTAAGCCTAATTTACACAAAAGAAACTACTTTTTTTGACCCTTTAAACATTGATTCTACAAAATAAAAGGTGTTCACATGTATTTTTTTTTGTCAAATAAAAAAATCTGTGACATTAAAGGAGTTTTTGGCCCACTGTGCAGGATGTTTCTTGGTAATTTCCCACTGTGATGTCATCGTTTACAACCAGGAAGTGAAATAGAAAACCTAAAAAAATGGCTAAACTGGGATGAAATTTGAAAGGATTTTAGCAGAATTTGAAATCTATTTATATTAACTGCATTTTAGTTAAACCAGCAGTCCAACCTGTCATGGCACTTTAACCGAACGTCAGTCAAATGAATAATCAAAGCAGATTTAGACTTGTTTGAATCGTTCCGAGCCACAAAGCTGAGTAAATGAAGCGCACCCGGACGGCCTGCTCCATCTTGATCCCCTCCACGATGTCGATGGGCTCCTTCACGATGGCGTCGGGGTTTTCCGCCGCGACGTCCTCGATGTTCACTCCGCCCTGAGAGCTGCCGATCAGGACGGGGCCCTGAAGACACACCAGCGAACGCGGGGTTAAACAGGTTAATCAAAAATCAATAACCTGGGCATTTCTGAGCCGTACAGTGTTGAATGTGTGAATCCTCTCTGTCTGTGATCTGTTTATTTGTTGGAAAAAGAGGCGGATCACGTGAGATTGCGCTTATTTCTGCTAATTTTTGTAAGCTTATCTGTACGTCACCGATGGCTTTTATAAAATATGAAACAAATTGTGCGAAAAATCTTACTTTGTTGCTCAAAAATGTGCGTTGGATGTTGTACAGTGACACAAAGGAACAACAATACTATTCACCTTATTCTGCCCCGCCCACTTTTTGCCAGATACGCACTTTTGTTGTAAATGCGCTTCCGTTTGACGAGAACTCCGTTAAAGCTAATGACGAACGAGGGAAAAGTCTCACCGCTAAAATGTTACATAAAGTAGATTGATTTGTGTAAAATGTTTAATGAACACGAGCAACAACAAGTCACAACGCAACGATTTCCTGGTCAGTCTGAAAACGGCTTTTTAGTCCATGTAGAACTTATTTTCTGTTGAGCTCGTCTGCTCCGTGTGAACTACAACGGAAACAAGACGGCGGCGCGTACGGCAACTTCCGGAATATGGTGAATAGTAAAAAAAAAATCCAATATATTCTCAAAAAAAATGACGATGTGCATTTTTTGACATCTTCCACTTCTACTTTAAATTCTGTATCAACTGCTTTAGTTTTATGGTTATTTTGTCACATTAGAGAAAGGTTTTTGGATATCTACAATCTTTACTTAGGTACAGTACTTTTACGTTGGTACTCTTTTCCAGTAGGACTGCAGCGATTAATCAAATATTCTTGACTAGTAGACTATAAAAAAATGATTTATAAGACTTGTTAAGGGACAAAAATTATGCAAAATTGACTTTGTTGAGCTTTTATCCATGTTCTAACATTGTTCCGTCGTCAAAAACACACCTGGAGTAGCATTAGTTTGATTCCTGTTTGTTTGATGACGGTGGTTTGTAAATCCTCTCGTTCTGAACTCCTTCATGTGTGACGTAGATGATGCTGATGTCATTTATCCCAGAATCCTTTGCTGTTTTAAGTCTTTAAATCATGGCCAGACTCCCTCTGAACATTTCTTTCGTCTAATCATAACTACAACTTCATCAGATCCACCGCTTACTGCAATGCATTGTTGGTATTCACCTTATTCCTGAAGTTGTCGTACGCGCCGCCGTCTTGTTATCGTTGTAGTTTACATGGAGCAGACGAGCTCAACAGAAAATAAGTTCTACATGGACTAAAAAGACGTTTTCAGACTGACCAGGAAATCGTTGCGTTGTTGACTTGTTGTTGCTCGTGTTCATTAAACATTTTACACAAATCAATCTACTTTATGTAACATTTTAGCGGTGAGACTTTTCCCTTGTTCGTCATTAGCTTTAACGGAGTTCTCGTCAAACGGAAGTGCGTTTACAACAAAAGTGCAAAAAACGGCAGAAGTGGGCGGGGCAGAATAAGGTCAATATATTTCCATGAGTGTAAATGCCTCTACAGCCAGTAGATGGAGCCACAGCTGAGTCAAAATGGCATCTCCCAACGCAGTGTTAAAGTTGTTTTTCGTCAAACTGAAGACACTCAAGAGCAGGTTTAAAGTAGAACTAAGTAACATTTTTTTCTTATTAAACGTCTTTGTGAGTCTGTGTGGTGGTTGCAAATGTATTTTCGCCGTCGCCCCCTGCTGTCTCTGCGTGGAAAACCAGCTGTAACTTTCCTGACGTGGACGTGAAAACAACTCTCCTGAGAAACCAAGGCTCTCTTTTTTATATTTGGTGACATGAAATGCTTTTGCATGCGATTGTACTTCCTTTTTTCAATAAAAAGGAAGAAAAAAAAAGGTTTTGGTGTAATTTTACTGGAAATGTATGTTCACAAGCGACCTGCAGGGGGAGAATGATTTTGTTTAAAGGGTCTATAGATTATTGCTGATTTTTTTAATAATTAACTTTATTATTAAACATTCTCTCTCCAAAAGCCTTCAGTCTCCACATTCCAACCTTTATCTGGTTGATTATACATTTAAAAAGTCTACATTTACAATAGAAAAAAATCATTTGACAAGTCCACTACTAAATAACCGTGTTCAAATAAAGCTCTATGTGTATTCTTTAAACAGCGGCTGACATTTTACATCGACTTCTGCTGGACATTCACGGCTGACGGTCGATACAACAAAGCACACATATTAAAAATCGGTCCTTCTCTCGTGAAGCTGGTGGGGGTTAATTGCAGTCGCTCTTTGACGTCAGCAGCTGCTCTTTAAACCTCTTCATGTGTTCCTTTGTGTTTCTCGGCGTACAATTATCATTATTACCTGTGCTGCCCTTATATAATACAGTAATAACTCATTCCACGTAATAACTCTAATGGATTTCACTGCTGGAAAAGCCACGGGGAAACAGTAAGTGGTTCTACTTATGGAATTACACTTTGTAGTTGTTTGAAACATGTTTGAAAGGATTGGATGTTTGGGTACATTTATATGAATTCAAACATTTAGCTTGAAAAAAACTGTATAAATGTCCGTTACTGTTTTGAACCAACCAAGTATATGTTTGAGATGAGACATTTTTCTTTTAATATTTGAAATAGCTTATGGTCAGGCCAGTTAGGAACAGAAATAAAAACCTACAGTTTTAGCTACGCTGCCCTTGGAGCAATTCTGCTGGGGGAAGTATGGCAGCTTGAACACTATCCTCTGGTTCTTCCTACTTTATCTATCAACAATATTTAATATTACTTCAACTGTAGTCTGTTCATTGCTGTTCACATGTTTCTCTTTCTCTCCACTTTCCCCGGGGAGTGGAGACTGTTTCAGACGCTGCGGCGGCTGCTCCAGTGACGACCCCTCGCACCCCATCTGTCTGGAGGATCGATCTCTGCACTGGATGATCTGTGCGCCACCCGCCTGGAGAAGTCCCTCAACCCTGGACTGGCCATGCCGCGTCCTGGATTAGCCATGCCTCGTCTGCCTGGACCACCTCCCTCTTGAGTGGTTCTGGCTCCAGTTTGCTCTCCAAGGAATTCAAACGTTTACAGACAATTAGTAAAATCTTAAATGGATTCTAAAAGTTTGAGGATTTAATTGCACTCATTTTTGGTTTTGTGCACAGCTTTGAAACTACTTTCGTCCGACGGTCAAGTGTAACTGGGGTGGTCCGCCCGAGAGCGTCCAATCAGAGCGCTGCTTTCAGATCTTGACGAGACAGAAAATACTTCATTGTTAGCTGCAGACAGAGCGCAGTATTCAATTTTTTGTCACAAAGAGCTGCTTTTACTATATACTCTTTGGTGGAAAACAAATTTGCTCATTTACAACAACAAAAAAAAAGGTTGGACATCCCAGCTTTAAAGCAACTGAGAGCCAATGCAAAGAGTGAGAGTCCCGCGACATTCTGGACCCCCCTCAGTCTCCAAAGTGAGTATTGATCCAGGTCTAGATACAAATAGTCCACAGTGATATAAAAAGAGAATGAACTGCTGTTGTTGTTGAATTTAAACCTGGATCTTGATCTTAAAAAAAAAAAAAGATCTCTACATTTTCCCCAGAAATATATGTTTTAAATATGTGCAATTTTCATATATATATATATATTTTTTTTTACAATAAAATGCCTTTACTTTTACATGACACATAGCTTGGAAAATAAGGGAAGGAATCAAGGAAGGCATAGTGATATACTGCCCCCTGGTGGCAATTCTAAATAAAAGCTGAGTCTTAGAGCATTTACACTAGTGTGTTTTGTGGGTCTTCACTGGATTTTGGACAGTTGTACATGCTGTATATATTTTGTATTTAAGGCTATTTCTAAATAACACGGTTTTATGCTTAAATTCCTAAGTTGTGAATTTTGTTTACAGACAATAGCAATACAACTTTTCAGGATTCAACCAATTTATACAAAATAAGTCGTTCAGAATTATAAAGTGAGACAATCTTGGGATTACTTAGGTGTTCGTTTCCTGTTTATAGGCAAGAATTATTGACTATAGAAAACAAAATATTCTATATTTTGTTTGCTTGTGATACTGACCTGGTAGGACCTGTCTGTGGTGTATTAAACATGATACTGACCTGGTAGGACCTGTCTGTGGTGTAATAAACGTGATACTGACCTGGTAGGACCTCTCTAGTGTAATAAACGTGATACTGACCTGGTAGGACCTCTCTAGTGTAATAAACGTGATACTGACCTGGTAGGACCTCTCTAGTGTAATAAACGTGATACTGACCTGGTAGGACCTCTCTGGGGTGTATTAAACATGATACTGATCTGGTAGGACCTCTCTAGTGTAATAAACGTGATACTGACCTGGTAGGACCTCTCTAGTGTAATAAACGTGATACTGACCTGGTAGGACCTCTCTAGTGTAATAAACGTGATACTGACCTGGTAGGACCTCTCTAGTGTAATAAACGTGATACTGACCTGGTAGGACCTCTCTAGTGTAATAAACGTGATACTGACCTGGTAGGACCTCTGTGGCGTAATAAACGTGATACTGACCTGGTAGGACCTCTCTAGTGTAATAAACGTGATACTGACCTGGTAGGACCTCTGTGGCGTAATAAACGTTATACTGACCTGGTAGGACCTCTCCATGGTAATGGCGAAGTAGTACTCTCGTCGTGGATATCGGCGCTCACAGATGAACACTTGGTTACAGATGCGTCCTGCTTCTCCCGTCTGCTTTGTGTACAGCTTTCGTCCAATCATCTGAGAGGAAATGTCCCGTGCCTCCTCCGGCCTGCAGGGGGCACACAAACAAAAGTGAGCAGACAAAAAATAATGACCACAATGTGATTTATCGGATCTATTTTTCATGTAATAAAGTAAATTTTGTCTTGCAGCTCTTAAGGGTCAAAATGAGACCGCTGTGTGCGCTCTGCATTTAATTATAAAGTATTTTATTCTCCACAAAACAGGAAGTGCATCGTTATGGTGTGTTTGGCCCATCGAGGCAACTGTTGTTGTGATTTTGGGCATTATAAAAATAAATTGATTTGATTTGATTTGATTTCAGGCAACTAGTAACTGGGATATTTCCCAACTCTGACTAAAAAAATGCCCTGGAACACCGCACCAACTGGTAAATCCTACTTGTGAGCTGGAGCAGGTCGAGGGACTCTCACTTTACCGAGATCAACTGTGACGTGTTACAACAACGAGGATCACCACAAACAGTAGTTCTGCAGTGATTAACAATCACATAACCATGTAAACGTGAGTCACAAATCTGAAAATAAACTGTTATTTAGCAAGTTTGAGACATCCGGGTTTAAATTTTTTTTTTTATTATCGCATAACAAAAAACAAATACTAAGACATAGACAAAGGTCCCACACAGAATCCCCATCTAACGGACAACAGAAAGAGAATTAAAAGCGTCAAAAATAAATCTGTGCTTGCCCGGATGCTTTTGTGGAATTGTTGGTCTCTCACTACAGCAACACATACAAGGACAAACTGAATGATTTCTCTCAGGATTTTCATACAGATCTATATCAGTCCGGTCACTCTGTAATCTGCAGATTCAGATGAGTGTGATTGACAGGTGGATTAGCCAATCAGGGACACGTATGGTCCGTCTGTATCAAAACAAACATGGGTGTTTACGAGGACAAAAGAAAAAGAAAAATCACAGAACTGAAAAACATGTCAGAATGCCCACTGAACTCGCTCGTTTCATGGTGTCACTGAAATAAACTCATCTGATTGAACAATACGCTTTGGGATTGACTCGAAGTGCGCTGGAGGGCGACCCACTCTTCATAAAGAATTCAAGTGTTCTGGGTCTCAGGCAAGACAAACTACATCTAACAAACATTTTAAAATTATGAGCTCAACGTCAGCGAAAACACAATATTTAATGTTAATAAATCTGAGCAGATCAGTGCAGAGAAATATTGAGGAAAACTGAGTGTAATATTTGTCTAAAATAAACGTTATTAAACTTTCTTTGCAAAATATTTAACTTAAATGAGCGGCACACAAGGCTACGACAGCCTGGCTATCTAAAAAATAAAAATATAGGAATGACAGTGACAACAAAACACAGCTCTGGCCTCTGAGAGTTTTGAACATCTGTTAAAAACTCAGCACCGTGAATGATAAGGAGGCTCAGAATGAGTTAGAAATGTGATAAATAAGTTTGGACTTCTGCAAAATGAACTAGTTCCTTTTTCCATGTTTCAAGACAGTTAAAAAATAGATCAAATAACAACTTTAAAATGTACTAACAGCTGGTTTGAGGAGTGCAGTGGTTTTATCATTGATAGTACCTCGTGTCTGTTTGAGGGAAAGCAGAATTTAATGAAGAAATCTGCGTCTCAAGTGTATAGTGTATCTGTAATTACTGGAGCCAGTGTTTGGACTCTGCAAACAATAATCCAGGTCAGCATTGGTGGACTTTATGGACAGAATGTTATGGTCCTTTAATCAGACTCCACCTGTGCTTTATGTGCGTAGTTCAGGTTAAACTCACGAGTAGACGATCTTGACTCCTCCCTTGAGTCCGCCCTCAAATGTGCCTTTTCCTCGACCTCCGGCCAAAACCTGGGCCTTCACCACCAGGTCCTTCGACGCTACAGGTGAAGAGAAAAAAATACATTTAAAGATTTGAATTTGAAACTTCGTCTGTAGTTTGCTCACATAAATGTAAGAAAAAAATCTATAACAAGCTTTTCATCATGTCATATTTTCATGTAGAAATAAGGCATTTTATGTGTAAAAATGGCCAAAAATAAACATTTAAATCTGAAAAATGGACAGAACCAGGTTTAAATTTCTTTTCTTTTTACACATTATTTGCAAAAACTAGATTTGACTGAAAACTGTCCTAAAATTTCAAATGAATCGTGACATTAATCTATCTCTAAATGCTATAAATGCTATAAATACACTGTTTCCTGGTACGTTTCTGTATGAATTGTTGTTTTTAGCATGAACTCCAGTGCAGTTGTATTGTTGTTGTTTTTTGAGCGCAGTTTGGGTTAGATACAGAGAGATATTTCATAGTTTTGCCACACCCCCTTTTAGTCGACTAATCGGCCAATAGAACAGGTCTTTAGTCGGCCAAGAATTTCTTTTTTTTTACGTATCGCCACCAATATTCAATACCAGTATCGGTGCAAAAACGTATTGAAGAAATAAAGCAGCACTGAGTGGACAAAAGCAGAAAAAGTCAACGCTAAAAATCTCTAGCAATGCAAAAACAAAGCGCAGTTAAATGTATCCGTTATCCATAATGGTAACTTCTGCTATTTCAGCCGAAGGAGGAATGATGTCTGAAGATAAAGAAGATAAAGAAGCTTTCATCGTCACATTAAGATGAATGGACTTTTGCAAAAGTGCAGCAATCAGTGAAATTTACGAGGTCAAAATCAAAACACAATATGAAGCAAAAGAAGTCACAGGGAATTTCACAATAGTCCAATAAAGGAACCTATTTTTAATGAGTGCCAAAGATCTCTTTATCTTTTTGCTTCCATTTCTACAACCTTTAAAATGACTTAATAGTGTTCTGTAATGTCGTGACTGGAGGCAAAATGAAGACGACACTTTCAAATATTAACGTACATCAGATTTAAATGTTAATGATATTGTAACACTATGTTTTGTGGTTGTAGAAGTGTTACTGATTGTAGGAGGGTGCAGGAAGGAACACCAGGAGAGGGACAGCTCCTTAGGAAGGCATTTTTATTCAGCTGAGTTAACACCCTCCCATAGATGTAAAACACTGGACTGTTGGAGCCCGCTGCCTCCGCGTTCCAAACAGGAAGTATCCATGGAGGCTCCTGGCTCCATAAAGAAGGGCGGCCATTCTCTTTCTATTGTGACACTGGTGCCTTTACTCTTTAACTGTTTCTGTCAAACTCACCATCTGGAACTAAAATGTCTGTTTTGACTCACTCTACATGATCCTGGTGTTTTTTTTCTCGTTGGTTGTTCATAAATCAAGTTATTAGCAATAATAACTGACCAATCAGGTGCTTCCTTTTCCAGGGGCCGTTTTTGCTCGTGTTAGCAACAGGTTTGATTGACAGCTAGCGCCGCACGTTAGCGCCGTCTCCTCTCACCGAGGGGCGGAAACCGTTAACAACCTCACTCCT
The DNA here is from genome assembly GCA_019453435.1 of Rhinogobius similis. Lineage (NCBI taxonomy): Eukaryota > Metazoa > Chordata > Actinopteri > Gobiiformes > Gobiidae > Rhinogobius > Rhinogobius similis. The sequence continues at coordinate 6,178,625 of CM033633.1, forward strand.
GATTGGTCCGTGTGGTTGCCACGATACGCACTCGGATTTCCAAATATGGAGTCTGGCTCCGCTTTAGCCGCTATAACTGCTAGCCGCGATGGGCTTCATTTAGCTGGAGCCAAACTCACTACGTAACCTCATCACAGCGGTATTACTACGCCCCAAAAATAGTTCCATGTAGCCTATTACGATATTATTAAGACACAGAAAATGGCAAACAAAAATATAAATCATCTTACAATATTAAGTCTTTAAGAAATGTCAGTTTGTTTGCTTTTCTAGTACAAAAAAAGAAGAAATTCTCGCCTAAAAAAAATAGTATTACTATTAATAGTAAATGTCTTCAAACCAGGCTCTGATCCTCACATGTATCTGAATGGTTTTACTTTGCAAAAACAATCTTGAAAATGTATTCATTAACCTTTATTTAACCAGGTAAGCGCCCGCTGAGATTGAGACCTCTTTTTCAAGAGTGACCTGGGGCAAAGTGAAAAATATAGCAGCACACAAATCATAAAAACATATCCACAATTAATTTCTCACTAACGATTATTTTAGTAGTCGACTTGTAAGCGATTATATTTCTATTAGTTGACCTGTCAAACGATTATTTCTATTGTAAATTTAGACTTTTCAAATACATTATCAGCTAAATTAAGGTTTGAAATGTGGGACCGAAGAGAGAGAATATTTATAAATAAAATTATTGATTAAAATCAGCAACATTTGATGTAATAATGCCACTGTCTTTGTTACAAAAGATCTTTTGCCGTGTATTTTATAGTCTGTATAGTCCAGTTAATGATTACGATCATCAATTTTTATAGTTGATTTTTTTTTTTGATAGTGATTAATCATTGCTGCCCTTTTTAATAAAATAAAAACATTTACATTTAAAAACACAGACAATGGGAGCGAATGCAGCGAGACCAGCTCATCCAACCTCACGTCTGATTGAAGGGAGTTCCAAGCTGTGGGAGCAGCATAAGACAATATACTGTGGCGTGGTTTGACACTGACCGATCTGCTTGGCCACGGCGTAAGCCTCGTCTGGCGAGCTGGCCACTTTCCCCTCGGGGACAGAGATGCCGGCCTCCTTCAGCAGCCCGATGCTCATGTACTCGTGTAGAGACAGCGCCCTCTGCTGCTGCTGACAGTGAGGAGGCTGAGGGGGGCAGCACTGAGCCAGGAGACCCGACGAACCGCCCAGAATCTGAGGACGAGGAAGACGTCGTAATTATGTCAAACTCAAACTGATGTCGTAAACGTAAACATTAAGCAACAGCAGGGAACAAGTGCCTAAACTTTTTTATTCTGCAAGACAAAACTAAACAATCTTTAACAGTTCATCTGCAAAAACATTTATCAATAAATTCTGCTTAATAATTGGTGAGGTGTTTTTCAGACAGTTTATTCCTTGCACAATCTAATTCAAATATGTACTTCTTAGCCATAAAACCATTAAAAGCGTCCAATCAGGTTAATTTGGTTCTGTTTTCAGAATGATTTACATTGTTAATAGTAAAATAAAAATGCTACAAAAAGAGCTGAGCTAGAAAGGAAAAAAAGTTCTATTGTAAACTTTTCAATAAGAGTATAAGGTGACATTTCAGCACTTTTGTGATTACTTTTACAGATATTTCACATTCGTCTGATAATTAAACCTCAAGTAATTGTTAATATCTGAATTTGTAATGTCTGAAAAGTAACATTCTGAAATGTTTAATTAATAACTTTGTAAATCTTAAGAGACATTTGCATCATGACTTAATCATACTAATAGATCTGTCATTAATTTGTTTTTTAAATGATGAGCAAAAAGATGGCTTGATTTATTGCCATATTTGTAATGTTTCTGCTTTGTTAACAGTAATTGTTTTTGGATTTCTGTTGCGTGATCAAGGCACAACAAGGCCTTAATACGTTTAAAGACATGTTTTAACACATTTCTGTTGGATTGACATAAAATCGTCTGAATATTGTAAAAAAAAAACATAAAAATAAAAAATGATTTATGTCAGAAAGATATTTATTTCTGTAGATTTTAATGACGTTCACGATTCATGATTACATTACATTTCAATATATGGCCCGCCCCACTGTCAGGTATGAAATAAAAACCCACCGCCCCACTGGGCACCTTTTCAGCACAAACAGACCATAGTCTGGACTCTGGACTGGAGAAAACGTTATGTCATTGTTATTGTCATAGGATTGATTGGACACATTTTAAATACAAATGTATTTATTGGTTCAGGATCAATGTTAATGAACACACATGACACACGTGCTGTTACCCTCGGTGTCCTGCATTCACACACAACACACTCTCGTTCATAAAACAGAATAATACTGAACATGTTTTTAGTAGGAAGAGAAACAGAAGCACCCGAAGTAAACCTATGCAGGCACGGGGAGAACATGCAACTCCACACAGAAGGCCCTACGCTGCCCAGGACCTTCTTGCGGTGAAGCGAGAGCACTAACCGCTGCGCTATTCTGCCGTGTTACTCATAATAACCTGCACTGCCCTGAGGCTCAGAGCAAGGGCAGTTCACGCTCAACTGTGATTGGTTAAATCCACCCGTCACTCCCTCAGAGCAGGACAGAGGCCGACCAATAGGAGGAGTGTGTCTGAGCATAAAGCTGCAAACAACTGAATCATCAAACAACCATTTCTCCAGTCCCAAAGCACAGGGTCAGGTCATGATTTTATCTTATTTCTCCACACACAGCACAAACTAACACTTTCAGACACATTTTTAAACGTGTGCTTCATACTACCGCAGGTTTCCAAACAGCGAAGCCCTTCTCTGCTCGTGTATTGCCTCACACTTTACGACGGTCACTCTTTATCAGCGAGGCCTCGTGCACTTCTGGAGGTATTTAGACAACAACAGGCTCTGCTCAGGCCAGGGCAAAACTCAACGGGACAGAAATAGAACCAGCGCCACATTCAGCCCGGTGTCGGATTCTAAAGGCTTCAGGAGGCCTTTTCCAAAACTAAAATGAGGTTTAAGATGACAGTCACAAATACAGCTACGGTTTACAAGCTGTTCTTCCACGGTAGTTGGACTGTAAAACTGCTTACAATTAATCTTCATGGCATAAACTTTTTATAATAAGTGACAGCCTTAAAAGTAGAGGTGGGCAGTATATCCAAATTTAGATAATATGGTGCATGTTGTTTTGAAGGTATGAAAAATATGAATGAAGTTTATCGTTTATAGTTTTGAAAAAAAGGAACAAAAAGTTGATTCAATTTTTTTAAAAGTTATGTTGTGAACTTGCTGAAATTATATGGTGATATTTCTGCACTTTTTGTAAATAATTATACAGACATTTAACATTTGACAAATAATTAAACCTCAACTGGTGCAACTGATTTGCATAATATCGTCTGAATATCATCAGGTCTACAACATGAACTTTCCACAGTTTAGAATTAAAATAATCTATCCCCACAGAGACAAACATGTGACACCACCAGGCCAAGTTATAGGTCAGATCTCCGGAGAGATGAGCCCACTCACAGTAGGAATACATGTATTTTTAAGCTTAAGCGATCAACAACCTGTTATTGATGCTAACTAGATAAATAGATTGTTTAATGCCGTACTGTGGAGCATTCCAGAAAAGCAATAACATCTCCACTGAGACATCTGCTAGTTCCTGTAAAAAAAGAAAATATTCATGCATTTTAGGGTTGTGCAATTAATTGAATTTAATTGAGATTCAGTCAAGACTTTGGGCCACAACGAACTGTCAGTAAAAGAAGAAATTAGTTTGTTTTGTAGTGAATGACAATTATTAAAAGCCTTGTTTACGTTCAGGGATTTTTATACAGAAAGCCATTTTTATCTGTTAAAAATGAATAAATAATAACACTGAATCAAAACTCAAGATCAAATCAAATCTTTTTTCTGTCATATCGTCTTGCCACAATACATTTATATAAATTAGGGCTGCAATAATTAAATCAGAATATTTGTGACCATTTAAATAATCATATTGTACTGTCGTATTGTCAAACACATAAGACCTTTTTATGACAACAGCATTATTAAATCAAAATGCCAAAAAAGGAATAACTATTTATTATTTTCCTCAATATTAGACTTTAATTGCAAATATTATCTATAAGCATTTTGTTATTATAATTATATTATTATCTGGTTCAAGATGCGTTTTAAAATCTCCATAGAAATAATTGATTGAATGGTTCTTTGATTTTTCAACCAGTGCGTCGGGGAACCCTCGTGTGTCTAGAGGTTTTGCTGCGTGTGCCTTGAAATATGTCCAGTTTGAGTTAACAGATTCACAAATGCGGATGGAATTAACTAATTTACCATTTTGGAGCGTCCTGAGCAACTTTTGCACCAAAAAAACAACACAAAACCAACCACTATTGCCAAATTTACAGAACCAGACAGTGGCACAGACATAACAACATACTTTTTAAACTACATTGTCTGATTTGGTCATGTTTAAGTAGTAAGTGGTGTACCGTGGTATCATTTGAACTTGAAAAGTGTGTCGTAACTCAAAAAAGGTTGAAAAATACTGGTCGATTTATGAAAAAATGAAAATAGTTGCAGCCCTACTATGAACTATTGTAATTAATGGCTCTAAACAACTATGTACCACAAAAATAATAATAATAATATAAAATCTGAATACAACACAGTTTAGTCTTTATAAGGCGTTGTTCTCATAAAAAAACACCACAATGTAGTTTCATAGTGACTTGTTTGGTCTTGTCAATCACTGCGGTGTCTACATTCTTCCTTATTTTCCTGCTGCAGCCTTGTTGTGTTTACAAGACCTGCTAAATCTCCGCTGTGTGCAATGCAGTGCGACAGATTCGGATAAAGGTTCAGGCGGATTAGCAAAGACAACTTTCCACCGGGACAGAGGCAGGGACGCAGCGGGAGAAAGCGGCAGGTGCTCGGGCAAATCCACAGAGGAGACGCGGTTAGCATCTGGAGGTCACTTAGCTCAACAAAAACAACACGATACACAGAGAAGGAACAAACACACGTATTTCACACAGTTGGACAAATAAATACGAGTAATGTTTGTTGACTTGACATACGTGTTCATCAGTTTGATGGCTTTATTTGCGCGTAGTTGCCTTGACAGTTTGCACATGCTAACGGCTTTAGCCAAAACAACGCATTCTCAATGGGAGCGATGCTAATGTCACTTTTGACCCTGCTCGTTTTTCCTTTATTGTAACCTCCAGAAATGACGTACACGTATCAAACGCATGTGTACGTAAAGCTTGAGGTTCAGGCTTTAATCCTCACACGGTCTCACCTTTGTGGCGGAGCTCAGGGTGCTCCTAGCCCCGGAGTTTCGGAGGCTAGCCGACAGACGGCCGCAGATCAGGGAGGTCGCCATGTCTTCAGTACGGTAGGATCGGCGCATGCGCAGTCATCAGCAGCGTGAGGCCTTCAGCCACAAACATGAACTTTAGTTTATTTTCTATAAATATACAGAAACAAATGCTCAAATATAATATTACCGGAAAATAAAATTGCTCAAGTATTGTCTTTGTGTCTTATTTGGGTCTTGTGCTGTGTTTGCTAATTTAATTATTTATTTTTTATTACTTGAATTACCTTTATTGTTTGCTCTTTGTAACATGCAAGCTACTGTGTGCGTTGTGCAAGTAATTTCCTTTGTGCATCAAAAAATTTTGTCTCAGTCTAGGTCTACTAGAATCTGGTAACAGCTTTTCTAATGCACCACAAACAAACAAGTAAATTCAATACTTTTACATAACTTTTGCATAAGTAGAAGTAAAAAGTAGAGGCCTGAATTATTACTCAAATAAGAAAAGTCCCCCTGGACACTGGGCACATTCATAAGGCCAGAAACAAATCAGAAAACTAGAATAATCAGATAAACCAATGCATAAATCAGATTTTGTTGTGTGTTTACAGAGAAATCTGATCATCAAAAACACCTGCTGACACACATCAGTTAATCAATGGCATTTTAGAGTAACTGTTGTATTTGGAAGATAAAGTAGCATACATAAAGAAAAGAAAATAATTGAAAAAAAAAAAACAACAAAAAACACTTAGATAAAAATTTTACTTTAGAAACAGCCAACTTCGAAGTGGACGAGATGTTGAGCTCTATTTGAGTTGAAAAGTAGTTTTGACAAACGGGCACATTATGTTCTTCTGAAAACATTTATTTACATAGAAAAGTATGTACATTTCTATTTACATCAAAACAAAACATTGAAATTACAAAAATATTTTGTGCAGAAAACTCACAGTGACAACGATCGCCACAGAGCAACAGCGCCTTTAAAAACAAATGAATTGATCAGAGTAGTGTTCTTCCTTCTGTTCCCCTCAGTTGAAATTGTACATTTAGGGAGTGTTTTTCTGTTGCTTTTTTGCCTTTTGTTGTTCTGTGTTCACTGTCAAAAGTTGTATCCAAATTTCTCCCAAAATCCTTCTTCTTTCTGTTCTTACACAACAAAAAATGAATATCTACATGGATTAAACTTGACTTGAATTAAGAATATTCACCATGATTTGAGAAGTGTTTGGACAAGTTAAGATTTAGATTATCCGACTCGCCGCGTGACATTTCTGACTTGTTTCGAGCTTGAAATATAAAAATACATTTAGAAAGAATACACTTTCAATTTTCTTACCCGTTTGGCAAACAATTGACTTTGAAAAGAGAAGTAAACAAGTCAAACTCAAAGTAAATCCAAACTAGTGGTTACTATTCCAGGATAAATATTCTGAATTAAAGCCTGTCTGTGTGGAGTTTGCATGTTCTCCCTGTGTCTCAGTGTGTTTTCTCTGGGCACAAAAGGCAAAATCCTCCAACAAGAAACTCCAAACCAAACTTAGCTCAAGCTCTGGAGGTCTCGCATGCTCCTGACAGGTTTAACCCCAGCAGCACTGAGGGATGCAGGGTCAAATGCAGACGACAGGGGCAAGAAAAGCCACGTTTCGACCGGTTCACTTTAGAGCACTTTGGAACGGTTCTTTTCATGATGGTCTGGGTCAAGAGGGAGCTCATGTTACCTAAACATAACAAATGTTTTCTGAATAAATAAAAACACAATTGTACCTGATTTATACTTTTTAGGTCGATCTCAACAATGACCAAAAAGACGTTAAGTGAATCCACGTTTGCGGCTGTGAGACGCGGCTAAAGCTAGAGTAAACAAAAAAACAACTCTACACAGCCTCTACACCAGTGGTTCCCAACCTTTTTTGTCTGAAGTACCCCCAAAGTTTAGTTTCACACTCCGAGTACCCCTTTATTTAAGTTTCAGGCAAATAAATGGGTTTACTAATTGAATATAGTCAGTTATTATTATTGTGTGTATTGTTTTGATTATATTTATGGTCCATAATACTCCCAAGAGAGGCTAAATGTACAACTAATCACATATTTTTACAGTTTAAAGTACATTTCATCTTGATTTAAAATGTAAAACCATTCCAAGTGCCCCCTGGTAATTCCTCAAGTACCCCTTGGGGTCCCCGTACCCCTGGTTGGGAAACACTGCTCTACACCACATGTTCATGTCTCTTTATATAATATTCTTGGAATAATGCACTGGAAATATAATATTTCTGATCTTGATCTTAAATGTTGGCTTTGTTTTGCTCCGTCTGTCAGCTGTGATTCCCCAGCTTGAGTCAGTACCGAATTATGTGACTCTGCACGAACGCTGGTCTTTTACTACGGCAACACGTACATGGACAAACTACAGTGAACCTGCTATAAAGGACTTTTATCGTGAAACAAGTATATTCTAAGTTAAATATGAGCTCAAACTCCATGAAACAAAACATTTAACTGTTAATAAACCTGAGCAAACAGATCAGTGAAACATCGAGGTCAACTCAGTGTCTTTGTGACTGTGGAAAGTCTGA
>CM033633.1:6191537-6481537 GCA_019453435.1 Rhinogobius similis
CCTGTGAAACGTGCCGAAAAACAGGAAAATTCAAGAACAAATAGTGACTGCCTATGCATAGACAGTCACTCAATAAAACTAAAATCGAAACTAGGTGCTCATTTGAACAAATATTGATACTAAAAAAACTGCTTTAACAGGACAAAATGTGACATTTGGCAAACATTTTTAGAATTAAATTGAGCTTTATCAGTCCTAGTATAAGACTGTGATGTTTAAAGGTGCTATACCTGATTTTTATTATTTTGAAACATGTAAAACAGAATTATTTCATGTTAAACTCTTCACATCAGTCACATGTAACTCTCACTTTCCTAATGTAGTCCCAGCATCTTAAATATTCACCTCCATGAGTTTAGATTCACTTTTCACCCGTCTCTGAGCCCAGAGTGTCACAAACCTTCAAGGGTAGAGCTAACAAACATTAGCATGCTAACGGCACACTTCCTGCTTCTCGTAGAATAAAACGCTGTATAAATAGATGCAGAGAAAGCGCTGTCGTCTCATTTTCACCCGAAAAGATGCTTTTACAATAAATCTGTGCTGGGCCATAGCAGATTTTACTTTATTATATATATATATTTAAAAACAGGAATATGGACTAGTTCTGTTTTTCCCATTTCATAACAGTAAAAATTAGGTACAGCACCTTTAAGAAAGAAAGTACTGTACTTAATGTTGAAAATGTCGATCTATTGTCTAAACCTTGACCTGAAAAACAACATTTGTAGGGTCTTCTGGTATCAAAGTCGAGTCGGTATCGAGAATGGAGTACATTTCTTAGTATCAAATCGAGTTTGAATTTTGTGACAGCACATGTTTCTATTTGGATTGTACAAAGAGAGGGTTATGGGACAGTGAATTATACCTTTTGAGAAGCTGTATTTACACAAAAAAAAACAAAAAAAAAACAGTACAACAATGACAGTAAAATAAAATAAAATAAATAAAAAAGGTTAGTAGCCTTGCAAAAGTATCAAAATTTAGAATGGGTAAGTTTGTAGAGCACAGTTTGAAAAACAAAGTAATTCAAAGTGCTTTACACAACAGAATAAATGCATCACAAAACTGATAAAGACATAAATAATATTAAAGCCTAAACTCCAGTCCTGACCTCCCTTTTATACATGCATTTTGACTTTAATCCCAGCAAAACCTAAAGAATACTCTGCAACCAATCCTCCGAATATTCAACACAACAGCAAAAGAACAACAATATTTACACATCAAGAAAAGTATTCTGGATTTGTTTTGTGGATTTTGTATATATATATTGTGTTGCTAATGTGCCGTTAAACCCACCAGAATGTGCTCGGCCTCCTTCAGTTGTTTCTGCAGCTGTTGGATGTCGCTGTCTCTCTTCTCCACCTCTTTCTCCAAACGCTGCATTTCCTCGTGAATTTTGCCCTGAGACTGAGCCACCGCCATCAGCTCCTGGAACTCACGGTCTCTCTGAACGAGCAGCTCCAAGATCTGAGAAATGAAACACAATTAGGTAAAAAGAACCAGGCATTACAGTAATTATTGACTAATTTTACTGATAAGTTATGGCTTCTGTTCACGATTAGAAAGATGTTCAAGAGCAGAAATATGAACTGCATAAATGAAAAGACAGCGCATTTTACAGTTTGCCGTTTACTTGACAAAACTTAAAAACAAAAAATAATGGCCAAAAAGTAGTTTGAATTTACCGTAGATTATACTTTTTCAATCATAAATCCCCAAACCAGACCAAACTTATGTCCAAGAAACAAGTCTGGAGTCTTTTAACGAGGGAAAAGATTCACGATGCAGTGAAATATGACAGAATTAGTTAAAGAAACTAGGGCTGCAACTAACGAGAAGTAGTAAAACCTCCTCTTTCAGCACAAAGAATGTTTTGGAGTCTGTGTTTAGACCAGTTAATGATTACTTGATTATTAATTAGATGATAACCATTTCTATAATCGATTAACTTGTTGCAGTCCTACAAGAAACCTTCTAATATTCAGCAAATAAAGACACTTTTTCTGGCTATTGCAATTAGATTTAATATACTCTTAATTGATAAGAATTTTGTACAAACAAATTTGTTCGTTGTGGGACAAATAAAGGTTTTCTTGGTTTTACAAAAAGAAAAATAGGTCTATGAACTGACAAACAAGAATCACTTTCAGATTATGTTTGGTACAGATCTAAACTGAAGGCTATGCAGTTTTTAAGCAGAAAGAGAGCATATTTTGATGTTTGTAGAGGAATTTATGGCGCTTAAAAATATCAGCCTTTGCAATATACTAATTGCTTTCATTCAAATTACAATTTTGATTTCATTGCAATTACTCCTACAACTTTAATTTTAACAGTTAAACTAGAGTAACCCATGAATTAAACTTTGATGTTAAAAAAAAGATAAAATAATTTAAGCTTCTTAATAGACCTATCACAGTAATTACAATATAGATTTACTGTTCGATAAATAGAAGACAAGAAATTATTTGTATATTTCATAAGAATTGAGCTGTAGAGTGTTGAATAATAAGTAACTTCTTTGACAAATCATTGCTACTAAATAAGTTTTACTGGAATCGCACAGCTTTAGGGTTACTGTGCCAGTGGCATAAAGAAGGTCAATATTATTGTTTATTATGACATTTTTCTGTAGTAATTAATCACACTTGTTGTTATTACAGGCCTATTTAAAAAAGACTAATACTGAATTCAAATTTCTACTCAAAATGTAACACTTCTTGACCTGCCTGACCACATTTGAAGTTTGTTTTTGTGTCATTATAAAACACTTGGGGCATTGTTCTTACCTGTGCATCTTCTCCAGGCTGAGGCGGTTTCTGATTTCGGGACAAGGCTAACATCTCTATCAACTCTCTGAAAAATAAAAAAGCACTTATTACAATTTATAAACTACGAGCAAATGAATCAATGAACGAGGAATCATGTCTGGGACCGACGATCGCTCCGCACAAGTCGATAAAGTGCATTAAAAACCACAATAACGAGAAAATAGCAGCACATATGAACGGTTTTGTTTTAAAAGTGTGTAAATCATAAAAATTAACTTGTTTTTACCGTGATAAAACCTCCAGATCGTCCAAAACAGAGACGAGCCGCTCTTTTGTTGATTTCTCCGCCGCCGTCGCCATGTTTTGGGGTGAGGCTTCTGCGCATGACCGGAAGTGGAGACTGGCAAAATAACACTTCAACCTGCGCCCTCTAGTGTGGAAATGCAGAAATGTGAGAATGAAACGATCACTTGTAAAAAATGTCACAATTTAGAAAGAAATTGACGTAGATAAAGGAAAAAAAATGCCAATATAACAGTTTCTTTTTAAATTTTGAATGTACTTTAAACTACACATACACATAAACTAACATATTTGAAAACAAGGTGCACTTTACAATAAGAACACTTTTATTTCTCTGACCATGAGTGGAGAAATTCTACTACAAATAAAAGGCAGTCAAAATCAAGACAAAAAAATGTATTTGATTAAATGTATATATATTTAAAAAAAAAAGATGAGACTTGAATAGTTATTGGAGGTTAACTGTCAAAACTAAATAAAAATAAAAAAAACTAAACTAAAAAGTAGGCTACATATATAGATAAAAAAAAAGGTCAAACTCTTATTCTTTTTAATGTATTTGCTTTTTTTTAAATTTATTTATTTATTTACGAGGAGCAGCCTAAACCACACTGTAAATGTCATATTTTTGCAATAGGACTTTTTCCCCCTTTACCTTCAGAGTTCAGAGACTTCAGATTTAAGTCTTTTTTGAGTTGTTTGACGTTATTTATCTTTTTTATTGCATAATCTCCTGCTGTTCTTGTACCTATGTTGCAACTTTGAAATTTCCTCGGGACAATTTAAGGTTATCTTCTCTTAAAAAATACTTGTTTAATATCGTAATAAGAAAAGTTACATGGTGTGCCTTTAAGCTAGTCAATGGAGCCAATTATTGAAGCTATTATAGGAATTATGCATTTCATGTTTTATTATCAGGCCTTTTGTTGTTGTTTGAGCACTTAAAAATAAAATAAAATAAAATTTAAAAAAAGTAGTTATTATTTTGTGTGCCTTGGTGACTTGATTGAAAAAGTCGATTAAATTACAATAAACTCATTTGCATCAGTATGTATCAAACGGATTCTCTTAACTAACAATGCGATGGACCTTTTTACTAAACAAAATATTTTTCTAAGGATTATTTTATTTTTTAAAGCACCGGAAACGCGCGGTTAATCCTTTGTAGTTTTATTATAAACCCGGAAGTTTGTCTGTTTGTAGTTTTCTGCGCTTGGTTACTGTTTGGACGTGTTTCTGACTTCGAAGCGAATTCATTTCACATTTTCTATCGTTTTCCGGGATTTAAACCCTTTTTGCGATTCGTTTTTGGCATTTTTATTCATTTCCAGGATGGTTAAAGTGTCGTTTAACTCGGCTTTGACTCAAAAAGATGTAAAGAAAGACGCCGAAAGTCTCATACCAGAGGACGAGGACAAAGTAAGTACTTAGCTCGAAAAAACATGGCTTAACTCGAAAAAAAGCCATGTTTTACGAGTCAAAACTCACACGATTCCACATAAATTCCGTGTAATTTCAATGCTTAATCGTGCATTTACACTTTACAACCAGTTTGAGCTTGTTTTTGTTCGATAAATCTGCTTATTTCAGCACTTTTGCACGGCTTTGATGCAGATCCTTGGGCTAGTTTGTGTTTGATGATCGCTATCGAAAGGGCGTGTTTCATTGCACTTTTTTAACAGAATCTTAAGTTTCATAAGGCCTAAATGCTGTCTAATTAACATTTGCATTTAAATTAATCTATATTTGTGGTTTTGCACAAGGATTTTGGTTGGATTTCATTGTTTACAAGCGCATGCACGTATCTGCTCTTGGAAAAAGGCTAAAGTTCACAATAATGCGGGAGTTTAAACTTATTTTTGTGTTTTAATCGGGTTTATTTGGGGGTAAGTCTTGCTTTCGTCGTTGTTTAATGTCTTTGTGTGTGTTTTGGACAAGTGTAAAGTGCGTCACTGTTGCGGAAGAGAAAACATGGAGGCAAAGTCCTTTTATATCAGAGGGAACCCGGGCCCTTTAAAAGCTCTCTGAGCAGAATGTCAGGCAAAACTAAATAAACAATGTTATATTTATTTACTATATGTGTCAGTTACGATTAAGGTGAATAAATATATATACTTATCAACAATGTAGGCCTGTATTTGTGCTGAAAAGTCTTAAGTATCTGGAAACGTGGGATATTTTGTGTTTAAATTTGTTTTTTTTACACAATTTGCAGAAATCTGTGTCATATGGTGTGCCAGGGATTAATTGCGATCTAAAACATAAACACATTATTTATTTAAAAAGGAAAAAACAGCATAGTTCACGTGTCTTTCATTGCATTTTTTCACTTGGCCCTTTTTCTCATCAGTAATCATGCAGAAATCTTTAAACTTGTTTGGGCTTCGTCTGATTTTGGTAAATTCTTTAATGCAAATGCTTGGGATACTAATAATTTACAGTATTCACTCTGTTGTATCAGCAATTGTATTTATTTTGTGATCAATTTCGTGCGTCAGATCACACGACAAATTAAAAATAGAGTCTAAAATACCTATAAAATATCACAAATGGGGTATAATATATGGATTTTTTGCTAAAATCATGAATGCCGTTTTGAAGATGTGCAACATTTGAATATCGAGTACATTGTTCTGAGAAAAATGCTTCAAAAAGAGCTGGTTAAAGATAAAAATGGAAAGAGGTGTTGTCTGTTTAGGTCGCACTGTAACATGGACTAACGCAATAATAACGTCCACCTTAAAATCTCCTGATCCTTAATAATTACCCAACATGAAATGCCAAACCCACGGTGTCCAAACGGCCTCTGTTGTGTTTGTCTGCTCGGAGGAAGTGCAGGAAGTGGCTTGTTCCTGGTTCACAGCGTCCTCTTCGCAAAAACAAAACCCGTGAAACCGATCAGCAGCTGCGTCCTCGCTCCAGAGACAATTGAGACGTATCGCTCTGTCAAAATATTGCGTCAATATTTGTACTTTTTGGAGTTACAGACATTATTTTGTTTGGGGCAAAGTGAGGGCTGGGAATCTCAGGCTTCTCGCGATACGGTGCATGATACAGTATTTATTTTTTAGTTATTAGCAAAAAAGTTATGAGGATTTTGAAGCAAGAGGTTTAACTAAAAACACTTCACCTCTGTACTCAGCAAACCGGTGCTTTTGGGGGTGAACATTTGAGTTTGATTGGTCAAAACAGTAAAGTATTGTAAAAAAAGTTAAGTAAAAAACAAGCTCAGGCGCACAAGAAACTCTAGATTGATGCATTTAACGATTAGAAATGATCGCCCATCTTTGCAATCTACATATCGCGATAACAAGTGCAATAGCGATTTTTTTTTTCGATTTATTGTACAGCCCTAATAGAATGTTTACATAAGTACCAGGCTGCAGCTTTTCTAAATGGCCAAACTGTATATCTCCAACCGCCGTGTGTTAAAACAGTTAAATTATCAGACAAATATGAAATGTCTGTGCTGAAATATCCATCCATCCATCCATCCATCTTCTTCCGCTTATCCGGGGCCGGGTCGCGGGGGCAGCAGTCTAAGCAGGGACTCCCAGACTTCCTTCACCCCAGACACTTCCTCTAGCTCCTCCGGGGGGATCCCGAGGCGTTCCCAGGCCAGCCGAGAGACATAGTCCCTCCAGCGTGTCCTGGGTCTTCCCCGGGGCCGCCTCCCGGTGGGACATGCCCAGAACACCTCCCGAGGGAGGCGTCCAGGAGGCATCCGGAACAGATGCCCGAGCCACCTCAGCTGGCTCCTCTCGACGTGGAGGAGCAGCGGCTCTACTCTGAGCTCCCCCCGTGTGACTGAGCTCCTCACCCTATCTCTAAGGGAGCCAGCCACCCGGCGGAGGAAGCTCATTTCGACCGCTTGTATCCGCGATCTTGTCCTTTCGGTCATTACCCAAAGCTCATGACCATAGGTGAGGGTCGGAACGTAGATTGACCGGTAAATCGAGAGCTTCGTCTTTCGACTCAGCTCTTTCTTTACCACAACGGTTCGATACAACGCCCGCATCACTGCAGACGCTGCACCGATCCGCCTGTCAATCTCACGCTCCATCCTTCCCTCACTCGTGAACAAGACCCCGAGATACCTAAACTCCTCCACTTGAGGCAAGGACTCCCCACCCACCCGGAGAGGGCAAGCCACCTTTTTCTGGTCGAGAACCATGGCCTCGGATTTGGAGGTGCTGATCCTCATCCCAGCCGCTTCACACTCGGCTGCAAACCGTCCCAGTGCATGTTGCAGGTCCTGATTTGAGGAAGCCATCAGGACGACATCATCTGCAAACAGCAGAGATGAGATCCTGTGGTTCCCAAACCGGACACCCTCCGGCCCCTGACTGCGCCTAGAAATTCTGTCCATATAAATTATGAACAGAACCGGTGACAAAGGGCAGCCCTGGCGGAGTCCAACATGCACTGGGAACAGGTCTGACTTACTGCCGGCAATGCGAACACAGCTCCTGCTCGGTCGCATAAGGACCGGACACCCCTTACCAAAGGGCCCCGGACCCCAGACTCCCGGAGCACCCCCCACAAGGCGCCCCGGGGCACACGGTCGAATGCCTTCTCCAGATCCACAAAGCACATGTGGACTGGTTGGGCAAACTCCCATGAACCCTCGAGCACCCGATGGAGAGTATAGAGCTGGTCCAGTGTTCCACGTCCAGGGCGAAATCCACACTGCTCCTCCTGTATCCGAGGTTCGACTCTCGGTCGGATTCTCGTCTCCAGTTCCCTGGAATAGACCTTACCGGGAGGCTGAGGAGTGTGATCCCCTGTGGTTGGAACACACCCTCCGGTCCCCTTCTTATACAGAGGACCACCACCCGGTCTGCCGGTCCAGAGGTACCGTCCGGACTGCCACGCGATGTTGCAGAGACGTGTCAACCAAGACAGTCCCACAACATCCAGAGACTTAAGATACTCAGGGCGGATCTCATCCACCCGAGCCTTGCCACCAAGGAGCTTGTCAACCACCTCAGTGACTTCAGCCAGGGTGATGGACGAGTCCGCCTCCAAGATCTCAGCCTCTGCTTCCTCCTCGGAAGACGTGACAGTGGGATTGAGGAGATCCTCAAAGTATTCCTTCCACCTTCCGACAACATCCCCAGTCGAGGTCAACAGCTCTCCACCCGCACCGTAACGGTGTTGGTGAAGCACTGCTTCCCTCCTGAGGCGCCGGATGGTTTGCCAGAATTTCTTTGAGGCCGACCGATAGTCCTCCTCCATGGCCTCCCGAACTCCTCCCAATCCCGAGTTTTGCCTCTGCGACAGCCCGGGCTGCAGTATGCTTGGCCTGCCGGTACCTGTCAGCTGCTTCAGGGGTCCCACGAGCCAGCAAGGCCCGATAGGACTCCTTCTTCAGCCTGACGGCATCCCTTACTTCCGGTGTCCACCACCGGTTCGGGATTGCCGCGCGACAGGCACCAGAGACCTTGCGACTACAGCTACGAGCCGCCGCATCGACAATGGAGGTGGAGAACATGGTCCACTCGGACTCAATGTCTCCAACCTCCCCGGGATCTGGGAGAAGTTCTCCGGAGGTGTGAGTTGAAGACCCTGCCGACAGAGGGCTCTGCCAGCCGCTCCCAGCAGACCCTCACGATACGCTTGGGCCTGCCGAGTCTGTCCGCTTCCTCCCCGCCAGCGGATCCAACTCACCACCAGGTGGTGATCGGTTGACAGCTCCGCCCCTCTCTTCACCCGAAGTGTCCAAGACACGCCGGCCGAAGGTCAGATGACACGACAACAAAGTCGATCATCGACCTCCGCCTAGGGTGTCCTGGTGCCACGATGCACTGATGGACACCCTTGTGCTTGAACATGGTGTTCGTTATGGACAAGCTGTGACTAGCACAGAAGTCCAATAACTGAACACCGCTCGGGTTCAGATCAGGGGGGCCGTTCCTCCCGATTACCCCTCTCCAGGTGTCACTGTCGTTGCCCACGTGGGCGTTGAAGTCCCCCAGTAGAACAACGGAGTCCCCGGGCGGTGCACTGTCCAGTACACCTCCCAGAGACTCCAAGAAGGTCTGGTACTCTGCACCACTGTTCGGCCCGTAGGCCGACACAACGGTGAGACCTGTCCCCCACCCGAAGGCGGAGGGACGCGACCCTCTCGTTCACCGGGGTAAACTCCAACACGTGACGGCTGAGCTGTGGGGCTATGAGCAAGCCCACACCAGCCCGCCGCCTCTCCCCACGAGCAACGCCAGAGAAATGGAGCGTCCAGCCCCTCTCGAGGAGACGGGTTCCAGAGCCCAGGCTGTGCGTGGAGGTGAGGCCGACTATATCTAGTCGGAAACGCTCAACCTCCCGCACAAGCTCAGGCTCCTTCCCCCCCAGCGAGGTGACATTCCATGTCCCCAGAGCTAGTTTCTGTGTCCGGAGATCTGGTCGTCGAGGCCCCCGCCTTCGACTGCCGCCCAGATCTCTCCGCACCGGCCCCTTATAGATCCTCCTGCGGGTGGTGGGTCCACGGGAGGACGGCCCCACGTCGCTCGTTCGGGCTGAAATATCACCTTATTTTAAAGTTTAAAACATCTCTTTCTTTCATTTTTAACCGTCTGTTTTGTAGCATTAAAAATATACTATAAACGATATACTCATTATTCCAATTTGCACATTTTCAAAGCAACATTCATAATATTATCAAAATGTTCATATATTGCCCACTTCTAGATATAAATCATAGAACTATAGTTAAACCTGGAAGATGAACTCAAAATGGCGCCCTGTTTATCCCTATGGCGTGAGCTCATTGGTGCATGACCCCAAAAAAGGTTTTACTTCCGCGTTACTTCCTGATACAGAGGCGGCCATCTTTGCTGCCACATGACCACAATCCCCCATGATGCTTATCATGCAGCTTGTAAGTTTTTGTGTTAACGTTAGCTTGTGTGATTGTAATTGTGTTCTTCATGTTAGATCAAATATGAAAGCATCTGAAATTAAATAAAATACAACTTACAGGTGTCGCTAGTCTGACCATGTCATGTGCATCTGTTTGTATCGTCCGACGTGCTGTTCACGTGACTCGCACATGTTTACTGTGATGTCACTTCATATAAAAACAGCAATTTCTGTGATTTTAGAAACGATTAAAAAGATAATTTCCTTCTATTTTATTTAAATACAGATAACAATGAAGTACTGTCTGCAATTATTGTATGCAATTATAGAAAAAGGCTGGGCCCAAAGACGCTGCAGTACCTCACATGACCACTAATCAATCTGGGACGCAGACAGTTCAGTTATCCAGTTCATTTAATACAGGCATGTCCAAACTAAGGCCCCGGGCCAAAAGCGGCCCGCAGACCAATTTTTCTTGGCCCTCAAGCTTCCTGGTGAACTGGCCCACATTGACCTAAGACATACTTTTTACGGCAATTTTCAGATTTTCTACTATTATAACCTAAATAACTAACATTTTGGTGCGATACAGACCTGATATTAAAGCATTGAGAGTGAATTTAGATGTGGTGTCACTTTAAAAATCAGATTAATGCAACTTTTTTTAACGTTTCACGATTTAATTGTGGCCCTCCTCTTGGTCTAAATTTCAGTATGTGGCCCTCGATGGAAAAAGTTTGGACACCCCTGGTTTAACACATCCATGGTATAAATGAGTAAAGATAATGAAAGCGTACCTTATACATCAGCCACAAAACATAGCCGTAGCTTTTTGGCCAAAGGTTAATTTGCAAAAACAAAAATCCGCCATGGAAAATCCCTTGAGCTAAACCCAGATAAAGCAGGAGTTTTGTTTTTTGTTTTGTCCACAGCTGTGCCTCAGTTTTTATCTCGTATCATTTTCACAAATATGCGAGAGGGGATTTCTGCCTCCTCTTCGTCTTATCAACGGCACGTCCAGTCGCTCTGATACGCGACCTTTATACAGAGAAGAGCAGGGGTTTTTGGACCGGTTTTAGGTTTTGGTTTCACTTCAGACGGCCAGCATAAGGTTTGATTAGATTATTATTCAGTACAACGCAATAAAATGACATCATTTCAGCAGGAGAGCAGGAGTTTATATAACTTTATGGGAGAGTTACAGTTTTTTTTTAAAGAAATATCCAAACTTCTGATCCACAAACATTGAATTTTATCGTAATTAGTTTGGGATTAACTTCACAAACCTGTCATATTGAATTTATGGCTTTAACTCCTTTCATTGAGAGCTGCTATGATTAATCAACAAATCGTGACTAGGCAGCAATAAAAAATAATCAACTTTAATAATTGATAATCGTTAACTGGACTCTACAGTCTCTAAAACACACGTTAAAAGACTGTTTTATAACAAAGACAGCAATATATTTAAATAAAAATGTCAAAAAAGAATAAACAATTGCAGATTTTGATTAATAATACACTTTATTCTTACATATTCTTTATCCTTCAGTCACCATAAATCAACCTCAGGAGGATTTGACCCATATTCATTACAGAAATACATTTTTATCAGAGTTTTGCCAACTTTTTTCCCCCCAGACGCCAGAGTCACGTGACCCGCGACGAGGAGAAAGTATAAGCCGTGCGTCCCAATCGCTCCAGGATTGAGGGCAGTATTTATTCTGCTCAAGAGTGCAGGACGGTGGAGCGAATGAGGGGCTAGAGAGTGAGTGTGGACATTCAGACACAGCCGCAGACGATTTACACACAACGGACACATTCTTATGACACTTTAAATGCTCCTACAACAAACTAAAGTCGTTATCAGGTATTATTTGTCAAATCATAACTATTGTGTAATCTATGTGGATTTTGGCTGTTGTTTTAAAAATGGTTGCTAGGTAACAGTTATATACCTTATTCCGGAAGTTGCCGTACGCGCCGCCGTCTTGTTTCCGTTGTAGTTTACACGGAGCAGACGAGCTCAACAGAAAATAAGTTCTACATGGACTAAAAAGCCGTTTTCAGGCCTCAGGAAATCGTTGCGTTGTGACTTGTTGTTGCTCGTGTTCATTAAACATTTTACACAAATCAATCTACTTTATGTAACATTTTAGCGGCGAGACTTTTCCCTCGTTCGTCATTAGCTTTAACGGAGTTCTCGTCAAACGGAAGTGCGTTTACAACAAAAGTGCGTATCTGTGGTAAAAAACGGCAAAAGTGGGCGGGGCAGAATAAGGTGAATATCATCATATCTGCTGCTACTCTTGCGCTGCGCACTCTTGTACTAAAGGGGTTTCCGCATAAAACTATAATAAAACCTGGAAGATGAATCCAAAATGGCCGCCCTGTTTATCCCTATGGATTGTGCTCATTGGCGCATAACCCCAAAAAACTTTCTTACTTCCGCATTTACTTCCTGATACGGAGGCTGCCATCTTTGTTTTACTTCCTGATACGGAGGCGGCCATCTTTGCTTTAGGGCGCCACGTGACGACAATCCCCCACTTCATATAAAAACGGTAATTTGGGTGATTTTAGAAACGGTAGAAAAGAACATTTCCTTATATTTTATTTAAATGCCGATTCAGTCTGCAATTATAATGTGAAATTTTAGAAAAAGGCTGGTTCCAAGAGGCTGCAGTACCTCACACGACCACTAATCAATCTGGGACCACAGACAGAGGGGGCGTACCTTATCCAGTTCATTTAATACATCCATGGGTTTCCGGTTTGACGCTAATGGTTGTTTGCGCAAACGGCGATCGAGGGAAAAGTCTCGCCGCTAAAATGTTACATAAAGTAGATTGATTTGTGTAAAATGTTTAATGAACACGAGCAAAAACAAGTCAACAACGCAACGATTTCCTGGTGTCTTAAACGTCTTTTTAGTCCATGTAGAACTTATTTTCTGTTGCGCTCGTCTGCCCCGTGTAAACTACAACGGAAACAAGATGGCGGCGCCCACGACAACTTCCGGAATAAGGTGAATAAGGTGAATAAACTTCATGTCAAACTGGAGAGTAAATCGTAAGAGAGTAAAAGCAGCACTTGGTGACAAAAATCAGACCACGGCGTGCTGTCTGCATCCAACGATAAACCTGTGAATAAGAGCTGAAGGCAGCGCTCTGATTGGTTGTGCTTTGGGGCGGTCGCATGAGTTTCACTTCGCTGTCTGAAAAAAGCTGTTCTAAAGCTGAAAATTACTGCTTTTAACTGGATTTTAACAAGAGTTTATGAGCGCGACAAACTAGTTAAACACATTTAAAACCCACTTCTGGTTTTGTTGTGTGAACATGAGGTACCTCAGCTTTAAAGTGCGTATGACGGGTTTTTATGATTTTCTAATTTTGACTTTATTCAGTGTATTAATACCTCGTGTAAATCCAAATGATAGTTTTACACCAATCAAGTCGCTATTTGTGGAGAAAAGTTGAAAAATCTGTCGACAATTACAGGAAGTAAACACACTGATGACATCACACTGAGGAGACAAAGGTTAAGCATAATTTACACAAAATAAACAACTTTTTGACCCTTTAAACTTTGATTCAACAAAATAAAGGTGTCACGTGTGTTTTTCTTTGTCAAATGAACAAAATCTGTGACATTAGATGAGTTTTGGCCCACTGTACAGTGTGGTTGCCATGGTGATTTCCTAGTGTGATGTCATACTTTACAACGAGGAAGTAAAATTTAAAACCTAAAAAACAGCTAAACTGGGGTTAAATTTGTAAAGATTTTAGTAGAAATTTGAATATATTTATCTTAACTGCATTTTAGTTAAATGTGTATTTCAACCTGTCATGGGACCTTTAAATAGAATCACATTCACCGCGTTTTAGTGAAATGAGTCTAACCTGCCATGGAGACTTTGAAGGCGTTATTTCACTTTGAGTGGTGCTGTCCGTGTGCCTTTATCGAGAAGATCGTGTCTGACTAAAAACCGACCGCGATGGAAAATATTTGTCAGGCTTAGCTATTTAACAAATATTCTAACTATAATCTCCTAACCTTAATTAAGTAGTTACTAATCCTGAATCATGTTTAATAAACTATATATTCATTATTAATTAAGTCTTTGTTAATGCTTTATTAAGGCAAAATAAGTGGTACTGAATTATTGTTATTATTGATTTCAGTTTTTGTCGCATTAACTTCATTTTTTTGATAAATGTGAGCTTGGCTGCAGTGTTCCTGTTGTTTATCTGGTTTTTGACAACTGTTTATTTCTTTATTTTGCTCTTTTACATGTCAGATACAAACTAGATATTGATCGGAGTTGTAGTTATTATCAGACTGTTGCAACTTTTACACATTTTCGACGTGTTTTGAGCCTTTACAGTCGAAAACATTATCGCTCGCCATTGATTCTCATGCGTTTTTGTCACTCACTGCTAAAAGTCAAGATGTTGTGATGTCATCTAAAGTTTAAACTCACTAGTGTTTAGTTTCTAGCGTCGATAAGAGTCTCGTCCCAGAGCTGTGTGGGGTTGGACTTCACTGAACAGGATTAGACTAATCTGAGCTCAGACCTCCTGCTCTGCTGCTGCACTTTATAAAGAACTCGCCCCAGAATGAGCTGCAACTAACGATTATTTCAGCGGTCCAAGCCTTTTGTAAATAAATAAAGATAAAATATGCTAATTAATGGCTTCTAGATAAGATAATATTTACAGATAAAGTGTATTATAGCACTGAACCGGTACTAAATAACTAAATGCATTACTTAAGATTGTCTCTGTCCGGTTTTAGCTCTGTTAAGTCCTGGTTTAGTTCTGGTTTAGTCCAGGTTTAGTCATGGTTTAGTCATGGTTTAGTCATGGTTTAGTCCAGGTTTAGTCCAGGTTTAGTCCAGGTTTAGTCCTGGTTTAGTCCTGGTTTAGTCCTGGTTTAGTCCAGGTTCAGTCATGCTTTAGTCCTGGTTTAGTCCAGGTTTAGTCATGGTTTAGTCCAGGTTTAGTCCAGGTTTAGTCCTGGTTTAGTCCTGGTTTAGTCCTGGTTTAGTCCAGGTTTAGTCCAGGTTTAGTCCTGGTTTAGTCCTGGTTTAGTCCTGGTTTAGTCCTGGTTTAGTCCTGGTTTAGTCCAGGTTTAGTCCAGGTTTAGTCATGCTTTAGTCATGCTTTAGTCATGCTTTAGTCCAGGTTTAGTCATGCTTTAGTCCAGGTTTAGTCATGCTTTAGTCATGCTTTAGTCATGCTTTAGTCCAGGTTTAGTCATGCTTTAGTCCAGGTTTAGTCCAGGTTTAGTCATGCTTTAGTCATGCTTTAGTCATGCTTTAGTCCAGGTTTAGTCATGCTTTAGTCCAGGTTTAGTCCAGGTTTAGTCATGCTTTAGTCCAGGTTTAGTCCAGGTTTAGTCCAGGTTTAGTCCAGGTTCAGTCATGCTTTAGTCCAGGTTTAGTCATGCTTTAGTCCAGGTTTAGTCCTGGTTTAGTCCAGGTTTAGTCCAGGTTTAGTCCAGGTTTAGTCCAGGTTTAGTCCAGGTTTAGTCCAGGTTTAGTCCAGGTTTAGTCCAGGTTTAGTCCAGGTTTAGTCATGCTTTAGTCCAGGTTTAGTCATGCTTTAGTCCAGGTTTAGTCATGGTTTAGTCATGGTTTAGTCCAGGTTTAGTTCTGGTTTGGAGCTGATTCAGTCCTGGTTTAAGCTGGAAACAAAATACAATCTTAAATAGGAAGATAATAAGTTAAAACATGATCGAATTAAGTAGTAATTATCTTGATTTGAGTCTTAAAGTAAGATTTGTTAATAGGACAAGTACTTTATTTGAAGTGCAGTAGCTTTTTTATTTTGGGTTAGAAAATACTTGTCTTTTTTTAAATTTGTAGATAAAACAAGATATTTTATTCTTTTTTTAAAATTGTCAATTTAAAATATTTAAAGACAGTTAAAATATACTGAAAACAACAACAAAAAAGCTACAAACTACTCATTTCAAGCACTTATTAACTTGTTTTCTTATTTCAGATGGTCATTTTTTTCCAGCGTAGTTCATTATTTGTTCCTGGTTTAGTCCTGGTTTAGTTCATGATTTAGTCCTGGTTTAGTTCATGATTTAGTCCTGGTTTAGTTCATGATTTAGTCCTGGTTTAGTTCATGATTTAGTCCTGGTTTTGTTCGTGGTTTAGTTTTTGGTTTAGTCCTGGTTTAATGCATGGTTTAGTCCTGGTTTAGACCTTATTAAATCCCAGTTTAGTAGTTCTGGATGATTCCTTGTTCAATCCAGTTTTATGCTTCATTTAGTGCTGATTTGGTCTTGTTTTAGTCCCGGATCAGTCCTGCTTTAGTCCAGGTTTAGTCCAGGTTTAGTCCAGGTTTAGTCCCAGACAGGCTGAGGGCTGATTCAGTCCTGTTTTAGACCTGGCTCAGTCCTGGTTTAGTTAATAATTTAGTTCCATTTTTCTTTTCGACCTTGTTAAACCCTGTCCGGATTGAGTTCGGACGAGGTCAGTCCTGGGAGTTTAGTCACGTTTTAGACCAGGTTCAGTCTTGGTTTACCCCTTGTTCAGTCCTGGTTCAGTCCTGGTTTAATCTATGTTTAGTCCTGGTCTAACCCTTCTTCAGTCCTCGTTCAGTTCAGGTTAAGTTCCTTGTTCAGGCTTTCTTTAGTCCTGGTTCAGTCTTGGGTCAGTCCTGGTTTAGACCTGGTCTAGTTCTGGTTCCGTTCCTTCTTCAGTCCTGGTTTAGACCTGGTTCAATCCCGGTTTAGACCTGGTCTAGTTCTGGTTCAGTTCCTGGTTCAGTCCTGGTCTAGCTCTGGTTCAGTCCTGGTTTAGACCTGGTTCAGTCCTTGTCTACCCCTGGTTCAGTCCTGGTCTAGCTCTGGTTCAGTCCTTCTTCAGTCCTGGTTTAGACCTGGTTCAGTCCTGGTCTAGTTCTGGTTCAGTCCTTGTTCAGTCCTGGTCTAGCTCTGGTTCAGTCCTGGTTTAGACCTGGTTCAGTCCTGGTCTAGTTCTGGTTCAGTCCTTCTTCAGTCCTGGTTTAGACCTGGTTCAGTTCTGGTTCAGTCCTTGTTCGGTCCTGGTCTAGCTCTGGTTCAGTCCTGGTTTAGATCTGGTTTAGTCCTGGTTTAGACCTGGTTCAGTCCTGGTTCAGTCCTGGTCTAGCTCTGGTTCAGTCCTTGTTCAGTCCTGGTTTAGACCTGGTTCAGTCCTGGTCTAGTTCTGGTTCAGTTCCTTGTTATGTTGGTCTGAAACAGGATCTTGGACACGGATCGGTTTTGGTCTCCACAGAAACAGAAACAGGATCTGCTCTGGACCAGGACTCAGAACAAAAGCCCTTAGTCCTGGTCTAGTCCTGGATCTGTTTTAGTCATAGTTTGGTCCATGCCATTAGTGCCACAACAACAACAACAACAACAACAACAACAACAACAACAACAACAACGTCACACCTGATTCTTCACCACAACAATTAAAAACGCCTCTTTTTACACAAAACAATGTTATTTTCAACACAATATTGCAGTTTTTTATTTACATATTATAAAAGTTACAGTATAATCTCTCAAACTTTGATATAAAGTGATATTTCTACTCATTTGTGGTTGATTTTACTGTCCATTCACTTTTTGGAGCTTGTTCAAACCTCCACAAAGTAATTTACAAACACAATAAGATCATTTTATGTAGTTTTATCATAATATTATGTAAATATTGTCATGAGGATTAAAAAAAAATAGCTGGTCCCTGTGACAATCTGCTATTTTGGTGAAATCGTCGTATCGTGATTGACTGTTTGTGTCTTTAATGCAGCTGTCTGTTCAAACACACTTTTTCTCCTAAACCAGGAACTGAACCAGGACTAAAACGTGACTAAACCACCAGGACTGACCCTGTCCGAACTCAATCCGGACAGGGTTTAACAATAACAATGAACAATAATATCGTTTATCGTGATAAAAAGGAAGACAATAATCGTTTGTGCTACATTTTGTTTTATCGTGATCATCACCAACAAAGATAATCGCCATTTTGTCACCAGATTGTGCAGAAAAAAGCAACTTACCCTTCATGTTCTGGATCGTTTTTGTTTTCACTTATAATAAAGTAATGTCTTTTTATGTCACATTTTCAAACTGTCAGCAATTTTAATATCTATCGTGATATTATCGTTAATCGAAATTATTTTGGCCGTGATAATCGTGACATAAAGCAACAAAACTGCTGCGAAAAACACTCGACTCTTTCCTTAGTTTGTCACTTCATATTTCAGTCTGTTTCACCTTGTTCTGTTTTAAGCTTGAACTCCGAGCAGAGCACCCCATTATTAAAACATAAATGACAATGAGATATTTTCCCAAACCGCGCAGCTCTAAGTAGGACTCTGAAACTAGTCCTCGTCCTGTGTGATCCAGTTTCTTGTGAAGTCTCTGGTTCACTGTGAACTCATTCAGCTCAGACTCGACTCAAAGAACGCCTTGTTTTAGTCCGGCCTCGACCGGAGTCTGCTTCAGCCTCGACGCCGCAGAGCGAAGCAGCAAATGACGACAAACACTCATATTTTTGTAAGAGCGGACGGCGATGAAACAGAATAATCCTCACAGTCGACGGTTTAGATGATCCAGTGTGAAAGCAGCGATCCCAAAGACAATTTAAACGACCTTTATGGACATCTTTAAAGACCTTATCGCACACATCTAGAAATTTTTGGAAGAACACACTAGGTCAGGGCAAAAAAATTATTACCATGATTTTCTTGGGTCCAGATCATGATTTCAATTTTATCACGATTCATGTTCACTTTGTGTTTTTCTATTGTCTTTAATAGAGCTGCACGATTTAGGAAAAATACATAATTGTGATTTTTCTGACCAGTGCGACTGTGATTAGATTTGTGATTTATGTTTTAATAATAGGATTCAGTTCAAATTCACATTTTAAGCACAATTTTGTCACTTTTAGTCATGTTTTTGTCACGTTCAGTTGTGTTTGTCACATTTAAACACGTATTTGTCACTTTTAGTCATGTCTTTGTGCTTATCAGTTGCGTTATTGTCACTTTTATTCGCGTTTTGGTGCATTGAGTCGTGTTTGTTGTTTGTAGGTGCGTTTTTGTTGCTTTTGAACGCATTTTTGAACATGTTTGTACAAATCCAAACTACAGTGTTTGCAGTTTTTATTCAAATCAAAACAAGACATTCTGTTGTTTGTGGAAGAAATTATTGCACTTCAAACATTGCAGCCTTTGTGATTTGCTAATTACATCCATTAAAATTGCGATTGTGTGTGGATTTGGTTTAATCGTGCAGCTCTGGCCTTTAAGAGGTAAATAAAGTCATCTGCTCAGAGGCTTCAGAGGCTAAACAACAGGAGAAAAAGTGTGTTTGAACAGACAGCTGCATTAAAGACACAAACAGTCAGTCACGATACGACGATTTCACAAAAATAGCAGATTGTCACAGGGACCAGCTCAACATTTAGATTTTTATCACCCAGACCTATGTCACGCTTTTGTTGCTTTACAGTTGTATATTTGTCACTTATAGTATTGTTTTTGTTACTTTTAGACAATCGATTAATTGCAACAAATCGATTATTGAAATAATAACTCTTTTAACAATTGAATGATCTATCCATAGACTCCAAAGCATGTCATGTGCTGAGAGAAGAGGTTTTATGACTGACACAGAGCAGCAATTAACCCCAAATGACACCAGGAACGTGTAAGATTATTGTTCTTAATTATTTCTTAGTGTGTTTTTTATACACACTCTCAGTTAAAGGACACATATTCTGCTACAGTGACTTTTTTGAGCTTTAAACCATGTTTTATCAATGTTCCATCATCAAAATCACACCTGAAGTAGAATTCAGTTGCATTCACACTATTTTGAGGAGGAAACCTGACCGTAGCGTCTCTTAAAGTGATAACATAACTAGATAAATTGTGTTAGTGCTAGGTGTCATCTACTCACTGAATGTACATGAGATGCAAATTTAAGATATTCAAGAGCATGTTTAAAGACTAATAACAATATGAAAAATGCAGAATATTATTTGTTTAAGGCTGTCACTAACAATTATTTTAGTAGTCGACTAGTCAAATGATTATATAGTATATTTCGACTTTTTAAATGTATTATAAACAAAATAAAGGATTTCTAGATATATATTTATGAATGAAGTGTATTACTAATGAAAAGCAATGATCTATATATATTTTTTTTAGATTTTGATGTAATAATGTCAGTCTTTTGTTATAAAAAGTATTTTGACATATGTTTTAGAGTCTGTACAGTCCAGTTAACAATTAAGATAAGAGATCCTTTATTTGTCCCACAATGGGGAAATTCCACTGTTGCAACACACAGTTTAGAACAGGAATGAAAGAAATAGGCGCATGCAATAAAAATAGGATAAATAATTACTAAACATGGTAATAAAAATACAATATAAAATATAAAGTGCACACTCTTATTTACAGTAAAATGGCAACTAAAGTGGCTTAAGTGTATGTTATATACAGTAAGTGACTATAGCAGTGCTTCCTCAGCTTAGTGCTGTTTCAGGGGGCGTGGAGTGATGCCAGGGGGCGCAGACCCCAGGAAACATGCTTTTTGGGTCACACTGTTCTAAAACTAAGTGTAATTGCACATCCACAACAGTAGGTAGAGGCGCTTCTTTGCCTCTCTGGGGTGTCAAAACGGCCCTGTCAAACAAATGATATGAACTGCAGTAAACAACCCTAAAAATGGAAAATTTTGTGACAGGGATGAAGAGGAAGGCGGAAAGAGAAGGAGCTTAGTGAGGCAAAAGAAAGTCGTCCGAAAGCTAAGTTGAGTAAGTACGATGATGCATATTTAACGCTCAGGCTTCACTGTAACTACGAGAGACGAGAAAGACCGGTGTTTACTGTGTTTAAAAGAGTTGGCAGCGGACAGTATGAAGCCAAGTAAATTAAAGCGTCACTTAAACACATTACACCACGATCACGCTGATAAGCCGCTTGAGTTTTTTCAGCGTAAACTTGCTGAATATCGCCAACAGTCATCCCGCTTTTGTGAAAGCCACTTCAGCAAACCAGCGAGCACTGTTGGCGTCATATAAGGTTATGCGTACCAAATTGCGCGAGTGCAAAATGTCTTTCTTTTTTGTTTTTAATGTCAATAAAGGATACAATAAGTTACGCATATGTACTAATAACAATTTGATAGATAGGGGGCGCGAAATGTTTTCTTCTTCCTGGGGGGGGCGCAACAGAAAATAATTGAGAAGCACTGGACTATAGTGAGGTAAAAGTGTATTAATAGTATATTAAATTATATTGCACATGATTTTCACAGGTGAATGACACATGTTACATTACAATGATCAATAATAGTCGATTATTTTTTATAGTTGACCATTAGTGGATTAATCGTGAAGACATTCTCATGATGTTTCTAACTCTAACCCGCTTCGTCTCGGTCACATTTGGCAAAAATCTTACATTCACGGACCTTTCACAATGTCAACAACTAATCGATTAACCGGAAGACAACAATTTCAACCCATTTCTGTTGGAATACAAAAATAAGATTTCACTAGTGCAAGAAAATGCTAAAAAGAAATCTTCAAAATGCTTTCATTTTTGTCAGCCTTGCACTGCTCTGGTCATAACACGTACGTTTATTTCAACATGATTTAAGTAAACTGCTCCACTGTCGAGTCTCTGGCTGTTTTTGCATGTTTTTGCGTTTGTGTTCAGCTCAGAGGAGTTACAAAACGCCGGTCCTTTTCTGCCTGTTCAGTCTTGTCTGCGTCGAAGCCAGGAGTTTGTTGTGAAACAGGAAAAGCACACCACAAAGCACTTTATCTCATCTGCACAGAGTCAGTCAACGCATTATGAAATACATTTGAAGAATGCTTGTTTAATCGATGAACCGCATCATTTGCAAAGTTAGAGTTCATGACGCCGGCCACAGAATAAAGGAATGTGATCTACAATTTGTGAAAGAAAGCTGGGTATTTCGTTGTCGTTTGGTGTCAATAATTGTGATTTGTGAATAATTTTTAAATCTTGACTTGCTTTTGTAAGAAACCAGGTCTAAACCAGGTCTAAATTAGGCCTAAACCAGGTCTAAATTAGGTCTAAACTAGGTCTAAACTAGGTCTAAACTAGGTCTAAACTAGGTCTAAACTAGGTCTAAACCAGGTCTAAACCAGGTCTAAACCAGGTCTAAACTAGGTCTAAACTAGGTCTAAACTAGGTCTAAACCAGGTCTAAACTAGGTCTAAACTAGGTCTAAATTAGGTCTAAACCAGGTCTAAACCAGGTCTAAACCAGGTCTAAAATAGGTCTAAATTAGGTCTAAACCAAGTCTAAACCAGGTCTAAATTAGGTCTAAACTAGGTCTAAACCAGGTCTAAATTAGGTCTAAACCAGGTCTAAATTAGGTCTAAACTAGGTCTAAACTAGGTCTAAACTAGGTCTAAATTAGGTCTAAACCAAGTCTAAACCAGGTCTAAACCAGGTCTAAATTAGGTCTAAATTAGGTCTAAACTAGGTGTAAAGTAGGTCTAAACCAGGTCTAAACCAGGTCTAAACTAGGTCTAAACCAGGTCTAAACCAGGTCTAAACCAGGTCTAAATTAGGCCTAAACCAGGTCTAAAATAGGTCTAAACAAGGTCTAAACAAGGTCTAAAATAGGTCTAAACAAGGTCTAAAAAAGGTCTAAACCAGGTCTAAACCAGGTCTAAATTAGGTCTAAAATAGGTGTAAATTAGGTCTAAACCAGGTCTAAACCAGGTCTAAACCAGGTCTAAACCAGGTCTAAACCAGGTCTAAACTAGGTCTAAACCAGGTCTAAATTAGGTCTAAACTAGGTCTAAACTAGGTCTAAACCAGGTCTAAACCAGGTCTAAACTAGGTCTAAACCAGGTCTAAACCAGGTCTAAACCATGTCTAAATTAGGTCTAAATTAGGTCTAAACCAGGTCTAAACCAGGTCTAAACCAGGTCTAAACTAGGTCTAAATTAGGTCTAAACCAAGTCTAAACCAAGTCTAAACCAGGTCTAAACCAGGTCTAAATTAGGTCTAAACTAGGTGTAAATTAGGTCTAAACCAGGTCTAAACCAGGTCTAAACTAGGTCTAAACTAGGTCTAAACTAGGTCTAAACTAGGTCTAAACCAGGTCTAAACCAGGTCTAAACCAGGTCTAAACCAGGTCTAAACCAGGTCTAAACCAGGTCTAAACCAGGTCTAAAATAGGTCTAAATTAGGTCTAAACCATGTCTAAACCAGGTCTAAATTAGGTCTAAACTAGGTCTAAACTAGGTCTAAACCAGGTCTAAATTAGGTCTAAACCAGGTCTAAATTAGGTCTAAACTAGGTCTAAACCAGGTCTAAACCAAGTCTAAACCAGGTCTAAACCAGGTCTAAACTAGGTGTAAGTTAGGTCTAAACCAGGTCTAAACTAGGTCTAAACTAGGTCTAAACTAGGTCTAAACCAAGTCTAAACCAGGTCTAAACCAGGTCTAAACCAGGTCTAAACCAGGTCTAAACCAGGTCTAAACTAGGTGTAAATTAGGTCTAAACCAGGTCTAAACTAGGTCTAAACCAGGTCTAAACCAGCTCTAAACTAGGTCTAAACCAGCTCTAAACTAGGTCTAAACTAGGTCTAAACTAGGTCTAAATTAGGTCTAAACCAGGTCTAAACCAGGTCTAAAATGGTAAAATAATCTAGTTCCAGCAAATAAATAGCCTAAACTGATCTTAACGAGTCAAAACGTCTGAAAGTCTGATTCAGACAGATTCTTAAAGCCCAAATATCCAAATCCGTATCAGATCTGAAGAAGCTGGATCGTGCATCCCTGGTCATAATTGTGTTGTCAACTTGTCACGATGCAAAAATGTCATTCAGTTTTAAGGAATTATTAAGGAGGACGTTTTATGATAACGCTTATAACACTTCCAGGAGAAAAATACACCCCGAATCATCAGACTGTAACCGCAGACTGTAACGACATAAGCCTGAAGAAGCTGTTGCTGAGTTATGCTGTGTTCACGTGCTCCTCGGGAACTCGGGGAAAATGTTTTACCAAGTTGAAAAATACACAATGAACAACAAATCGGGAAAAGAACTTGGGAACTCGAGTCTATCTGACCTCCTCCACATCTCCACTCCCTCTCTCTCCCTCCTGACCTCCTTCCACTTTTCAAATCCAGACTCAAAACTCACCTGTTCAGACAATCCTACACCACAGAACTCAGTCACTCCAACACCATCATCCAGTTCTGTTTGTGGGTTTTATTCTGTTGTTTTTATTTCTTGTTGTCATGTACAGTGTCCTTGGGTGTTTTGAAAGGCGCTTATAAATAAAATGTATTATTATTATTAAAAGCTGCTGCCCGACTTCAACACTCGATGTCACCTTCTGTTAATTATTTGAGGTCATTGGTTAACTTGTTTGTTTAATTGCCGATGTAACATTAGCTAAATAAATTACATATGATTGTACGTAGTAGACCTGTTTGTATTTTGGCCTTTTTGCATTCAACAACCCTCACTGTTCGCTCCATTAAACTCTGTTAAAGTTATTATTCACATTAAGATCCTGATGAGATAAAAAACACATGAATCCAAGCAAGTCTGAACATCTTATCTCAGAAACCCGAGGACCACACCACCTATTCAGGAACAGTCCCAATCTGTGTTTACATTTTCAGTTTCAACACTTGGACAGAGTGTCTAGATTTGTGTCGATTCGTTCTGTATCTGGTTTAACCTTTGCCTCTGACTCCAGAGGCCGTGGAAGAGCCCGGCTTTAAACTGCAGCTGCTGCAGCCTCGCTCTATTTCTGTCACAAATGGAAACCTCTGACTCTGCTCTTACTGGCAGGAGCAGACAGGAGCGGGCAGGAGCTGGCAGGAGCATAGAGGAGCTGGTAGGAGCAAAGAGGAGCTGACAGGAGCAGACAGGAGCAGAGAGGAGCGGGCAGGAGCAGAGAGGAGCTGACAGGAGCAGAGAGGAGCGGGGAGGAGCTGACAGGAGCTGACAAGAGCATAGAGGAGAAGGCAGGAGCATAGAGGAGCTGGCAGGAGCATAGAGGAGCAGGGAGGAGCATAGAGGAGCTGACAGGAGCTGACAAGAGCATAGAGGAGCTGGCAGAGAATAGAGGAGCTGGCAGGAGCTGACAAGAGCATAGAGGAGGAGGCAGGAGCATAGAGGAGGAGGCAGGAGCATAGAGGAGGAGGCAGGAGCATAGAGGAGGAGGCAGGAGCATAGAGGAGGAGGCAGGAGCATAGAGGAGCTGGCAGGAGCATAGAGGGGCTGGCAGGAGCCTAGAGGAGGATGCAGGAGCATAGAGGAGGAGGCAGGAGCATAGAGGAGGATGCAGGAGCATAGAGGAGGAGGCAGGAGCATAGAGGAGGAGGCAGGAGCAAAGAGGAGCAGGCAGGAGCATAGAGGAGGAGGCAGGAGCATAGAGGAGGAGGCAGGAGCATAGAGGAGGAGGCAGGAGCATAGAGGAGGAGGCAGGAGCATAGAGGAGGAGGCAGGAGCATAGAGGAGGAGGCAGGAGCATAGAGGAGGAGGCAGGAGCATAGAGGAGGAGGCAGGTCAAAGAGGAGGAGGCAGGAGCATAGAGGAGGAGGCAGGAGCATAGAGGAGGAGGCAGGAGCATAGAGGAGGAGGCAGGAGCATAGAGGAGGAGGCAGGAGCATAGAGGAGGAGGCAGGAGCAAAGAGGAGGAGGCAGGAGCAAAGAGGAGGAGGCAGGAGCATAGAGGAGGAGGCAGGAGCATAGAGGAGGAGGCAGGAGCATAGAGGAGGAGGCAGGAGCAAAGAGGAGGAGGCAGGAGCAAAGAGGAGGAGGCAGGAGCATAGAGGAGGAGGCAGGAGCATAGAGGAGGAGGCAGGAGCAAAGAGGAGGAGGCAGGTCAAAGAGGAGCAGGCAGGAGCATAGAGGAGGAGGCAGGAGCTATCGCTAGCGTTATCGTAGCTATCGCTATCGTTAGCCGCTTACCTTTAGCTTGTGCAGGTCGATCAATAGTTTTCCATCTGAGGCCAAAAGTGTCGGTTTTCTCCATCAACGTGAAATCCAAGTTAAAGGGAACATATTCTGCTACAGTCACTTTATGTTCCGTCATCAAAAACACACCTGAAGTATCATTCCACCACATTCTGTGTTTTGAGGAATGTTCATTTAAAAACCCTCCCCCTCCGTGCGTCAGACACTCGTCCTTCTGAACTCCATCTTCCTCGGACGTATTGTCACACTTCACACGTCACTTATCAGAGAATCTTCTGCTGTTTTAAGTCCTTAAATCAGACTCGCTCTGAGCATTTCTGCCTCTAAACACGAGCTGCTAATGCTCGGCTGAACCTCGTGTTTTGAACAGCGCTGTGAGAGTATGTTGTTGTCCAGCGAGGCGTCATCTAGTGGCTGGATGCTCTCAGTGCGTGTCAGTGAACAGTGCAATCAATTCCTTTCAGTAAGAACATAATACACGTCTTTTTGTTTGTTTGTTTGTTTCAAAACATGAGATGGCAAATTTAAGATACTAAAGAGCATATTTAAAGGCTAATAACAATATGAAAAATGCAGAATATTTTCCCTTTAAATAAACCATGTAAGATTGATATTAGTTCATAAATACTGCAGTGTCTTGCTCCGTCTTTATGAGATAAATCCACTAAATTGATGTAGTCAGGGCACTTGTTTTCTCTCAGAGACGTCACTTTTGCATGAGGCGCTAGCTCGGGCGCCCTCTGGTGGCACAAAAGTGTATTACAACTCAGTAAATAATGCAAAAACTGAAACTTGCCAGTTAACTGGGCGAGACGTCTTCACTCGGTTTAGTCACGGTTAAGATAAGATAAGAGATCCTTTATTTGTCCCACGATGGGGAAATTCCACTGTTGCAACACACAGTTTAGGACAGGAATGAACGAAATAGGCGCATGCAATAAAAATAGGATAAATAAACATGGTAATAAAAATACAATATAAAGTATAAAGTGCACACTCTTATTTACAGTAGGTGGCTGTCTGGGAATAAATGGTAAATGGCAAATAAAGTGTATTGTTATATACAGTAAGTGACTATAGTGAGGTAAAGTGTATCCGCCAATCTGTTAACCATGAACGCTCGGAGGAAACAAACATAAACTGTAAAAGGAAATATGTATAAACTGCTCTCATTTTTAAAACATTACATTGAATTCTTACTAAAACGTGTAAGTACGAACAGGTTTGATTTTAAGGAACAAGTGTGTGGTTTATTTATTATGTTTTCAGGTTATTTTGAGCTTTTATCACTTTTTAATGCCACGGAAAAGTCGTTTGATTGAACCATTTTGGCGCCGCTGAATGCTCCGAGTGAAACCGTTAACAGATCTCGATTTTGGGCGTTTTTATTGCCCCAAGAATACTTTTGGTTTTGTGGATTCAACTGTTTGTCTCTATGGAGATTGCAATGTTTTATGCCATTCTGTGGAACATTCCAGACGAAACAACAACAACAACAGCAGCTCTGTGCAGAAAAGCAGGTATCAGACGGGGCGTCAGACTGAGGGGGGTAAAGGAAGCTTTTTCCCCGGGGCCCAGAGCAGGGAGAGCCCTCAAAATCATTCTCAGCTGCATTTTTTACGTTTTAATTGATTTTTGTTGTAATGAGATGCACTGTGGTTGAGTAAAGTCCTTGAGAGGCTTCATTTATGCATGACATCTGTGGGCCCCAGCACCCTTTTTGAAAAGAAAAATCGTTATTCCCATTTTAGCCAAGTTTTTAAACAAAAAATGATGTAGCGTTATGCACAGATATTTTATTTGAAAATAGAAAAACTGATAAAATGTGTTTCTTTGCGTTTCTTTGAGCCAATTTTTGTCCTTGGAGCTTTGGTTTCACTCAAATTAACTGTAAAACGTAAACTGAAAGTAGTTTCTCTGTGTTGCTCTGAGTGTGCTGAGTTTAGCTAGATTGTTTGCTAATGGCTGTTGGAGATTTAGGACACTCCAACTGGTGCACAACAATTCATTTCCTCAACACTTGGACTCAAAAACACGTTATTTAAG
Source organism: Rhinogobius similis (assembly GCA_019453435.1). Taxonomy (NCBI): domain Eukaryota; kingdom Metazoa; phylum Chordata; class Actinopteri; order Gobiiformes; family Gobiidae; genus Rhinogobius; species Rhinogobius similis. The sequence goes on from CM033633.1 coordinate 6,219,518, forward strand.
AACAGAAATGTCATGAGTTCAACCGTGTGTGATTCTGTGTCAGTGATTAATGTGAGCTGCAGTGTTCTGTGGTTTATCTGGTTTTCTGCAACTGTTTTCTGGACTTTGTTCCTTTAGATATCAAGTAAAAACGAAATATTCTGCAAAGTTGTTTTCTGTATTTATTATCAGTAAAGCTGCAACGATTAACCGACTAATCATGACTAGTCCAGTTTAAAAAATAATCAACTATAAAAACTGACAATCAATTGACTAATCTTTGACTAACTCTAAAGCACATGTCAGAAGCCTTTTTTTATAACAAAACCATGACATTAATACATCAAAATCTCAAAAAATGAATCGATTATTGCTGATTTTCATCAATAATACACTTAATTTATGAATATTCTCTGTCTAGAAGTCTTCAGTCCCATATTTCAACCTTTTTTTTTTGGTTGATAATGCATTTAAAAAGTTAAAATATACAATAGAAAATAATCGTTTGACTAGATAACTAATAAAAAATAATAATCGCTGACTATTTGACTACTAAATTAATCCTTAGTGACAGCCCTTAGTGTGCAATATAATTTAACATACTATTAATACACTTTTTCCTCACCATAGTCACTTACTGTATATAACAATACACTTGAGCCACTTTATTTGACATTTTGCTGTAAATAAGAGTGTGCACTTTATATTGTATTTTTAGTATCATGTTTATTTATCCTATTTTTATTGCATGCAACTATTTCTTTCATTCCTGTCCTAAACTGTGTGTTGCAACATTGAAATTTCCCCATTGTGGGACAAATAAAGGATCTCTTATCTTATCTCTTAATTGTCAGACTGTTGCAGCTTTTTCACGTTTTAGTTGCGTTTTTAACTTTTATGGGAGAAAATGCCATCGCTCTCCATGCGTTTTGCCACTCACTGCTAATATTCCGGCGATGGCGGTGTCTTCTGCGTGACATTTCCCGTCTCATGTCGACTCTTTCTGGTGTGTGTTGCAGGATGTGGAGGCGGTCGTGCCCATCAGGCCTCAGTCCAGAGCCTGGTGCTGGTGCATGTGTCTGGGCTTGGCTCTGATGCTCAGCGGAGTCGTGGTGGGAGGAGCTTATCTGTACCGCTACTACATCCTCCAGGTAAATGTTCTGTAGGAGAAGTTACAGGAGCCAAACTTCAAGTACAGATGACCGGTTAGACACACATTTCACCTTAATGTAGTGAACATGATAAGAGTTTACTAAACATTTTGCCCTTTTGTCCCCAGTTTAACATTTTTTTGGTAAAGTTTATTCACCTTATTCCGGAAGTTGCCGTACGCGCCGCCGTCTTGTTTCCGTTGTAGTTCACACGGAGCAGACGAGCTCAACAGAAAATAAGTTCTACATGGACTAAAAAGCCGTTTTCAGGAAATCGTTGCATTGTTGACTTGTTGTTGCTCGTGTTCATTAAACATTTTACACAAATCAACCTACATTTCAGCGGCGAGACTTTTTCCTCGTTCGTCATCAGCTTTAACGGAGTTCTCGTCAAACGGAAGTGCGTTTACAACAAAAGTGCAAAAAACTGCAAAAGTGGGCGGGGCAGAATCATAGAACTATAATAAAACCTGGAAGATGAATCCAAAATGGCCGCCCTGTTTATCCCTATGGAGTGAGCTCATTGGCGCATGACCCCAAAAAAGTTTCTTACTTCCGCATTTACTTCCTGATACGGAGGCGGCCATCTTTGTTTTAGGGCGCCACGTGACGACAATCCCCCACTTCATATAAAAACGGTAATTTTGGTGATTTTAGAAACGGTAGAAAAGAACATTTCCTTCTATTTTATTTAAATACCCATAATAATTCAGTCCTGTCTGCAATTATAATGAGCAATTTTAGAAAAAGGCTGGTTCCAAGAGGCTGCAGTACCTCACACGGCCACAAATCAATCTGGGACCACAGACAGGGGGCGTGTCTTATCCAGTTCATTTAATATATCCATGGGCAGAATAAGGTGAATAATCGTACTTCCTGGTTGGACATGAGCAAATATGACATTGGCTGTGTCTGAATGTCCACGCTATTCCCTACAGGGGGCGCTGTGCAGTGGTCACCCCATTTTTAGTGCTGTCCGAATGTCCAGCTGGTGACACTCAAAATTTCCCACAATGCACCTTGAAAAGTAGTGTCCAGCGATGATCACTAGAGGTCAATATAGACCACAATGCATTGCGAGAGTCGGAAAAACTACAGCGAAACGAATGAAAGCAGAAAGAGGAGCCGTTTAAATGAACTGTTGAGCTGAGATTATGAACAAAACACTTTAAACAAACCGTTAGCGGCAGAGTTGCTAGCGTTAGCCACTTACTTTAGCTTCAGCTGTGAATAGATCGCAAATCTACGGCAAAAAGTTTAATAATCCAGTCCATTTGATATTTAACGTGCAATCCATGGTTAATAAAACTTGTATGATGTTTATTAGCCCATAAATATGTGTCAGGCGGCTTTGATCCATATTAATTACAGAAATCAATTTTTAACAGAGTTTTGCCGACTTTCTTATCTCCCGTGACGAGGAGAAAGTAGTGACCTGTGTGTCCCAATCGCTCCAGGATTGAGGGCAGTATTTATTCTGCTCAAGAGTGCAGGACGGTGGAGTGAATGAGGGGTTAGAGAGTGAGTGTGGACATTCAGACACAGCCGTAGTTAGAGGTAATTCCACAGCTGTTACCTGCAACCAGACTGTAAACAAGGACCATATAAATTACACAATTGTTAAGAACTGACATTAAATAATACCTGGTAATCTCAGAGGAGCAGATTGTCCCAGCACTCGCACTTGTGCACTTCAAATGTGTGTCACGACGAGGATCTGAAATGCGTGTCTTTAGAGCCGCTCTGGAATGTAATGTGCTTCTACCCATAGAACTATAATAAAACCTGGAAGATGAATCCAAAATGGCCGCCCTGTTTATCCCTATGGAGTGAGCTCATTGGTGCATGACCCCAAAAAAATGTCTTACTTCCGCATTTACTTCCTGATATGGAGGCGGCCATCTTTGCTTTAGGGCGCCACGTGAAGACAATCCCCCATGATGCTTTGAGCGACGTGAGCGACCAGCAGCTGCAAGTTTTTGTGTTAGCATTAGCTTGTGTGATTGTAATTGTGTTCTTCATGTTAGACACACGTGAAGCGTCTGAAATGAAATAAAATACAACTTACAGGTGTCTCTAGTCGAGCCTTTTCCACGAGCTTCTGTTTGTATCGTCCGACGCTCGTTCACGTGACTCACACATGTTGCCGGTGACGTCACTTCATATAAAAACGGTAATTTCTGTGATTTTATAAACGGTAGAAAAGAACATTTCCTTCTATTTTATTTAAATACCGATAATAATTCAGTAATGTCTGCAATTATAATGTGCAATTTTAGAAAAAGGCTGGTTCCAAGAGGCTGCAGTACCTCACACGGCCACTAATCAATCTGGGACACGGACAGAGGGGGCGTGGCTTATCCAGTTCATTTAATACATCCATGCTTCTACCACCTTAGCAGCCAGCGCTAACAGGATACACTAGAAAGTATTGACAGCTAAACTGATAATATATTAAATAAATATGTGACTGTCCAGGTAACGGATCTCAACAGTGACCTTCCACTGCTTGATTCTGTAAGTACATTTTTCCACTAGAGTTTCAGAAGAAAATGTACATTAAATTATTGAAAGCTTGCTCAGGGCGAGTCAGCCATCATTCTCCAGAAATTGCATATAAACCGTTTTTGCCGCATTATGGACGTGCTTTTAAGCTCTTAAAGTGCCTCTGACAGGTCTGACAGTTTAACTAAAACGCAGTTAAGATAAATATATTTCACTTTCTGCTAAAATCTTTACAAATTTTACCCCAGTTTAGCCATTTTTTTAGGTTTTTACTTTTACTTCCTGGTTGTTAATTATGACATCACGCAGGAAATGACCAAGAAACATCCTGTACAGTGCACCAAAACTCATTTAATGTCAGATTTTTTTATTTGACAAAGAAAAATACATGTGAACACCTTTATTTTGTTGAATCAATGTTTAAAGGGTCAAAAAAGTAGTTTATTTTGTTTAAATTATGCATAACCTTTGACTACCCAGTGTGACATCATCAGTTTGTTTACTTCCTGTAATTTTCGACAGATTTTTCAACTTTTCTCCACAAACAGCAACTTGATTGGTGTAAAACTATAATATATATATATTTACAACAGGTATTAATACATTAAATAAAGTCAAAATTAGAAAATCATAAAAACCTGTCATACGCACTTTAATATTTGAGTTTGTTTTTTTTACTTTATAGCGGAAATTAAAGAGAAATGTACTTCCGAAAGTGCAGAAAACTTTGAAGTGGGCAAGTGTTTTGAGCGCCATAACATGAAAAACCATTGAACACTTTTTTTTTTTTTTTTGGCCAATTTAGCAAATAATCAAAATAAAGGTTTCGGTTTTCAACAGCACCAACAGCTGGAGGTTTTACTTTATCAATTTAACGACGCAATCAATCAATCAGTCAATTTCCCTGCACCTTGAACACGCACACACTTTATGCACTTTCAGAATATGCACACTCCAGATTATTGGGACATAATAAGTCCATAAGTCTGTAGAGATTTGAATTATGTTGAGTTCAGAGTCAAACCGAGGAGTATTTTTCCAGTGTATTTCTATGTTTTGTGGTTGTGTGTTTGCAGGAGGGCCAGGTGTTTTACTGCGGAGTGAACTACAGAGAGGAGGACTTCACGATGCTCGAGGAGGAAGAGGTACCACAATATCTCTGACAACTACCTGCAACTTTACTTTATTTACTTATTTAATGTTTTAGCAGGTCAGTCAGATGAGAACAGTTTAGTTTTTATTTATTTTATCATGGCAACCTGGATTCAATACTGGAGTTTGAGAAGAACAAAAGTGCCTCGTTCTTAAAGCCAGAAGTCTAGTATTTTCTGACAATCCCATAATACATCAGGGTTCCCTCGGCTGTGGCACTTTTTCAGGGATAAAGAGTTCATTTCCCCCAAACAGAAGGTGTATATTCTAGTGGTGCTGACCAGCCATTCCCACTTTCTTTCAATATCTTTCAATTTAGAAAGAAAGTGTGTTTGGGCCTGATCGCTAAACCCCCGACCTCCACTATTTTGCGGCAGCCGAGCCAATCAGAGCCGCGAGAGGAGAACGTCACATCCGTGTGCCGGGATTACAAGCAATAATAAGCAAGATGGTGTCCACGACAGAGAAAATGTTCAGGGCTGTTTTCAAAGACAAGGACGTGACTTCAACTTGTGCAAAACTCTGCTGCAAGGATTTTAACAGGAATTCCCAGAACAGCCCATATAACCCCGGTTTTATCGTCCCTTCACTAGTTACCAGTAAAATATAGGATTGATTTTAAACTCTGTGTTCTTACTTTCCGAGCGCTGCATGGTCAGGCCCCTCAGTATGTCGCTGATTTGCTGTGCCCTTACACCTCCAGCCGCACTCTTCGGTCTTCAGACCAGAGCCTTCTCATGGTCCCAAAGACACGCTTCAAAACTCAGGGGGACCTGTCCTTTCAAGCTGTGGCCCCCAGACTCTGGAACGCCCTCCCCTGGCTCTTCGCCAGGCCGATTCAGTGGACACTTTTAAGAAGCAGCTAAAGACACTCTTATTCAAAAAAGCTTTTATTTGACTGGGTTGTTATTTCTCTGTATTTTATCCTGTTTTTATGTGAAGCATTTTGTGATTTTTATCTGTGAAAAGCGCTATACAAATAAAATGTACTTATTTAAAACCACAGCCAGAGGAAGCTTTACAGCTACAGCCATTTTGGACTGACACCACAGCTCTCTGCCTTTCATAAACCGTCCTGTCGTGATGCTGTCGTCACGTCCGCTGTTCCTCTGATTGACACATGTTTGTCCCGCGGCATCTCCAGACTATTCGACAGTATTGAATAAAACGTCGAGATTAGAATAGAGGCCAGGCAAGCATGTTATTGCTTTTAACACAGGCATGTCCAAACTCAGGCCCGGGGGCCAAATGCGGCCCTCAGAACAATTTTTCTTGGCCCTTAGTCTTCCTGGTGAACTGGCCCACATTGTCCTGATAAGTACTATTTACAGCACATTTCACATTTTCTACGATTCCAACCTAAATAACTAACATTTTGGTGCAATACAAACCTGATATTAAGGCACTGAGACTGAATGTAGATGTGGTGGAGCTTAAAACATCAGATAAATGCTGCTTTTTTCAATGTTTCGCGATTGATTTGTGGCCCTGCGCTTGGTCTATATTTCAATATGTGGCCCTCGATGGAAAAAGTTTGGACACCCCTGGTTTAACACATCTAAAAAGTTCTTTGCATTTCCCATTTTTTCTATGATATATTATTTTCTGGTATGTTAACATTTCAAATACATTTCTTAGTGAATTTACTGTTTACATCCTTACTCGACCAAGAACTTCTTACAGCACTATTAGACTGAAGTATATGTTATGATTTTCCAGTATAACCTATTTTTTGTGATTGGGGGTCTGTCATTATTATGGGGGTTGTGATTGAAAAAGGTTAAGAAGCACTGGTTTAAAGGATGTGTCATAAACTGTGACGAAGAGTGTTGTTTACAGCCCGCGCTTGTGTCTCTGCTGCAGGCGGCGGTGGAGATGGAGGCTCAGTTAAGCCTGAAGCAGCTGGAGGAGAGGATCCAGGTCCTGGAGGAGGAGCAGGTTGAGCTCATCAACGTCCCGGTGCCAGAGTTCGACGACAGAGACCCGGCCGACATCGTGCACGACTTCCAGAGGGTCAGAACAATAAACACACCGCGATATGAAACTATATAAACTACACACAAAGGAGCTGTAACTCATTCGTTTGATTATATGGATTATCAAACCTGTCACAATAATTACTGGATTAACTTCAATTTATTAGAGATTAACCATATTTAGAGCTTGCAATAACAGCGTTTATCCTTTCTTTAGTTCATAAACATTTAGAAATAATCACAATAGCTCCGATAACTAATCTCAGAAACAAATTTGAAGCAAGGTCAGTGCTTTGGGAACGGACCGGAAAACAAACGAAAAGGCTGCATAGGCTCTGTGCACGTCATTTTTGTTGGCTATTTATGTTTAAACTTGCTAGCTCATTGTGCTACTGAGTGCTTCCTGTCCAATTCTATCTCTAAGAGGTCAGAGTCGCCATAAATTAAATAAATCCTTCCGACAGTGAAGCGTGAGCTGCAAACACACATGGGATGGACACTTCCCCGGCGAACGCTAATGCTAGTTTTGAAGTATAATAAATTAAAATAAAAGAACAGAATCTATTCATCTTATTCCTGAAGTTGTCGTACGCGCCGCCGTCTTGTTTCCGTTGTAGTTTACACGGAGCAGACGAGCTCAACAGAAAATAAGTTCTACACGGACTAAAAAGCCGTTTTCAGGCCGCTCAGGAAATCAGTGAAGAGCTGACTTGTTGTTGCTCGTGTTCATTAAACATTTTACACAAATCAATCTACTTTATGTAATGTTTTAGCAGCAAGACTTTTCATTCGTTCGCCGTCTACATGAACGAGTTCTCGTCAAACCCGAAGTGTGTTTACAACAGAAGTGTGATCTGTGGCAAAAAGGGGCAAAAGTGGGCGGGGAGGAATAAGGTGAATAAATTAAAACACTTAGACAATCAGTTTGTCTTTACTTTACATTTTAATTGGTTGTTTTTAATAAAAGTATGCATTAACTGTGAGAAACTTGGCCAACTGCAGCTGTGCCCAGAGACAATTAACTTAATCCATGTTTATTACTCAAGTTATGACGGCAGAATTTCTCCAAATTTGCTGTAAAAAGTAGTACATTTGATCTTTTGGGCCAATTTCTGAGGGTAAGCACACTGTGGTCCATTGATCCCAGGGCCGGACACCCCTGGTTCATGTTCAGTAAAACCGTTTGTCCTTGATACTGACATGACATGTCCTTGATACTGACATGACTGACATGTGATATAATATTTTAGGTTCATGGCATTGGTCTGTATATCTCTGTGTTTTAAACATTTCTGTCTCTGGCCTCAGATGCTGACCGCGTACCTGGACCTGAGCCTGAACAAGTGCTACGTCATTCCTCTGAACACCTCCATCGTGATGCCGCCCCGAGACCTGCTGGAGCTGCTCGTCAACGTCAAGGTGAACCCTCACACTCCAACAGGACAAAACCAACCACGATCTCCAAGGTCTGAAAAAGAAACATGAGCAGTTTGACAGTTTAAAGCCAGATTTGACCACAGAATCCTTGTGTTAATGTTAAACTATGGTCAGTTTACAATGTTGTGATGTGAACCCTTTAACCCTGGGCTCTTCAACTCAAGGCCATGGGGCCAAGTCAGGCCCTCAACCATCCTCTAAAAATATAGAAAATATGTTGTCTCTTGATATTATTTTAGTCCTGGTTTAGATCTTCTTTAGTCCTGGTTTAGTCTTGGATTATTCTTGGTTTAGTCTTGGATTAGACCTGGTTTAGATCTTGTTTAGACCTGGTTTCGTCTTTGTTTAGTATTGATTTAGTCTCGGTTTAGACCTGTTTTAGACCTGGTTTAGTCCTGGTTTTAGTCCTGGTTTAGTCTTGGAGTAGACCTGGTTTAGTCCTGGTTTAGACCTGGTTTAGATCTTGTTTAGTCCTGGTTTTAGTCCTGGTTTAGTTTTGGATTAGACCTGGTTTAGTCCTGGTTTAGTCTTGGATTAGACCTGGTTTAGTCTTGGATTAGACCTGGTTTAGTCCTGGTTTAGTCTTGGATTAGACCTGGTTTAGTCCTGGTTTAGTCTTGGATTAGACTTGGTTCAGTCCTGGGTTCAGTCCTGGGTTCAGTCCTGGTTCAGTCCTGGGTTCAGTCCTGGTTCAGTCCTGGTTCAGTCCTGGTTTTAGTCCTGGTTCAGTCCTGGGTCAGTCCTGGTTCAGTCTTGGTTTTAGTCTTGGTTCAGTCCTGGTTCAGTCCTGGTTCAGTCCTGGGTTCAGTCCTGGTTCAGTCCTGGTTTTAGTCCCGGTTCAGTCCTGGGTCAGTCCTGGTTCAGTCCTGGTTCAGTCCTTGTTTAGTCCTGGTTCAGTCCTGGTTCAGTCCTGGTTCAGTCCTGGTTTTAGTCCTGGTTTTAGTCCTGGTTTAGTCCTGGTTTAGTCCTGGTTCAGTCCTGGTTCAGTCCTGGTTCAGTCCTGCAGACGTCGTTAAAGCCTGTGTGTTACATTTCTTTTCATGTTTCTAAACTGTTGGACATGTTTCTGGCCTCGACGACAAAACCATCTGAACATTCTGGCCTCGGCTGAAGCTGAACGTCCCTGATTAACCCTTTCCCCGTGTCGTGTCTCAGGCAGGGACGTACCTGCCTCAGTCGTACCTGGTGCACGAGGAGATGATCGTGACGGAGCGCATCGAGAACGTGAACCAGCTCGGCTTCTTCATCTACAACCTGTGCCGCGGCAAAGAGACGTTCAGACTGCAGCGCCGAGACAGGATCCTGGGTAACACTCCAGCTCCACAAACATGAGCTTCTACTGTGGCCGGCTTTCATTTAGGGCTGGCAGTCGACGAGTCAGCAGCTATTATTTAGATCAGTCGACTAGTCAAACAATTATTTTTGTTGCGTATTTAAACTTTTTAAATACATTATCAGCCAAAAAAAGATCGAAATATTGTGACTGAAGACTTCAAGATTGAGGAAATGTGTACATTTTAGGTGTATCATTGATGAAATGAGCGATAATCTGCTCTGTTTTGACATTTGGAGGTCAGTGTTTCCCAACCTTTTTTGGCTTTGTCTCAGGCTCAGAGTAGATACAAATAAATGGGTTTATTAGTCGCATATTATATATATTATTACAACTTTTTTTTAAATGATAACTATTATATTTAAAGTTTTAAGTATATTCTCCAAAAATATGGCAAATTTAAAACTAAGGACACTTTTTTTATTCAGACAAAACTATAATTATCTTTTAAAACCTGGAACCCTTCCAAGTGCCCCCTGGTAATTGCTCATGTACCCCTTGGGGTCCCCGTACCCCTGGTTGGGAAACACTGGACTAAGTTGTAAAATGTCTTTATAATAATAATTTTTAAAAATAAATAGAGTATTCCAGCTTTAAAGGTGCTTTACCTCATTTTTACCGTTCTGAAACGTGAAAAACAGAAATGGCTTTATGTGCCTGATGTTTTGCATCAAATCTGTGTCGCTCATCACAGATATATTGGAAAAAAAAAATCTATTCATGTGAAAACGAAACCACAGCACTTTCTCTGAGCCTTTTATTCTACGAGAAGCAGGAAGTGCACCATTAGCATGCTAATGTTTGTTAGCTTTACCCATGATGCTCTGGGCTCAAAGCCTGGTGAAAAGTGCCTCTAAACTCAGTGATTAATATTTATGATGCTGGGGCTGCATTTGTAAAGTGAGCGATACTGAAGTTGAACTGCCCTGCTCTGTTCAAATACAAAAATGTTGTAATCGAAAATACAATTAATTGCAGAGTTCAGACTCCTTTTGCCTCAAAACCCGGAGCAAAGACACTTAATATGATAGAAAGATACTAAAGCATCACTAATGAAATGTATTAGGTCTAGGGCTGCACCTAACCATTATTATGGAAATCGATTATTCTTTCGATTAATCGATTAGTTGCCTTGAACGTGACAGACCCTTGAATGTGATATTTTTACTAAATTTTACCCAAATAAATGTGAAGTGAAGCCTTTTGGAGGGCATCCTAGTGGAGAATATTTATAGATTAAGTATTTGAATCAAAAACACACATTTACATGTTTTCTGACCCATTTTTGTGTGATACCTGCTCTGTCTGAATAATAAAACCTCTTCTTTCAGCACACAGAATGTTTTGGAGTCTGTGGATAAATCAGTTAACGATTATTTAATTTGTTGACAACTATTTCTGTAATTGATTAGTTCCGATTAATCGTTTAACTTGTTGCAGCCCTAATTCTGTCTATACTTTCTCTACAGAATAATTTTGACAACATAGAAGTAATTGCTTGGAATAACTGTGTTTTCAATTATGCGCCAAGTAATTATAATTTTTGCCATAACCGAGCAGCCCTAATTGCAGTAAAAGTTTATGATCGAATAAAAATTGAGCAAAATCGTCCGAACCGGAAGTCGATCTGTCAACACAGTCTGCTTTAACGACTTGACATCTGTTATTCTTATATTTATTTGCTTTATTTTTCACATCACATTAACTTCTCCGCCCTCTTCTCTCTTCCAGGAATACAAAAGCGCGAGGCCCTGAACTGCCGCAAGATCCGTCACTTTGAGAACAAGTTTGTGGTGGAGACGATGATCTGCGAGGCCTAAAGCGCACAGCTCCGGCTCACGGTGTGTTCCTTGCGTTTTCACACCTCACCTGCATTTCGTGGTCTCTCCTCGCAGCAAAAAAAGAATATCCGACATGAGAAGACGACGTGACGATTCGAAACCATTATCTCGGGATTGGGCTGACACATTAAAAGCATTGCCGTTTCAATAAAGCTCGTGTTATTACCTCGAAAATACTAAAACGTGTCCCTGGCATTTGCACTCTTCATTCTAGATTACATACATGTGCTGTAATTATCATATTATTACAATTAATTACACTTTTTACTGCCATTTCCATCTAATTACGCCGCTTTAAGGCACACATTATGCATTATTCGTATCGTTTTGGCCTTGGGTACATTCACTTTGGCGTGGTTTACTGGGATTTGGTGTTAGCGCTCCATCTACTGGCTACAGAAGGAATTACAGTGGGGAAATAAACAAAAGCAACCAAGCACGCGGGTGTTATCAAGGTAATTCTTGTCAGAAATTCTCAGAACGAGCCTAAAGATGGTTTATGGACTTCAAAACAGCACAGGAGACCCCGAAATGTCCACTTTTGATGGTGAAATTTGAGACGGAGTGCTTTGTGAGGCTCAGAGAAAGAAAGAATTAATGAAACAAACGTGAATGAAGCTAAACACAAGCCCAGGCATGTTTTTGATGACGAAACAACACTGTTAAAAGCTCAAAAACGTTAATTTTTCATATTCTGTGTCCTTTAAAAAAGAAACGATGCACTGAAACGAAATCATTATGAAACAGGTCAAATAATCCAGGTATGTAAAGTCAATAAAGCTAGTCAAAACTGAGATAATATTCTACATAAAAGAAGTAACTTAAACTCATCTTGATATTCTTTTTTTGCTGTGTGTAGCGACAAGATAATTCATTTGATTTGGGGAAAAGGAGAAGGAGGAGTGTATTTTTTTTTCCACTTTATTTTTACAGTGAAAAGCTTGTTTGATTCCTGGGGTTTTGTTTTTTTCATCGTGTCTTTTTAGGGACTTGAGTTTAGCCGTTTCAGAAAGTTTAACATTTGGAAAACACTGTCGTCGAGCAGATATCAACAAGTCTAATCAAGAAAGAGCTTTGTTACTTCAATAATATTAGTCAAGTGCAAGAAAAAAGTGGAAAAAGCTGCTTGGAAACATGTTTTAATGACGATGCAGTTTGAAAATAAATACCAGCTTGTTGAGTTAGAAAATTGTACTTTAAACTAAATCGTACTGGAGTTGTTTATAATTCTGCTTTAAACAACGGTGTATTTTCAGTCTGCGGTGGTCAGGATCCATCAGAACTGCTCTAGACCTGGTTTAGTCCTGGGTTAGACCTGCGTTTAGACCTGATTACACTTGGTTTAGTTCTGAGAAAGACCGTGTTTAGACCTGGTTTAGTCCAGATCTTTTGGAGGGTTTACGTCTGCTGTTGTCACTGGGTTAGACCTGGTTTAGTCCTGGGTTAGTCCTGGTTTAGTCCTGGGATAGACCTGGTTTAGTCCTTGGTTCGACCTGGTTTAGTCCTGGGTTAGACCTGGTTTAGTCCTGGGTTCGACCTGGTTTAGTCCTGGGATAGACCTGGTTTAGTCCTGGGTTCGACCTGGTTTAGTCCTGGGATAGACCTGGTTTAGTCCTGGGATAGACCTGGTTTAGTCCTGGGTTCGACCTGGTTTAGTCCTGGGTTCGACCTGGTTTAGTCCTGGGATAGACCTGGTTTAGTCCTGGGTTCGACCTTGATTAGACCTTATTTGGTTCAGGTTTTCTGCAGCTCTTGTGAGGTATTCTCGGTCTTTTGAAGTCCGTTTCAGAGGTGTTCTAGACCTGGGTTAGTTCTGGGTTAGTCCAGGGTTAGTTCAGGGTTAGTTCAGGGTTAGTCCAGGGTTAGTCCAGGGTTAGTCCAGGGTTAGTCCAGGGTTAGTCCAGGGTTAGTCCAGGGTTAGACCTGGTTCAGTCTGTGGTTAGACCTGGTTTAGTCCTGGGATAGAGCTTGTTTAGACCGTATTTGGTCCGGGTTTCGAGCAGCTCTTGTGGGGTTTTCTCGGTTTGCTGTGGTCAGTATCAGAGGTGCTCCAGACCTGGTTTAGTCCTCGGTTAGACCTGCTTTAGACTTGGTTTAGTCCTGGGATAGACCTTATTTGGTCTGAGTTTCGTGCAGTTTTTGTGGGGTGCTCTGGTGAGTATCAGAGGTGTTCTAGACCTGGTTTAGTCCTGTTTTAGTCCTGGGTTAGACCTGGTTTAATCTTGGGTTAGGCCTGGTGTAGTCTTGGTTTAGTCCTGGTTTAGTCCTGGGTTAGAACTGGTTTAATCTTGGTTTAGTCCTGGTTTAGTCCAGCTCTTTTGCATCTTCCCAGTCTGCAGTATCTGTGCTCAGGAGCTTTTGTTCTGATTTAGTCCTGGTTTAGCCCTGGTTTAGTCCTGGTTTAGTCCTGGTTTAGTCCTGGTTTAGTCCTGGTTCAGTCCTGGTTCAGCGCTAAACTCAAGTCCTTTTAAAGACACTCAATAACTCGCTATAAAAATTGAACTGTGTGTAAAACAGTAAATTATTGTAATCAAATAATTGCACCTGTGTATTTTCTTAGCAATCGCTTTTTTCTACAAAGAGACAAAACTTTTCTAGGGACTTTAATGTCTGCTGTAGCTTTTAACACACGGCACCACTTTCTTTGTCTGAAATGGACTTTAATTTAACTGTTTTATATTTGAATTATAAAAGGGTCTTTGAGGGTTTTTCTGTGAATTGCGTTTTGAATGTGTATTTTTGAATAACTTTGTCTGTTGAACTAAATTGTGTGTATAATCTCTTTAAAATATGCACAGATCTACTCAATAAAGAGAGGAATACTCCTGGACATCTGACTGCTTTTTCTGTTATTTTGCTGTTGTGGTGGAGTTTGCATGTTCTCCCCATGTTTCCTCAGGGCTCCCTCTCACTAAAACATGCATTAGAACTTTTACATCCATCTTCCTCTGCTTCCCCGGGTTGTGGAGGCAGCAGTCGGGACTCCTGCACCAGTGTTTTTCAACCTTTTTGGGTTTGAAAGATACCACAAAACACCAACTACTATTAAAACATCACCAAATCAGACCATTTAGTTAAAAAAGTACGGTACATAATGAGGCAAAAAATGTCTGTGGCCTTGTCTAGTTCTTTAAATTTGACAATAGTGATGGTTTTGCGTCTTGGACCGTGCATATCACTGGACCGCGTTAGCATGCTAGCCGCCGCGTTCCAAACAGGAAGTATCCATGGAGGCGTTCCTGGCTCCATAAAGCCGAGCTGCCATTCACTTTCTATTGGGACACTGGTGCCTTCACTCTGTAGCAGCTTCTGTCAAGCTCACATCTGGAACTAAAACATCAGTTTTGACTCACTCTACATGATCCTGGTGTTTTTTTCTCGTTGGTTGTTCATAAATCAAGTTATTAGCAATAATAACTGACCAATCAGGTGCTTCCTTTTCCAGGGGCCGTTTTTGCTCGTGTTAGCAACAGGTTTGATTGACAGCTAGCGCTATTGTGGGGGGGGAATTAATACATTTGATAATACCAGACTATTTTGTATTTTTTCTTGTGTATAAGTACACTGCACTACTTTGTTATGATATTAAGAGAAAAGCCACTGTTTTCTTGAGTCTTGGTCATCTTAATGGGGCCCCTTCAGGTTGGGGGCCCAAGGCAATTGTGGCCTTTTGCCTAATGCTAAGTCCACTACTGATTATTCTGTAGAGAAAGTGAAGACCGAATATATTTTATTTGTAATATTTTAGAAAAGTGTCTTTGCTCTGGTTGCCGCCGTCTCCTCTCACCGAGGGGCGGAAACCGTTAACAACCTCGCTCCTGATTGGTCCGTGTGGTTGCCACGATACGCACTTGGATTTACAAATATGGAGTCTGGCTCCGCTTTAGCCGCTATAACTGCTAGCTCCACTTTAGCCTCTATAACTGCTAGCTCCACTTTAGCCGCTATAACTGCTAGCTCCCCTTTAGCCGCTATAACTGCTAGCCGTGATTGGCTTCATTTAGCTGGAGCCAAACGCTATGAGTGACGTCACAATCCCACAGTCCACTGATATGTACAGTCTATGCTTTGTGCTCTTGTTTTATGCAGAAGTTGCTAAAGTCACTCCAAAATGTCAAATTAGAATCAGAATTGGTTTATTGCCATTGTCAGTGATCAAAGTTCACAAACATAGGAACTTGCTTTGGTGTAAGGTGCAACATAAAACAATGAATAAAATATATAAAAGAGGCATGCATAAGATTAAGAATAAAATAGACTAAGACTATATACAAATTAGTCAATTACATTCACATTTATGAATACATTGACTACCAGTGGATATTTTTTCAAGGCACACCTGACAAACATCACGCCGCACTAGTGTTCCCCGGCTCTGGTTGACAATCAAGGTCCTAGACTTCCCCCTCCCCGGACACTTCCTCCAGCTCCTCCTGAGTCCCGTGGTGTTCCCAGGACACAGACATGACGCCCCCGGTGGGACACGCCCAGAACAGAACAGAGGCCCGAGCCTCAGCTGCTCCTCTCGATGTGGAGGAGCAGCGGCTCTACTCCGAGCTCCTCCGTGTGACTGAGCTGATGCTGAAATAAAGCTCAATACATTGTAACAGCAGCCATTTCTGGTTCTATATTTTTTTATGTTGTTTACTCTTAATATCTCACCAAAATCAGGTCAGCGGATTAAAAGTATTTTTCATTATAATTTAGTTTAAGTACAATAAAATATAACTTGAATATATCACTCACACAAATACATAAATACTTAAAACAGATGTCACACCCATCAATTTTAATTTATCATTTGTTTAAGTCATCATTCGTTTAAATAAAAGTAAAGTAGTCCAGTAAAAAAAGTAAATGTAAAATGTAGAGCTGCTGGATTATGGCAAAAATTATAATCACGATTATTTGGCTCATAATTGAATTACTTCTATATTGCCAACATTATTCTCAGGGGCGGACCTAGGAATTTGGAGGCCCAAGGCAAAATGAAGTGCAAGCTCATAAAGTGTGACTTTTCTATAACTTTTCTTTCACTAATTATTCTTGAAAGGAAGTTTTTGGTTTTTGTTGTTTACTTTCTTTTGTGGCGACAGGTTCATAAATCTGGGGTGGTAAGTGAACTATTTGAAAATTCAAATTCATATGTGCAACAGCTTATGTTCTAAACAGCAAACGCTTTAAACCGGGGGGTTTGGAATATTTAAGAAATCATACCATATTTCCTGTTGTTCAGCAGATTTAAATATGTGATATTCATTTGAAACATTATAATATTACATTTGATTTACTGTTGAGATTTATTGTGGGGGGGGGATTAATACATTTGATAATACCAGACTATTTTGTATTTTTTCTTGTGTATAAGTACACTGCACTACTTTGTTATGATATTAAGAGAAAAGCCACTGTTTTCTTGAGTCTTGGTCATCTTAATGGGGCCCCTTCAGGTTGGGGGCCCAAGGCAATTGTGGCCTTTTGCCTAATGCTAAGTCCACTACTGATTATTCTGTAGAGAAAGTGAAGACCGAATATATTTTATTTGTAATATTTTAGAAAAGTGTCTTTGCTCCAGGCTTTGGGGCAAAAAGAGTCACTTTTAACTCTGAACGGAAGGAAATTCATTGCATTCACGATGACAGCCTTTTTGTAACTGAACAGAGTAACAGTTGAAGTCATAATTATATTTCCTAATAACTGCACAATCCAACTGAAATGTACTTCTCCTTTACATTGTATAGTCTGCCATCTGCCCGTCTCCATGGAGATGTTTTCACTGCATGCAATGTTCCACAGTATATCATTCGACGTTGCCATGGAGACAAGCTGGTGACGCCACAAGACCAAGTTACAAGTCAGATCTCTGGAGAGGCGACCGCACTAAGAATGCATGTTTTTCAGTGTATCTTTTTGGCATTGAAAGCACACGCAATTGAATAAGTGCAAGATGGATACGTTTAATGCCCTACTTTGGAACATTCCAGGTAATGCAATGACATCTCCATGGAGACGAGCACCTTTAACTATAGACGTACTTCGCCCCTGTCTGTATTAAACTGTGTTCTTGATATTTTTTTGGCAATCAAACATTTGTCGTGATAAAAGTGTCATATTTTATTTAAGTGAAGTGAAAGTCAATGACACATTTCACTAAAACATAATGAACATGATCATATTAAGAGTTCACTAAATGTTTTGCCTTTTTATTCCCAGCTAGACAGTTTTTGTAATGTTTAGGATGTTACTTCCTGGTTGGACATGAGCAGCAAATATGACGTAGGGTTTATGCAGGTTTTAGCAACTCAAATTTAATGCCGCATTTCAAGACTTTTATTGCCATAATCCAGTGGTTCTCAAACTAGGGGTCGTGAAATGATTTCCAGGGGTCTCCACATGACGGGGAAAAATGTATACAATAGTCTTAAACAAGGCTGGACACCTTCAAATGCAGCGGTAAATGTAGATTCCTATTTGTCGGCCGATCAAAGTCATTTTTCTACAACATAATGAGTGTGTTAAATTGTTCAAAATATTTCAATAGACCCTTTAAAAGTTTGTAAACAAAAAACATTCCAAATTCAGAATAGAGTCAAAAGTGAAGAGGAACATAACGTGATTTCACTGGAGAAACTGGGATTTAACCTCAGAATATCACAAAATATGAAAAATGTAGATGATTTTGTCAAAGTAAAAGCCTTAGACACACGTGAGTGACATCAGAGCTGCTTTAAACACATTTATTATTGTATTTTACATTATGTTTGAGGAAATTATGATCAACTCTTTGTGTTTTTGATGAAGGAACAATCCAGATTTATGGGTTTTACTGGAAAAATACTCACAGAAATGTTGAACCCACAATCATTTTTCATTTTATCTAGAGATATATTAGATACTGTTCTATAAATTATATTCATTTGAAGCTAAAATACAATTTTAAGGCTAGACATTGCAGGTGAATAGGAAAAAATCTTAAATTTAAAGTGTAGTTTATTCACACTTGGGAAAAAAATATACTACATGTTTTTCATCATGTCATGTTTTCATGTAGAAATAAGGCATTTTATGCATAAAAAAATGCTAAACATACGCATATTTGGGACATTTAAATCTGAAAAATGGACAGAACCAGGTTTAAATTTCTTGGTTTATTCCAAAAAATGTACAGAGGGGATTTCTTATTTAGGTTCTAAGTAAAGATTGGACTGAAAATTGTCCTAAAAATTTTAATTTTGCCAAAAAAAATTAAAAATTAAAACTTCAATCAATCAGATTTAGAATAAGACATCAAAAAATCCTTCTGGACATTTAATCAAAATCTTGAAAAACAATCTTGAGTCCCGTTGTACAGTGTTGTTGTGTGTGGGATCTACTTTAAGGCTGATCTTTGCGTCTTTGTGGGAGAAAAATACATTTTAAGAAAACTGTCTTTAAAGTTACAATGTCCCAGAGAAATCTATGGATGAAGTGGATTCAATGGAAGAATAAAAACATATTTGGGCATCTTCAGGTGCAGATTGTTGTTTCCACATGAAAGCCGATATGTTGAGAGCGCAAACTGACTAAAAAACAAAAAATTTAAACAAAAAAAGAGTTTTGTCTGTAGAGTCTGTTACGGGAGAATTGCTGTTGTGGATTTCTTTAAAACAAGTTAAACAATAAAAATGCAGAGAGAAAGAGTCTGATCAATGAGGTTTTTTATTCACTGGTACCAGAGTGAATAGACGCCTTTCCCTGACATAGTGACCTCTCCCTGGTCGACGGAGGTCCATGACAATCAGAACACAGGCTTTTTATACACAAGACACAGGTGGAGACATAGTTATGACATCATGAGGAGACGACATGAAACATCAGTGTGAAACAAACAAAAGACTATCAGTATTTATGAAAAACAACAGCTATCAGTGGTGTTTCCAGTTAAAGCCAGACTTCAGCGTGAAAGGACGTCATAAAAGGATTAGATGCCCATTCTCTATCTTTGTGACCGGGACTGGGAGCGAACAAAACAGGTGCTAAAGAGATGTTAAAGTTAAAGTTAACCATAGCAAGTCAGAATGAGAATACAGAACTTATAACTGCGATTACAAGTCTCGACAGCTAGAAAATTGTACTTTGCCCATCGTTTGTTGTAGACAAACAAACTAACTGACCTTTCTACCCTGGAAATTCCAATGTGTTTCTTTTTTTCCAGCAAAAAAACACTTAAAACCAACAGAATTTAAATCTAATGTGAGAGAATCATTGAAAAATTTACAGTCAACTTCATTTTGCCTCAAGTCGTTCTGGAATTTTGTCGACGTCACATTTTAAAGGGCCTATACTTCACGTTTTATTTGCTCATGTTTTCGATGTGTTTGTTGTGACATTTTTAAACAAACTGCGGCTGCACAAACCGAGTGCACCGCCGTGTTTACCTGCTCGTCTCTCTGTGGCGTCTCTGGCCTCTTTCCTCTCGACGGATCGACTGTCACTCCTCGACCGTGGCCGCCGTGTCATTCGATCTCAGTGGAAATTTGTCCTGATTAAATCTCGATAAGCAGCTGACTTTGCACCAGGGAATCATGGGTAAACTCCAGGTGGGTAGAGTCACCTTCACAGCCTGTGTGCCCACTCGCTCATTATAGGCCTGGAGAGCGCAGAGATTTAAAGTGTGTATGACAGGTTTTCATGATTTTCTAATTTTGACTTTGTTTCGTGTATTAATACTTATAAATGAAAATTATAGTTTTACACCAATCAAGTGGACGTTTGTGGAGAAAAGTTGAAAAATCTGTAGAAAATTACAGGAAGTAAACAAACCGATGACATCACACTGGGGAGACAAAGGTTACACATAATTTACACAAAATAAACTACCCTTTATTCATTAATTCAACAAAAAAAGGTGTTCACATCTATTTTTATGTGTAAAAAAATTAAAAATCTGTGACATTAGAGGAGTTTTGGCCCAGTTTACAGGTGGTTGCCGTAGTAATTTCCTAGTGTGATGTCATCATTCACAACCAGGAAGTGAAATTAAAACTTAAAAAATTGCTAAACCGGGATAAAATTTGTAAAGTGTCTTGGCAAAATGTGAAATATATTTATGTAACATACGTTTTAGTGAAATGAGTAGCTCAACCCGTCATAGGCCCTTTAAACCGAGCGAAATTGTTGTTGTATTTTCGTAATTAAAGGTGCACTGTGTAAGTTTTCTATTTGAGACTCCTGATTTTCTCTTAAAATTGTTTCAGTTTTGCTTGGAAGGTTCCACAGTCTGATATAAACTCTTCAATCTTTCTTTTATCCACTTAAAGAAGGTTTTTTTCCGCAAAAAAGTACCTGGTTGGTGTAGATCTGGTCGATACGGTGATAAAAATCGATTGTTGAGCTCGTCCCTTTGACAATTTTTGTGAAATCGTCGTATCATGATTGACTGTTTGTGTCTTTAATGCAGCTGTCTGTTCAAACACACTTTGCTCCTGTTGTTTAGCCTCTGAAGCCTCTGAGCAGATGACTTTATTTACCTCTTAAAGGCCAGAGCTGCACGATTAAACCAAAATTGCAATTTCAATGGACGCAATTAGCAAATCACAAAGGCTGCAATAATTTCTTCAAACAACAAAATGTCTTGCTTTGATTTGAATAAAAACTGTTCACACTGTAGTTTGGATTTGTGCAAACATGTTCTGAAACAAGAGACAAAAGCGTGACCAAAAGCGATAGAAATGCATTCAAAAGTGACAAAAACGCACCAACAAAGAACAAACGCGACTCAATGCACCAAAACACGACTAAAAGGGACAAAAACGCAACTGATAAGGACAAAGACATGACTAAAAGTGACAAAGACGTGTTTAAATACAACAAACACAACTGAACGTGACAAAAACGCGACTAAAAGTGTTTAAAATGTGAATCCTATTAAATAAATCACAGTCACACTGGTCAGAAAAATCACAATTACCGTATTTTCCGCACTATAAGGCGCACCGGATTATAAGGCACATAGAATAGAAGCTACAGTAGTGGCTGTGGTTGCGTAGTTGCGGCTCAGTATTGATCCATAAAGCGCACCGGATTATAAGGCGCACTGTCAGTTTTTTGAGAAAATTGAAAGCTTTTAGGTGCGCCTTATAGTGCGGAAAATACTGTAGATATTTTTCCTAAATGGTGCAGCTCTGTTAAAGGCAATAGAAAAATACAAAGTGAACATGAATCGTGATAAAATCGAAATCATGATCTGGCCCCAAGAAAATCATGGCTATAATTTTTGCCATATCGTCCAGCTCCAATTTGATGTTTGTCTCCAGGAGATTGTTGTTGTTTTTTTTTTCATTTTCAGGAGAGTAAAATGTTTCATCCACTTCATCAGCAAACGACAGAGTGCCCCTTTAAATGTCTGTACTTGTACTTCAGTAACAAACAGGAAACAATTGCCTTTTTTGAGTTGATGCAGCACACTTTTTTGATTTAAAGTGCGTATGACAGGTTTTAACGATTTTCTAATTTTGATTCTATTTGGTGTATTAATACGTATTGTACATAAAAAATATTGTTTTACACCGATCAAGTCATGGTTTGTGGAGAAAAGCTGAAAAATCTGTTTAAAATTACAGGAAGTAAAAAACTGATGACATCACACTGGGGAGACTCATTCTATCCAAAGATTTTGCATAATTTACCCAAAATAAACAACTTATCTTACCCTTAAAACATTAATTCAACAAAATAAAGTTGTTCACATGTGTTTAGATTTGTCAGACAAAAAAAATCTCTGACATTAGCCAAGTTTTAGCCCAGAGTGCAGAGTAATTTCTTGGTGTGATGTCATAATGTACAACCAGGAAGTGATATTATAAAACTAAAAAGAAAATGCTAAAATTGATTAAATGTATAATTATTTTTAACAAAACTTTGAATATATTTATCTTACCTGTATTTTAGGTACATGAGTAGTACAACCCGTCATAGGCCTTTAAAGTGCGTATGACGGGTTTTTATGATTTTCTAATTTTGACTTTATTCAGTGTATTAATACTTTGTGTAAATACAAATTATAGTTTTACACCAATCAAGTCGCTATTTGTGGAGAAAAGTTGAAAAATCTGTTGACAATTACAGGAAGTAAACATATTGATGACATCACACTGGGGAGACAAAGGTTATGCATAATTTACACCAAATGAACTACTTTTTTGACCCTTTAAACATTAATTCAACAAAATAAAGACGTTCACATGTGTTTCTCTTTGTCAAATGAACAAAATCTGTGACATTAGATGAGTTTTGGTCAATGTACAGTGTGGTTGCTATGGTAATTTCCTAGTGTGATGTCATACTTTACAACCAGGAAGTAAAATTTAAAACCTAAAAAATGGCTAAACTGGGGTAAAATTTGTAAAGACTTAAGTAGAAATTTGATTATATGTATCTTTACTGCATTTTAGTTAAATGTGTATTTCAACCTGTCATGGGCCCTTTAAACGATTATGTGGCACACCATCTGGTAAAATATAGAGCCTTTCAGTGAAAAAAGTGGTATAATAACATGGAGAATAATGTCTGTGCCACTCTTTGGTTCTTTAATTTTGGCAAAGGTGAATGTTTTTGCCTTTCTTTTTACAGACTAATGTTCAAGACAATCCAAAATGATACATTTCTCAATTAAATCTATGTGAGAATAATACATTAACTCATTATTTTCAAGGCAATACCTTCAGGCGCACTAAGGTTAATGTTTCTGTATTGACAGATTTGTTAAAATATTATACTTTTATTACTTTTACTTGGATCATTTTAAAGGTACTTGAGATAGTAGTGTCACAAAAATGTTAAAATTACAAACTCGACTTAAGGAAAATACTCAATACTGATTTCGACACCGCAATGGTAATAAATCACTCTTTGTTAGACAACACAATGTCATTTAAACACAAAATAAAAATATTCTTGCACTTTTCATGTTACTTTTGACAACTGTAACTTGAGTATAATGTTTCACTCCTACTTTATCCATCTCTAGTGAATGTAATAAAGTCCAGTGTTTTGTGAAAGCAGAGTCTGGCAGCGTGACAAAACAGACATAAGCCAAGATTGTGTTCCAGCTTTAATCAAGTTGGTGCAAGCGTGTGTTATAAAACCTTCTATTAGGAATGAACTCATGATTCAACTGGTTATTTTAATCACATATTAGGCTATTGTTTGTTTTCAAGCACAGAAGGCATCCCATAAAAAGTGTACGTCTGCGGTTGTTTGACAGAACATCACAAACATCATGACTAACACTCAGAATTGGTCATGTCTACTAGCACTTACCAGTTAGATTATCTTGTTCACAATGTTTTATAATCAATTTATTTGAAAGCAAATTTCCAAGTAATTGTATTTATTTATTTTTTTATTTAATAAGAAATGTTTTTCTGTTACTGCTTTGAATTTCTTAACTTTACCTATATAAATGTAAAAAAATAAAAAAGGATTACAATTTTTTCATCATGTAATGGTTTCTTAAAATAAAATTGCACATATTAGAAGTGAATTAATAAATTAAAATATGAGACATTTTTGGTGCAGAATGGATTGTTGTTTCCAGGTGAAAATTTAAACTGTGAGAGCAAACTGAAGAAAAAATTAGATATATAAATAAACAAATCAAAAAGCCACGATGAAATTGTCCGCATATTGCCTACAAATTAGCTAAAAACTACAACTCCCACCGGATGTAACTTTACATTCTCTTCCTTAACTGGTCGTCCGCATCAATTTTAATAAGCTGCTGACGTTCTCAAATGACCCCTGCTTTCCCCAAGCGAAGGTAAGTCAATTCAACACGTATTTAAAAGGAGAAATTGCGAATTCAACCAAGTTTCTGTGGCTAAACTCGCTAGCTAAACTTCTGAAGCTAACTGAAGCCGCCGCTTGCATGTGTGCGTGTCGCCATGGCAACGCGGTCGTCAAGATTCTGCTTTCGAAAATGAGCTTCAAAAACTCTCCGTTTGCGCTTTTTAGCGTCATTATCGGATAGAGCTGAATCCTTACACGTACAATTTAAGTTTGTAGGTATATTGTTGTGCACTGTTAGTTGTTTTTGCATGTTATTTTAGATTTGATTGAGACTTTTACGTCAATGCTGGCTTTTGAGGCTACTGACAACAACTAAATTAGCTAACGTAATTTCAACCGCTTAATTTTTTCAACCAAAATTCATTTTTTCCCCCCAACTTAAGCCACAGACCGTCACTTTGCATTGGTGGCTATGCTAGCAAACGTTTATCTTTTTAAACTTTTTTTTTTTCACAATTAGGGTAAGGTTAGGGTTAGGATTAAGGTTAGGTTTAGGAGATATATTATATACTAATTGGGTTGAGTTTTAGGGTTTTGGGGCAGGTAAGCTAACCGGGTCTCGGCAGAACTGGGTTGGAGGAAAAAAAAAAAAAAAACTCTCCAAAAGATAAAATATTTACTGTGAAATAATTTATCATTATGGCAACAACAGTCTAATTTTTCATCATTCTGCAACTCACAAATTATGAAAGTTTCATTTTCACAAAGCAACCCTAAAAAAGAAACTAAGGAAAAAAAACATTAAGAAAAATCATTGACTGTTACAATAAAATTGTATAAATTAGTAAATAGTAAATAAAATAGTAAATTTCCCATAAAGTTTTGCTTTTGCTCCTGGTATTTTCAATTTTCTTTATAATTCACTTATTTTGTTTTCTCTCCTTTTTGGATGTGTTTCAGCTTCCTGTTATATGCTATCTGCAGATTTGTTATATTTTGTTGATTTTTTCCCCCCATTCAAATTCAATTCAAATGGATATTTTGCTTTCTTCATTTGTTTTACATTTTGGATTGTATGTCTTCTTACCGTTAGAAAATATATTTACCTTATTCCGCCCCGCCCACTTTTGCCTCTTTTTGATCCGCACTCTTGTAGTAAAGGGACTTCAGGTTTGACGTGATTGGTGTTTGCGCAAATGGCCAACGAGAGAAAAGTCTGGTCGCTAAAACATGATATAAAGCAGATTGATTTGTGTAAAATGTTTAATGAACACGAGCAACAACAAGTCAACAACGCACCGATTTCCTGGGCGGCCTGAAAACGGCTTTTTGTCCATGAAGAACTTATTTTCTGTTGAGCTCTTCTGCACCATGTTAACTACAACAGAAACAAGACGGCGGCGCCCACGACAACCTCTGGAATAAGGTGAATTGGCCTAAAAAAAAACAAAAAACCCCAAACAAACCAAAAAAAAACTGGTTTCTTAGCAACCACATTTAAACCCAAAGTGTCAGACATTTTGCAGATTTGTTTTTCCTGAGGGATTGTTGAGAGATGAGCGTTGAGATGCTGCAGCAGGTCCAGGCGCAGGAGGAGCAGCTGCACAGCCTGGAGCAGCGAGACCAAGACCTGTGCCAGCTGCGGAAAGAGCAACGACTGCACCCACAACCTCTGCGCCAAGCACTGGACCAGGCGGAGAGGGCCCTGGGGAGCATACCGGAGCGGAGGTGGAGGACGAGCAGTGAGGCTGAGAGGAAGAGCTTGAAGGAGGCGAAGGAGAGGCGAGAGGAGGAGCTGCGGCGGAGGATCCAAGACGTGTCCCAGGAGACGACGCTAACAGAGGAGCAGCTCATCCAGCAGAGGGCGCAGGTTATGAAAGATCATTTGTAGGGAGCCAAAAGAGGTTTATAATCTTTGAAACAGGACCAAGTTAAAATTTACTAAACATTTTTGCTAAACTAAACATTTGTCCCCAGTTTGACAGCTTTCGTAAAGTTTATAATGTTACTTCCTGGTCATTCTAACATAGGTAGAGGTAATTGTTACCTAGCAACCATTTTGAAAACAAGGCCAACCATCCATTAATTACACAATGGTTATGATTTGACAAATAATAAAACCTGATTATACCTTTATGACCGTTTAAACTGTCAGAAAAATGTGTCAGTTGACTGTTAACATCTTTCCGACAGTTTAAACGGTCATTCAACAAAATAAAGGTGTTGTTTTCAAAATGGTTGCTAGGAAACAGTTGTGGAATTACCTCTAACTTTGTCATATTTGCTGCCCATGACCAACCAGGAAGTGACATTATAAACTTAATGAAAATAGTCAAACTGGGGACAAACAGGAAAAATGTGTAGTAAAATCTTAAATATAAACATCTTCACTACATTTGAGTGAATTGTGACGTCTAACCTGTCATATAGACTTTAAATAAAACCATGGAAATAAAATAAAAGAAAACATATATTGCAAAATTCAGCAACTGAAATTCAGCAGAAATATGTTTTTTCAAGGTTAAAAAATTCAAAGTGAAATTGGTCACCTTTTAAAGTACAAAATCTGATGAAACAAACAATCTTCCATAAATACAGATGCTGGCACAGATCTCGGACTTGGACTAGGACCTTCTCAGACAGGAGCAGGAGCACAAGGTGGAGCTGGCGAAGGTGGAGAGGTAGAAGAAGCTGCGTAAAGACACCAAGCTCCAGAACCTGGTGTCGGACAAGAAGCTGAGCTCGCGGTGAAGGCCCCTCTCATATCGCTGTGCAGCAGTGAGACGTCGCAGCACCAATCTCGCTTCCCGGAGGTCAAAGCCGCCCTGGAGCAGATAAGAGCAGACAAAGATAGGCCAAGAGAGAAGTCACATGACGACGCTCGGCCGAGAAGTGGAGCTGAAGACATGAATTCAAGCATCAGAGCGGAAACAACGACATCCTCAACTACAAGATGGAGAATTTGTGCAAACAGATTAAGTATTTGAGGAGAAAGAAGGTTTCTCTGAACGAGCAGAAGGCTGCGTCGCTGGAGGTCACTCACAAACTCAGCCAGGACTGCGTGGAGAAAAGTTGAAAAATCTGTTGACAATTACAGGAAGTAAACAAACTGAAGGTTATGCATAATTTACACAAAAGAAACCACTTTTTTGACCCTTTAAACATTGATTCAACAAAATAAAAGTGCTCACGTGGGTTTCTCTTTGTCAAATTAACAAAATCTGTGACATTAGAGGAGTTTTGGCCAATGTACAGTGTGGTTGCTATGGTAATTTCCTAGTGTGATGTCATCATTTACAACGAGGAAGTAAAATTTAAAATCTAAAGAATAGCTAAACTGGGGTAAAATTTGTAAAGATTTTAGTAGAAATTTGAATATATTTATCTTACCTGCATTTTAGTTAAATGTGTATTTCAACCTGTCATAGGCCCTTTAAAGACATTAAAAAACAGGTGAATACTTCACCAAAGGACACTTGTCTATGTCTCAATGCTAACGCTAATTCTACTGTTTTTATTTTTTATATAAAACGAATTCAAATAAACTGAAATCATCTTTTGATAGAAAGTCTTTGCTTTGAATTTTAATTTGTTGTTTATTTTCTATTTAACATTTTTATAAAAGTCAGCATTAACTGTGAGAAACTGTTAGCTTTGCCATCTGTTGCTGTGCACAAGAACTCACTCCATGTGTCCACCTCTACGGAGAATGTTCAGAAGAATTTGTTTGCATGCAGGTGACATTCCACCTTTAGAAAGTTACACTGTGTTGCTTTAAGGAAATGGAAGATTACAGCTTATTCATGGATGTCAGAATGAAAAATGAGGACAGCTGTCATAGGATTTAACCATTTTAAACTTAAATGTCATCCTCAAAATGTCACCTATTTCTGGGCTTAAGCTTCCTGTGTTATGTAACTTTTTGAGAATTATTTTTATACATTGTTAACTGCTCTGGTAGCGGTTCTGTTTATTTATTTTTAATCATTCTGAAAGTCACGGATAAACGGGAAGCAAAACACTCATCTTAAATTTAACTTACAAGAAAAAGAACACCATTTCTTTGAAACAGTGTTCTTCTAATTTGTTTCGTACATCTTGTAAAGCATGTTATTTATCTTTTACAGAATTACCGTCTAGTTTAAAAGTATAATATTTCACTTTATGACTAATTCTTTTCTCGTTGCAGTCTGCGTTTGGGATGAACAAGTATGAAGTCGTGCGGCCGATTGGAGAGGGAGCGTTTGGAAAAGCCTTTTTGGTCCGAGACAAAGGAGGAGGTGACGACGCCCAGTGTGTGGTCAAACAGATCAATCTCAGGAAGGCAAGCTGTTTATTTATTCAATCTTTTATTCATTAGTTATTTTTGTAGTTACACAAATTTGCTAAATTGAGTGTAAAAAAACAACAAAAAAACATCTTCTAACATTATTCCGTCATGAAAAACATACCTGGAGTTGTATTTAGCTTAAAGGTCCCATATTCTGCCCCTTCACACAGTCTATTCTAAGGGCTTTGTTGATACATGTTTGCGTTGTGTAATATCCATAACATAACAGTTTCCAAAAAACACCCATTTCTTGGACTGGCCCCCCTCCTTGCAAAAGCAAACGGCTCACTCTGAGATCTGACCCCCCCGAACAGAGAGCAGGCTGCCTCCCCCACCCAACCCGCGCGCCTCCCCCTCCCAACCCGTGCCGAAGCCTAGAGCGGAGATAGTGCATGCGCCGTGTGCTCCGGTAAACAGCGATACACAAACACTGAATAAACATTTTATCGTCCTGACGGTGCGTCGTGCTGAGTCCTACGTCCTGGATCTGACCTGGAGTTTGACGTGCTCCAGGGCCTCGACGACGGACGTTGCCGTTTGGTAAATAACAAGCTAACTCTTCGATCTGTCGTATCCATCGTGTAATTACTGTGTAGCATTAGCATTAGCTGTTTTTATTCTTGTGGCTGCGCGCTTCCCGGAGGCGTGGCTTAAACACCGTGTCATCCTGGTGAAGCGCGTCATCTTAGTGAGGAGCCCCCGTCTGCTGCTCAGCCGAGGGGGACGGAAAAGACAGTTCTCTAGTGAAAACATGCGGGAATCAATCAAAAAACCACTTTGGGCACAACATACGAGGCCCAAATAGCACTGGAGGAAGGTTAAAACCTCTGAAAAGTCGATTTTGCACGTTATGGGACCTTTAATTCACAATTGTTGTTGTCCTGTTTACGAGGTCCTCTCTCCAGAATTCCCTAGATTTGTGACATCAAAGGATGAGATACGGCGGTCTCCTGGGCTGTTTTAAAGTCCATAAATCATCTCTGGACTCGTTCTGCGTATTTCTGCCTCAAATCACCTTATTTACAACTGCGTACTAACATATCTTTTTTGTCTCTGAAACATAAAACCTATTAAAATATTCATCAAATATATTCCATATTTCTTTTAGATGTCGGCAAAAGAAAAAGAAGCGTCCAAAAAGGAGGTGACGCTGCTTTCCAAGATGAACCACATGAATATAGTGGCATTTATCGACTCATTTCAAGGTTTGACTAGTGTTTTTTGTACTCATTTTAGATACAAAACTGTGTCTAAAGCATTGCTATGTCGTTCCAGAGAAGGGCTCCTTGTACATAGTGATGGAGTACTGTGACGGAGGAGATTTGATGAGGAAAATAAACACGCAGAGAGGAGTAGCTTTCGCCGAGGAGCAGGTATTTTAAAGTTGCGTTGGTTTGTGAAGTGAAAGTACGTTGTTGGATTGGAAACAGTTGTGCTGCTTTGTAGATTTTAGATTGGTTCGTTCAGATCTGTCTCGGCCTCAAACACATTCACGACAAGAAGATTCTGCACCGAGACATCAAAACTCAGGTATTTAAACTTTCTCCAAAGGTTTTTCACTGTGGGTCACATTCAGAAATACATATATTATTTTGATTTAAGAATATTTGACTTGTTTAGCTGTTTACTTATTAGACCTAGACTATTCACCTTATTCCGTAAGTTGTCATGGGCGCCGCCATCTTGTTTCCGTTGTAGTTTACACGGGGCAGACGAGCTCAACAGGAAATAAGTTCTACATGGACTAAAAAGCCGTTGTTGCTCGTGTACATTTAACATTTTACACAAATAAATCTACTTTGTGTAACATTTTAGCGGCGAGACATTTCCCTTGTTCTCGTTCTCGTCAAACGGAAGTGCGTTTACAACAAAAGTGCGGATCTATGGCAAAAAGAGGCAAAAGTGGGCGGGGCGGAATAAGGTGAATAATAATAGTGTGATAATGTGCATTCTTTTTATTCATGTGTTATGCACAGTAGGGCTGCAACAAGTTAATCAATTAATCGCAACTAATCGATTATAGAAATGGTTGTCAACTAATTAAAATCAGAATCAGAATCAGAATCAGAATCAGAAATTGTTTATTGCCATTGTCAGTGAAATTCACAAACGTAGGAACTTGCTTCGGCGTAGGTGCAACATAAAGCAAAGGATAAAATATAAAAAATATATAAAAAGGCATGCATAAAATTAAGAATAAAATAGACTAAGATAGACTATATACAGAATGTACAGTTGGCAGATAGTGCAATGTGCAAATATCGTGTGATCGTTAACTGGTCCAAACACAGACTCCAAAACATTGTATGAGCTGAAAGAAGAGGTTTTATTTCTTAGACAATGCAAGAATGACACAAAAAACACACAGGAAACATGTAAATTGTGTGTTTTTGATTAAAATACTTGTTCATCTATAAATATTCTCCACCAGGACGTCGTCAAATGCCTTCATTTCAGCTTTTCTGGGTAAAATTGAGTATAATTCTCATATTCAAGGTTCTTTCTTAACTAATTGATTAATCGAAGCAATAATCTCTAGACCAGGAGTGTCCAAACTTTTTTTTTCCATCGAGGGCCGCATATTGAAATATAGGCTAAACAGAGGGCCACAAATCAATTGTGAAACGTTCAAAAAATCAGAGCTTCTCCTCATTTATCTGATGTTTTAAGCACCGCCACATCTACATTCAGTCTCAAAGCCTTAATGTAAGGTCTGTTTTGTTAGTTATTTAGGTTAGAATTGTGGAAAATCAGAAATTTGTGGGCCAATTCACCAGGAAGCCTAAAGGCCAAGAAAAATTGGTCTAAGGGCCGCATTTGGCCCCCGGGCCTTAGTTTGGACATGCCCTCTCTAGACTAATCCATTACCAAAATAATAATTCACACATACTGGTCTGGTCTGGTCTGAGTGCAGAACATCTTCCTGGCCAGTAGAGGCGCTAAAGTGAAGCTCGGAGACTTCGGCATCGCAAGAATGTTGAATAAGTGAGTAACTGTCAAACAAACTCTTACAAAGTCACCAGAACATACCCACCGTTGTGTGTTGTGTGTTGTTTCATTGACTTATTTTTGAGTGATCCCACATGTTTAGGGTGTCTCCTTCTCCAGAGCTCAAAACACTTGGTTTCAGCTTATGATGTCATCAGGTGGTAATCCAGGAAGTGTTTTTAAAGTCTTAAGAACACTCTCTCCGGTCTCATTGTTCTGAGCTTCATTTGAACGTCTTCCTTCCTCCTGCGTTTAGTCAGAAGTCAGGTATTAAGACAGGATTGTACAAAGCAGTCCAAAGTTAAAGGCAAGGCAAGGCAAGTTTATTTGTAGAGCACAATTCGTACACAGGGCAATTCAAAGTGCTTTACATAACAGAAAAAGTTGCATTAAAATCACAAAACACAAAAAGACACAGAGAATCATTTTAAAATAATTTTAAAATAAAGTGCTTTAAAAGAGAAGAGTGCAGATAGATCTTTCAGTCGTATGCACGTCTAAACAGAACTGTTTTGAGCCTGGATTTAAACATTGCCAGAGTGGAGGCCTGTCTCACATAAAGTAAAACAAAAGCTGCAAGAGGCTTGTCAAAGACTTTATATTCGATGGTGAGCTCATTTAAAATGAACGCTTTCTTGCTTTCCATAAAATTATTCATAAGTGAAGCAAAAAATAAATTCATTAAAAAGTTTCAGTTCTTTGATGAATATTGGAAAAAGGGCTTTACATTTTAGTTTGTTGTTTTTATGAATGAAAAATGTTCCAAATAAAATAATGACATTTAGAAGTTCATTCTTTCTTTGTGTCTTTACATGAAAATCCAAAGACAAAATGTCCATTTATGGTGAATTCCCGTAGCCGAAAAACCAAAAATGTATTGGCAAAATTATTTTCGTAGATCAGAAATACCTTGAAATCAGACCTTGAAATATTCAGCTTCACATCAGCAATTAAATCTTATTGACTCAAAACTACTTAAATCCAGATAAATATTATATATTCAAGTCATTTAAAGATAGGCTAGATATACATTTTTGGTGAGTTGATTTCTATCTTTGATGGCAAAATCTTCCCACATTGTGACACCGCAGACACAGTGAAAGATAGAGGTGGCCTGCAGTTTCTATCTCCATTTCACAGAAGGAACACTAAATAATTACA
The DNA here is from genome assembly GCA_019453435.1 of Rhinogobius similis. NCBI lineage: Eukaryota > Metazoa > Chordata > Actinopteri > Gobiiformes > Gobiidae > Rhinogobius > Rhinogobius similis. The sequence continues at coordinate 6,252,139 of CM033633.1, forward strand.
GTCTGTGTGATTTGTGCTAATTATAACCATTCAAATGTTGAGATATACAGGTTCTGCCTCTTGACTTGTTAATTTACATTCATATTTGATTGGAATTATATTGGCAGCCTTTAATACCAAAGAGCATCTTCTCTAGGGCTGCAACAATTAATCAACTATTTAAAAATAATCGTTAGTTAATCTCCTCATAGGTTGCACTCACTTGACATTTTATTTCCATGGGTTTTAGAGTGATGGAAATCTAGCACTCTTTTCATAGCAATTCAATTTAAAACTAAATAATATATAGTTTCAATCGTAAAAAATCCTCAAAATGTTGCATATAACATAAACATTTCTTATCAAATCTGCAAAATGGTGGCTTTTCTTCATGACTCAGCTTTGCAGCTTCACAGCAGCATTACATTTAAGATTTTCCTAAAAATGCTACCAATTTGATCCCAGTTTGGCAATTATTTTTTAGGTTTATGATTCTACTTCCTGGATGTAGACGATGACATCACACTGGGGAATTTTAGTTACCGTTACCGTAGCAACCATGTTTTGCACTGGGCCCAAACTCCTCGAATGTCACACGTATTATTTTAGAGATGAAAATAAATGTAAACACCTTTATTTTGTCATATCCGTGCTCTACTTTCTGTAATTTCCAACTTATTTTTCAGCTTTTCTTCACAAACGGACACTTGATTGGTGTAAAACTATATATATATATATATATATATATATATATATATATTTTTTTTTTTTAACAACAGGTGTCTTCTGCACTTTAATAATTTTTTAACTCCAAAAATGTGAAAATAATGAAATTGCAGCCACTTAAGGAAGGCATTTTTGTACCTGATTCAGTTTATAATGTAGTCCATAACGAAGGACTAACTGAACGTATTATTTGCGCTTCCATTTTAAAGGACAAATATTAACTTTTTTGAGCTTTTATCCATGTTCCAACATTGTTCCATCATCAAAAACACACCTGGAGTAGCATTAGTTTGATTCCTGTTTGTTTGATGACGCTGGTTTGTAAATCCTCTCGTTCTGAACTCCTTCGATGTCAGACGTAGATAATGCTGACGTAATTTATCCCAGAATCTTTTGCTGTTTTAAGTCCTTAAAGTAGAACCGAGTAACAATTTTACCTTGTTAAACGTCTTTGTAAGTCCATTGGTGGTTGTAAATGTGTCGTAACGTCGCCCCCTGCTGTCTCAGCGCGGAAAACCAGCCTTGCAACTTTACTGACGCCGACCTGAAAACAACTCTCCTGAGACACCTTGGCTCTCTTTTTTAATATTTGGCGACATTAAATGTTTTTATATGTGGTTAAACTTCCTCATTTCAATAAAAATGAAGATAAAAGAAAAGAAAAAAAGAAGAGATGTCTGGGAGTGTACGTTCACAAGAGACCTGCAGGGGGAGCTCTGTCGCTGAAGTTACAGAGTTCTGCTTTAAATCATGGCCAGACTCGCTCTGAACATTTCTTCTGTTTAATCACGATAACTACAACTTCGTCAGATCCACTGCTTACTGCAATGCATTGTGGGTATATATTTACGTGTGTGTAATTGCCTCCACAGCCAGTAGATGGAGCCACAGCTGAGTCAAAATGGCATCTCCCAACGCAGTTATAGTTAAACTCCAACGAGGTTCATTTGGTCGTCTGATAATTTAATATTTTTAAGGTTATTATTTCAGACCAGTGTTTGTTTATTTGTTTTTAATTGACAGTTTGGACTGCTCACTTGCAATCTTCATCAGTGTCACTCGACGTCGCTGTCAACTGATCTATTCACTTTATTCCAGAAGTTGCCGTACGCACCGCCGTCTTGTTTCCGTTGTAGTTCACACGGAGCAGACGAGCTCAACAGAAAATAAGTTCTACATGGACTAAAAAGACGTTTTCAGACTGACCAGGAAATTGGAGAGTTGTTGACTTGTTGTTGCTCGTGTTCATTAAACATTTTACAATCTGCTTTATGTAACATTTTAGCGACGAGACTTTTTCCCTTGTTCTCGTCAAACGGAAGTGCGTTTACAACAAAAGTGCAAAAAACGGCAAAAGTGGGCGGGGCAGAATAAGGTCTATACAGGTTTTGGCGTGGTTTTCCTAGCAGTGGAGGTAGAACAACAGCGCCATCTGCAGTTCTTTAGGACAGTATTCCAGGTGTGAGAGTAAAAAGATGTTTGTTGTCCTGTCTCAATGACTCTTCCCAGTCCATAATGTGGTTCAGAAATTGCCGATTTGAGTTGTTCTTGCTCTGCTTTGTGTCAGGTAAAATAAACAAACAACTGGTCTGAATAAGAAGCTTCAAAACATTAAGTGATAAAGTTCTGTTTTTCTGTGTAAAAGCATTTCATTTTTAGCTCTAAACCAGGAGATGTCAAACTGAAGACACTCAAGAGCAGGATTAAAGGCCAGAAATAATACAAATAATGCATAATATTTGTCCTTTAACATGAGTCTGGAGTGAAGTTGACCTGCGTCTGGTTCCACAGCACCATGGAGCTGGCTCAGACCTGTGTGGGGACGCCTTACTATCTGTCTCCAGAAATCTGCGAGAACCGACCGTACAACAACAAGACGTAAGACACCACTCTCGGCTCATCGTGGGCTGAATTCCTCTGAACATTGTTTCTGATTTTCTATCATTGACCAATGACCTGAAACACAAAGTCCATCCAGCAGAAATAGTTTAAACATTTCTTAATCTCCTGGATGTTTACATGTACGTATTATGTTTATGTTTCATTGTCGCCCACCGAGGCAACTGCTGTCGTTTTGGCGTCAAACTATTCATTCATTTTCTACTGTTTGTTCCGGTTAAATGATAACCTGTTTCTAAATATGCAGTATTTTTTTGAAAAACATGTGCTATGAGAAGTATAAAGCCAAATAAAACACTTTTGTCTGGGTGATACGGTGATAAAAATCGAATGTTGAGCTCGTCCCTGTGACAATCTGCTATTTTTGTGAAATCGTCGTATCGTGATTGACTGTTTGTGTCTTTAATGCAGCTGTCTTTTCAAACACACGTTTTCTCCTGTTGTTTAGCCTCTGAAGCCTCTGAGCAGATGACTTTATTTACCTCTTAAAGGCCAGAGCTGCACGATTAAACCAAAACATGAAATCGCAATTTTAATGGATGCAATTAGCAAATAGCAAAAGCTGCAATGTTTGAAGTTCAATCATTTCTTCCACGAACAACAAAATGTCTGTCTCTGATTTGAATAAAAACTGCTAACACTGTAGTTTGGATTTGTACAAACATGTTCTGAAACAAGTGACAAAAGCACGACCAGAAGCGATAAAAATGCGTTCCGAAGCGACAAAACCTTGCCGACAAACAACGAACGCAACTCAATGTACAAAACTAAAAGCGACAAAGACGCAACTAAAAGTGACATAGACGCAAATGTGACAAACACAACTGAACGTGACTAAAACACGACTAAAAGCGACAAAAATGTGTTTAAAATGTGAATTTGAACAGAATCCCATTATTAAAACAAATCTAATCACCGTCGCACTGGTCAGAGAAATCACAATTACATATTTTTCCTAAATCGTGCAGCTCTGTTAGAGGCAACAGAAAAACACAAAGTGAACACGAATTGCGATAAAATTTAAATCATGATCTGCCCCAAGAAAATCGTGATAATAATTTTTTGTCATCACCCAGACCTTCCTGCTACTGTCTATAATAATTTGTCGTTACTTGTTCAACTCTCATATCTTATTGTTCTAAATGAAAAATAACCAAAAAATGTCTACTATTACAAAGAAAGCGCTCTCACGAAAGATATAGTTCCAGACATTACTTATTAAATGATAAGACATGACACTGTGCTGTATAACCTTGAGTAGCACCATAATAAGATCATTTTTTTCTTTCTTACAGCGATATCTGGTCTCTGGGCTGTGTCTTATATGAACTGTGTATGCTCAGACATCCAGTAAGTCCTTTATTCAGTTTATATAATGGCACTGTGTGAGTAAATTCGTCGGTTTGTGTGGATTTTCACTTTGCCTAATGTTAAACCAGTGATGAGTTTAAAGCAGGCATGTCCAAACTCTGGCCCGGGGGCCAAATGCGGCCCTCAGACCGATTTTTCTTGGCCCTTAGTCTTCCTGGTGAACTGGCCCACATTGTCCTGATAAGTACTATTTACAGCACATTTCAGATTTTCTACAATTCCAACCTAAATAACTAACATTTTAGTGCGACACAGACCTGATATTAAGACACTGAGACTGAATGTAGATGTGGTGGAGCTTAAAACATCAGATAAATGCAGCTTTTTTTAATGTTTCACGATTGATTTGTGGCCCTCCGCTTGGTCTATATTTCAATATGTGGCCCTCGATGGAAAAAGTTTGGACACCCCCGGTTTAAGGTGTTTAAGATGAAGAGACAATTACAGGCAATTACATTTTTTGTTTTTTGGTCAGTTTGCTCTCTCAACATATCGGCTTTCAAACTTCAAACTTGTCCAATCCGCTCCTGAAGATGTTTTATTACTTAATTTAATCCACTCCATACATAGATTTTTCTGGGACATTTTACGTTTAAAGGCCACATTTTTCTTCCCACAGAGACATAAAGATCAGCCTTAAAGTAGATCCTACACCAAACTGTACAATCTGGGACTCAACAAGATTTTTTGATGTTTAATTCTGTGCCAGATTTATTTATATATTAAAGTTCAGAGTCAAATAAATGAGGCAAAATTTGTATTTTCAAGCCACTTTTCAGTTAGATTTAGTTCACTCAGAAACTAAATGAGAAATACAAAATCTCCTCAGTAAAAAAACTAATATGTGCAAAAAATGAACAAAAAAATTTAAACCTGGGTCTGTCAATTTTTCAGATTGAAATGTGCCAAATATATGCAATTTTGGCCGTTTTCATTCCTACTTTTTTCTTACATTTATGTGAAAGTTTCAAATGTATGTCGTTAGATGTATTTATTTTTCCTGTTCATCTGCAGCGTCTTTCCTTAAATACTAAACTTAGCGTTCATTCAATAATATTGACTCTAGAGTGATACATGTATTTAACAGTTGTGACTTTTTTTTTTTTTACATTGTTTTTAATCTAATCTATGACAAAAAACAATGTACTCTCTATTACAAATAATCTTATCCACATACCTTTTACTTTACTACTTTCCTACGGTAAATTGTGACGTGCTATATTCCAATCAACCCAATTTAATTTAATAGCACATTTTATACAACAAGATAGTTCCCAAAGCTCAAACAAATGGCCTGAGAAAATCAGCCAGAGCAATAAAAACATATAAAAGCATTACATTAGATAAATAAAATCAATTAAATAAAAACAGTACAAAAAAGAAAGCTGATAAGAAGCAAACTAAACTCAAATCTAATTAGTAAAAGACATATTTGTCCATCCACAACAGTCATCTTTGTCTCTGTCAAACACCACAACAGGGATAAAGAATGTGTTTTTTGTTATATTTCTGTCTTTGCTCTCTCTAGTTTGAAGGCAGCAGTCTGAGGCAGTTGGTCAGTAAGATCTGTAGGGGGCGCTACAACCCAGTGCCTGCACAATACTCCTATGAGCTGCGCCTCCTCATCACCCAGCTCTTCAAGGTTTGTGACGCACGATACAAACCATAAAATCAATGAAAATACATCAACGTTTTATTTAAAGTCTATATGACAGGTTCTAAACATGTTCTGATTATGACTTAGTTTGATGGGAGGGCACCTGTGGCAATTATTTATTATAGTTTTATATCTGTCAAGTTGCAGATTGTGAAGAAATTTTGAGAAATAAAAGTTTAAAATGACAGGAAGTAGAGCTGAATCCCTCTGTGATGTCATCAAAAAGTGACGTGCCACTGAAAATACAAAGACACCTTACAGACGACTGACGCATTTTTTTTACATTTTAAACTGTCATTCAACAAAAAAAGTTGTTAGCGGGTGTTATTGTTTGTCAAATCATAACATTTGTGTCATTTATGTGGGTTTTTATCCCTTATTTTCAAAATGGTTGCTAGGTAACAGTTGTAGAATTACCTCTAACTGTGTCATATTTGCTCAACCAGGAAGTATAATTTTAAACATTATAAAACCTGTCAAACTGGGGATAAATAAGCTAAATATTTAGTAAAATATTAAAGTGCGTATGACAGGTTTTATGATTTTCTAGTTTTGACTTTATTTGGTGAAATAAAACCTGTTGTGAATATAAATGATCGTTTTACCCAAATCAAGAGTCACTTTGTGAAGAAAAGTTGAAAAACATGTTGAACTTTACAGGAAGCAGAGCAGAATTCCAAAACACGATGACGTCACACTAGGGAGACTCACCAGGGACAATTTATAACCAACAAACACATTTTTCTGATCCTTTAAACATGAATTCATCAAAATAAAGGCGTTCCTACATGTTTTTATTTGTCAAATAATAATTTCAGTGACATTTGAGGAGTTTTCACCCAGTGTACAACATGGTTTCTAGGCAACAGTTACAGAATTCCCCAGTGTGATGTCATGATTTACAACCAGGAAGTAAACATTTAAACCTAAAAAACTGCCAAACTGGGATAAAAATTGTTTTCTTTTTAGCAGAATCTTGAATATAATTATCTTAACTGTGTTTTAGTCAAATGAGTACTTCAACCTGTCATAGGCACTTTAAATATAATCTACGTTTTAGTGAAATGTGTAGTTTAACCTGTCATATAGACTTTAAGGGTACACCTACCAACACCTAACTAGCCGCTAATGTGTAAGCGGTTAATTTGATGTTAATTGTTATTTATTTGTCCTTTTTTAATGTATTATACTACATAGTCTTAGTCTGCTGCTTGTTATATGTTAAAGGAAAAATATTATGTATTTTTTGTATTGTTATTAGCCTTTAAACATGGCATCTCATGTTTTTAGCACAAAAAAAGTGTTTGACAAAATGAACATCTGTATCTGGTTCTGTTTGCCCCGGCACTTACTGAGTGTAGGCGCCATCTACTGGCTGCATAGCACGTACACAAGCATCAACATGTTAATACACTTAGCCTTTGTGAAGTGCGCAGGTTATGCTAGCAGTTGCAGTGATCGTGTTTAGAGGCAGAAATGCTCAAAAGAGTCTGGCGATGATTTAAGGACTTAAAACAGCACAAGATTCTCTGATAAGTGACGTCTAAAAGGTCATCCATCCAGGGAATTCAGAGTTCAGAGTGTTTTTGATGCTCGGAGGGAGAGTATTTTCCAACCAGCATTCCACAAATTAGCGTGAATGAAGCTAAATGCAACTCTAGGTATGTTTTTGATGACGGAACATTGTCAGAACATGGTTAAAAGCTCAAAAAAGTCACTGTATATGACCCCTTTAGTAAGTGTACCCTAAAATAAAGTGTTACCGAAAATATTTTACTAAACGACTGTGTGTGTAGGTGAACCCTCGAGATCGTCCGTCTGTGAGCTCTGTCCTCAAGCGGCCGTTTTTAGAGAAACATCTGAGCAGACACCTGGAAGAACAGGTAAATATGACACGTTACGATGTGCATTCTCGTACAATTTGAGATACGGTCATTGTCGGGGCTGCAACCATCATTACGACAACGTCCATTTTGTTGTCTTCTTTTTGTACGTCAACAAACTTAGATCCTTTTTAAAGGTGCTGTACCTGATTTTTACTGTTTTGACGATGTTGAAACGCAGAACTAGTTGATGTTAAAGTCTTTACATCAGTCACATGTATCTCTCACTTTCCTAATGCAGTCCCAGCATCATAAATATTCACAGCAATCAGTTTAGAATATTTCCATGAGTCTCTGAACCCAGAATGAGTTTTGTTATCCCGGATAAAGCTAACAAACAATTAGCATGCTAACTGCACACTTCCTGCTTCTCGTAGAATAAAATGCAGAATAAATTGAAGCAGAGAAAGTGCTGTAGCTTCATTTTCACAGATTTTACCTTATTATACATAAAAACTGGGTGCATGACTGATCTGTTTTTTATGTTTCAAAGCTGTAAAAATCAGGCCCCTTTAAAGACGACATAAGTTAGAAGATGCAGTTATTTAACCTAATCACATCTCTTAATATATCGTGTTTAAAAAGAGCCTGAGTTTGCAACGATTACTCAAATTACTCAAACAATGTCATTACGTCTTCTTTGGTTATATCCACACTTAGGTTCTTCTTAAAAACTATAATTTAGGAGATTAGGACCTTGTTGACATGTTTCGGCTGCTTAACTGTGAGCCTCTTCAGAACTGTCACCGGTGTTGGTAAAGTGTCATCTATCGGCTGATGTTACTTCCTGAGCCCGATGGACCTGGCAGGTGATCCTCCTGCCGCTAGGGATGGGACAATAAACAATAATATCGTGATAAAAAGGGAAGACAATAATCGTTTGTGCTACATTTTGTGTAATCGTGGTAATCGCCAACAAAGATAATCGCCATTTTATCACCAGATTGTGCAGAAAAAAAGCAACTTACCCTTTATGTTCTCTTTTGAATCGTTTTTGTTTTCACTTATAATAAAGAACAAATATGTCAGAAGTTATTTATAATGAGTAAGTAATGTCTTTATATGTCACATTTTCAAACTGTCAGCAATTTTAATAACCATCGTGATATTATCGTTAATCGCAGTTATTTTGGCCGTGATAATCGTGACACAAAATGTCAATATCGTGCCAGGCCTACCTGCTGTCCGGTGGTCTCTGGAGTCACGGCTGATGCTGTCAGTGCCTCACTTTCTTATGTCAATGACCTCCTTAATCCAGAACTTGCTGAACTTATTCTCTTTTCCAATGACTCAAGCCCCGTCCCAGGCCATAACGGGGTTTTCTCTTTTGCACTGGTCGGATTATTTATTTTGACAATTCTATGACAAATAAAAGATAAAAGACAAGCTAAAGATAGATTTGTTGTGTGTTTTTGACAGGACAAGTCAAGTCCTACAGTGTCAGCCTCAAACAGAGCGCCACCTTCTGTTCGACCAGCTCCAATACAAGGTAAAACTTAACAGTGACAAAATCAGGTTGAAAGTTGAGTCTGGAGCCCCCCAGTGGTGAATAAAAAGCACACAATGTTAGCGCAGACTCAGTGTGTGTCTGTTTTGGCAACTGAAGTTTTGAAAAGGCTGTTGTCACTACAGCCCTGACGCACAAGTCACATAACATGTTAATCATCTTTATCTCATCTCTTTGCTCCTTCCTGTAGTTTGCATGGTGCATAAGACAAGAACCGTACATGTAGTTTAGACCAGTGGTTCCCAACCTTTTTGTCTGTAGTCCCCCCTAAGCTTTGTCTCACACTCAGAGTACCCCTTAACTTGAGTTTTGGGCAAATTAATGGGTTTACTGGTCAAATACAGTTAATTATTAAGTTATATTTGGTGTTTTAATTGTGGTTATGGTCCAAGAAACTCCAAAAATATACTGAATTTACTACCAATTACATGTTTTCAGTCAAATAAAAGTACATTTCATATCCATTTAAAGCTTGAAACCATTCCGAGTACCCCCTGGTAGTTCCTCACGTACCCCTTGGGGTCCCAGTACCCCTGGTTGGGAAACACTGGTTTAGACTATAGGAGGGAGAGACGTTGAAACATTTATAATATTGCAATTGTTGTTTTTGAGATGTGCTCATTTAGGAAGTATACTGCATATGATTAAAACTATACAAAATTACCTCAAAAAGAAAGAAACGTCTAGAGCACTTGTTCTCAAACTTTTTAAGAAAATATTTGACTTTCTGAGTACCACCAAATCTAAGTTGGGAGTATTTCAGGTCTAAATTAGGGATAAACCAGGTCTTAAGCAGGAATATACCATTGCCACAGTAGTTTTAACTAGAAATGTACTAAAGAAAGAGCAAAAAATGTGAGTAAAAGGTACTCTAAATCAGTGTTTCCCAACCTTTTTTTGTCTCAAGTACCCCCTAAGTATTGTTTCACACTCAGATTACCCCTAAATTTGAGTTTCAGGCAAATAAATGAGTTTAGTAGTCAATATATAGTCAATTATTACTATTATATGTATTGTTTGAATTATATTTATGGTCCAAGATACTCCAAAGAGATTGTAAGGGACCAAACAGTCACTGAAATATAATGTCAAAATAATGAAAACTAACAAACAATCCGACCTCCCCAAACGAGACACAAGGAAACATACAATACATGGGCTACACCAAATAATAACAACCAAAAACATTGCGGGGAATCAGTTCAAAACCAGAGTCAAACAAAGCCCTCTACACCTTGAGCCTCCTCCTGGATGGTCTGGTCCTTGGCTCCATCCAGCTCCACCCCTGGCCACACCTTCTCGGTTCTTAAAGAGCCAAAAGACATCGTAGAAAGGGTTTCAGGCTTTGTCATCCGGACGCTGTTTGAAGATCGAGACGTTTTCGACTTTTATCCAAAAGTCATTGTCAATCATAGAGCTGGTCTGGGAACTCAGGCTTATATGCTCCTCTAAGTAGTGAGAGTCCTGCCCCCAGGGAGGAGTCACTGAACCCTGTCTTTGTTAGAAAATTGTTTGTTTGTCACCTGGGACTTGATAATTGGTCTGCCTTTGTTAGTTTAATAGTTAGCTCAACTTTTATCCAGTAAAATCTCAAAAACAGGATTTTTTATAATGTCCTAATAAACAAAAAATGTAAAATACAGCTGGAAATGTGTTTAACCTAGCTAAAAACACCTCCATTTTTTAATACTTTTATGATATTCTGTGGTTAATCCCAGTTTCCCCAGTGAAATCCCGTTATGTTCCACTTCACTTTTGCCTCCATTCCATCATTTAGAGTGTTGTAGTTCAGGGTCTGTAAATATATAATTATGTATGACAGTGTTTGCTTTGGTTATTTGTAGAGAAAGTGCAAAGTCCGAGAGCTGAAGAGAGAGCGGCGATGAAGAAACTGGACCGGAATATTCCTCACAGAGTGTATACACCACCACAACACAAAGTGAGCGGGTTTTGCACTCACTCAAGCCTGGTCCTACATCAAACACCATTTATTTAGCATCAAATACACATCATGATCATTGATGATACAGATTGCATTAGGGATTGTGTTTGTCTGTGTTGAAAAGGCATTATATTTATATATTTAATATATATTTATATATTTATATTTTTGTGAGAAATAAAAGCTAAAAGACAAGATAAAAATAGCTTTGTTGTGTGTACACCAGAAAATAGATGGTGCAGTCTGAGTATAATTACTTTTCCCTGGTCTACAGAGTACATTTTTGTACTTTAAAACTAAACTAAAATGAATAGAAGGTTTGTTTAAAGTCCATATGACAGGTTCTCAGACTGTTCTAATTATGACTTAGTTTGATGGAATAGCACCGAATATTTATTATAGTTGTACATCTGTGAAGTTGCAGTTTGTGGAGAAATTTAGAAAAATAAAAGTTTTACAGAAAGTAGTGCTGAGTTCTAAAACGGCATCCCTCTGTGATGTCATCAAAAAGTGACGTTTTACACACAATTTACACACAACTGACACAATTTTTTGACAGTTTAAACGATCATTCAACATAATAAAGGTCTTATCGGGTATTATTGTTTGTCAATTCATAACTATTGTGTCAATTATGCGGGTTTTGGCCCTTGTTTTCAAAATGGTTGCTAGGTAGTTGTAGAATTACCTCTAACTATGTCATTTTTGCTGCCCATGTCCAACCAGGAAGTGACATTATAAACATTACAAAAACTACAAAATGGGGACGAATAAGCTAAATGTTTTGTAAAATCTTAAATATAATCATGTTCACTATGTTTTAGTCAAATGTGTCGTCTAACCTGTCATATAGACTTTAATTTTCTCTGTAATAGACGATGAACACACTTCTTTTAAACTCATCGCTGGAAAAGTCTGTGAAGAGTCCAGATTATTCCACTGGTATTTCAGGCTGGTATTTCTTGAGGTTTTTGTTCTGCCTTTTCTAAAACGGTGATTTCTTTCTCTTCAAAGCCTCTTCATCACAGACTGGCTCAAGCGGCTGACCCTCACCACGTGGAGTTTGTTCTGCGAGAGAAACCAAGGTGAGCTTGAATATTCTTGTGTCAAAACAGTAAAAATCAGGTACAGGGCCTTTAAAAGCATCAACTGAACGGGCAGTATTTACATGATTTAACATAATTTAACAGAACTATATCTACAGCACTTCTCTGTTCAGGTCTTTGTTCAAGAGTAAAACAAGTTTATAACAGGACCAGAAGCAAATCCTGGCCTAGCCTAATATAAACTCAATTTATCAATTCAAGCCACTTCTTTTTTTATTCTTATCTTACGGAAATCAATGAAAGGAAAGCTTCTCTGTCCTGTTTGTGTTGATTGCTGATATATTTGAACAAAACTGAGCCCAGACTGTGGCCCAGTGTCAAAAACAAAACAAAATCAGCAACAGTTTAAACCCTGGAAGTGAGGAATAATATGCTGCATGTCACACTTAATAATCCCGTAATATTAAAAACAAAACAAAAAACAAACGTGTGACCAGTTTTCTTGGCAGATTCCAGTGTACTGTGCAGATTGAGATGGTTTGGACAGGTACAGAAGAGGCGTAACACAAATAAAAGATGTGTAAAAGGATACTGACGGTTGCAGAAGAAAAAGAAAAAAACAAAGCGCTCAGTTACATGTTTTTGAGTTGCGTTCTGTGTTTGTCGTTCCAGGTTTGCGGAGCAGCCGGCGGTGGATCCATATCTCCACTATCACGCTCAACTCGACGCCTTTCAGTTCAGACACGGAGAGGATCAGCCGCCCGACCCGTACCAGCTGTGAGCCGTTACACTTTTAGGTTGTTATAGATAGAGGAATGTGACTGAGGCCAGGCGCTGCAGGTGGATTTTACATTTAAAGATATACATTTGAAAGAAAAAAATGTATTACAAGTTTTTCGATGTGTAATGTTTTCATAGATAAATAAGGCACGTTAAAAAAGGCCTAAATTGCACATATTTCGGACATTTAAATCTGAAAAATGGACAGAGTCAGGACTACATTTCTTGGTTCATTTTGTATACATAATAGTTACAAAAAAATACAGAGGGGATTGAGGATTTCTTATTTAGTTTTTGAGTAAACTAGATCTGGCTGAAAATTTGCCTTGAAATTAAAATTTTGCCTTTATTTTTTTTTAACTTAAAGGCCCTGTACCTGATTTTTATTGTTTTGAAACGTGAAAAACAGAACTAGTTGATGTTAAAGTCTTTACATCAATCTTGTGTATCTCTCACTTTCCTAATGCAGTTCCAGCATCATAAATATTCACCGCCGTGAGTTTAGAGGCACTTTTCACACGTTTCTGAGCCCAGAGCATCACAGACCGTCTCGTGTAAAGCTAACAAACATTAGCATGCTAACGGCGCAATTCCTGCTCCTCTTGTTGGATAAAAGTCTCTATAAACAAATGCAGAGTAAAAGTTGTGGTCTCATTTTCACCTGAATAGATGCTTTTACAATATATCTGAGCTGGAGCAACACAGATTGTACTTTATTTCATGCAAAAAATCAGGAACATGGTCTAATTCTGTTTTTCCCATTTCCCAACAGTAAAAATCAGGTACAGCCCCTTTAACACTTTAATAAATTAGTTTTAGTATTAGATATCAAGAATCCTTCTGTACGTTCCGTCAACAACAACAAAAAAGTTTGGTGTGGGATCTACTTTAAGGCTGATCTTTATGTCTCTGTGGGAAAAAAATGCATTTTAAGAAAACGGCTTTGAAGTTACAATGTCCCAGAGAAATCTATGGATGAAGTGGATTCAATGGAAGAATAAAACATCTTTTAGGAGCAGATTGGACAAGTTTGTTGTTACCAAATGAAAAAAATGCCCTAAACATCTAATGTTATGATCCTCCACAATATTTCCCGGATTCTTTACCTCCAAAAATCCATACAAATGTGAAATAGAAAAGCTAACTATCATAGAGGGCGGTGCTGAAAGGACTGAATGATTCCCTGCATGTGTAAAGGTCAGTCAGTCGAGATGGAACAAAACCTTGCTTCTGCCTTTCAGATGTTCATGATATGCTTTAAGTGTATTTAATGCTGTTTAACTGTTTTTCAGTGTGGCTGCTGCACGAAATGAATATTTACAAAGACGACAAGAAGCAAACCAGTACAAGCTTCGAGCAGAGAAACAACTGGTGAGCTCCAAAAGCACGACACTCACATCTGTATCTGCCGACAGAGCTACAACATGTTTGATAATGCCCTGATGTTAGAAATGATCTCTTCGGGTCTTTAACATTCTTTTTGGACACTTACCATAGATATTTAGGGTGCGTTCACACTTTCACAATTACTGCTTCAAAATTGTGACTAAATTGGGACAAAACCCTGGAACTGAACTTGCATTAGACCTGGACGAGAACGTTTAGAAACAATATTATCGAAGCTCAAAGTCAGACTCCATCCTGTTTTGATGATTGACCACGTGTTTCTCAGGGTCTTCGTCCGTCCACAGCAGAGCGCCCCCGCAGGCCCGGAGGTCACATGAGCGAAATGGGACCAAACCAACACACGCCACATGACAAGAAACAAAACGGTCAACAAGTAAGGCTCTTCTATGTAAAAATATTAGTTAGGCCTAAATTGCACATATTTCGGACATTGAAATCTGAAAAATGGACAGAATCAGGATTACATTTATTGGTTAATTTTGTGCACATATTAGTTACAAAAAAAATACAGAGGGGATTTAGGATTTCTTATTTAGTTTTAGAGTAAACTAGATCTGGCTGAAAATTTGCCTTGAAATTCAAATTTTGCCTTTTTTTTTCTTCTTTTTTTTTTGTACCTGATTTTTATTGTTTTGAAACTTGAAAATCAGAACTAGTTCATGTTTATCAGTCACATGTATCAGTCACTTTCTTAATGTAGTCCCAACATCATAAATATTCACAAATATTAGCTAGGGCTTAGAAGATAGACTTAGTTATCCTTTAAAGGACACATTGGATTTGACTTATGGCATTGTTTCCTCGTCAAAACTAATCTGAAGTTGTGTTTAGCTTCATTCAAGCTTGTTTTTATGAATTCTGTTTGATGAACTCTCTCCCCTCTGAACTTCAGAAAACACTTGAATTTCTCAGGAAGTCTAAGATCGTCTCCTGTACTGTCTTTAAAACAAATATTATGCATTATTTGTATTTGTTATTGGCCTTTCAACATTCTCTTGCGTATCTTTACTTTTTTTTTTATTTATTTTATTTTTTTTTAATTTATTTATTTATTTGAAGGGACAGTGTACAGAGACATTACGCTCGTAAGACAGAGATGATCTGTACCAGATTCTAGCTAAACAGCTAATTTCCATCTGCAGTCCCTGGGGTACAAAAATAAGTTACACAGTGCAAATTAATATAAAACAGTTATTCATATAGTCACAGTGCAGTTTAACAATTAAACATAGTAATTAATATAGGACAATTTCTCACACACATCCCTCACTCATTGTCTCACACACACACACATTAGTAAAAAGCACAGGCTTAATTCAAACATATCCACACAGTCATTGAGAACAGAAGCAAGTATATCAGTGTTCACAGGTTTGATTGGTCAGTAGCCATTGTTTGAGTTCTTTGGAAAATGAAACATAGTTTGCTTGATTTTTTATTTCACTGGGGAGATGGTTCCATTCTTTTATTGCGTTGTATGAAAAAGCTGATTGTGCAAATGTAGTTTTTTTCTGTGGGATGGTGCACTGCCCCCTGGTGGAGGCCCGTGTAGCTCTGGAAGTCGTTGCTGATGTGTACTGAATGAATTGTTTTAACGGTGCAGGCGCAGTATTATTGAGGATTTTATGAACCATTCGTAAAGAGGCGTATTTTTGTATATTGTCGAAGTTTAATAGTGTGTATTTTTGAAGAATATGGCAATGATGGTGTTGACGTGGTTTTCTGTCCAGGATTTTCAGAGCTTGTTTGTGAAGTGATTTGAGTGGCTTTAATGTGGTTTTGCCTGCTTGGGACCAACATGTTATACAGTAAAAGAATCGTGACATGATCATTGCATTGAAAAAAGTGTGAGCTGCGTCCAGTGTGAGTGAGTTTCTAATGCTTCCAAAAGTTTTTATATTGTATTTGAGGCTATGGCACATGTGTTTACTTTACTTTAAAATCTCATGTTTTAGAACTAAAATTAATATGATTTTACAAAGAAACAATAATAACTTTATCGCTTTGGGAGACGCCATATTAACTTGGCTGTGGCTCCATCTACTGGCCGCAGAGGCAATTACACACATTTGTATCTACATATTGCTTTGTAAACCCAGCTGTAAAGAGCTGTGATGCAGTTGTAATGATCGTGATTAGACGGCAGAAATGCTCAGAGTGATTTGAGTGTGTGACAGAAAAACGTCACACATCGACGGAATTTAGAACGAGAGAGTTTTTGAGGTTCGGCGGGAGAGGATCATCCAAGTAACGTGAATGAAGCTAAATGCAACTTCAGGTGTGTTTTTGATGATGGAACAATGTTAGAACAAGGTTAAAAGCTCAAAAACGTCATGTTGTCATAATATTTGTCCTTTTAGTCCATAATTCATCACAGTATCTAGTATTTCTGCCTCAAATTGCATTCATTACAACTACATGCTCACATTAGCATTTGTTTATCTCCCCTATGTAATTGCCTCTGCTGCCAGTAGAGGGAGCTTTAACTAAATTCTTAACGTGGGAAATGCATTACTAATATAAAGCTATGTGCGTTTTTTGTAAACATTATTTTAAGTCCTAAAACATTAGATGCCAAAGTGAAGCTACAAAAGCATGTTTAAAGGACAATAACAATCAAATAAAGCATAATATGTGTAAGTTAAAGACAATATTCAGCTACAACAATCCTGATCAAATTTAAATTGTAACCTTGACTCTGGTGAATTATTATTATTATCATTATTTAACCCACTCCTGTTTATGTGCTTTTATTATTAGGAGTATTTGCGGCAGCTGGAGCTGATCCGACAGCAGTATCATCAGGACATGAAGGAGATGAAACAACGAGCTGAGGCTGAGGTCGGCTCTTTTGATTTGGGATCTATCGCAGTCTTTACTGTCAGCTACTATTATTGGCGTAATTTAAGCAACAAAATGCACTTGAGAATCAGTTTCCAATCAAATTCTTACCTGTGAACCATCTCTGCTCATTGATAAAATTAAGGAATACTAATTTAAAGGAGATATATTGTGCTTTTCTCTCAGTATTTTGTAATAAGCTATGGCATAAGTAGATAATTATTCTACATTTTGTTCACTGTAAACTGCAAAATTGATCTAAGACGGCTTAGTTATTGAAACGGGACCATTGACTTCCTGTTCAAAATTGCAGAAGTGATAAGCCCCGCCTCTTCATAGTAACATTTGACCGTAACAAGCAGTGGATTTTCATTTACCTTATTTGATTGTTGAAAAATGGTTACTCAACATTGCTAAACCTTTTGAATAAACATAAGTTAGTACAGGGGTGTGGGCGGGGATAGGGGGTAGGTGAAAACAGTACTTTTCTGAACACTTGAGCCTCAGTTGCAGGACAAAACAGGAATCAAACATGCAGCAGACTTTGAGGAAACTGATGTTAAGGGTTATATGTCTCATAAATATTGATTTTTCATGGTGTGTCCCTTTAAAGGAGGCATATTATGTCAAATGGGTTATTATGAGCTTTTAACTGCCTCAAAATGGTTTCCCCTCATCATTAACTCACTCTATTTATCATTTTAGTTAATCACATTCTATTAATCCTGTATTCTTTTGCATTTGAGCTTTCTGTGCTAAGGAAATAAAGTTTTTACTTGACCCTTTTCCCCTCCCACACACACATGTATTTATTTGTCATTATTTAAAAAAAAACAAAAAACACATGGGCTCAAAAATTTAATTATCATTTTTCCAAATTACAAACATGTAACTGAAAAGCCACTGCTTGGTGGAAAAGGAACAGTCGTCGTCCGAGTTAATTCCCACAAACAGAGCTCTGTGAAGGAAGCAATCCATTCATTTTAATGTGGAACAGCAGCTCTTTCACCCACTGTTCGTTGTAGATAGGGGTAGTCACTAACGATTATTTTACTCTTTTACTTCGTCGACTAGTCAGCAATTATTTTTTTGATTAGTCGATTAGCCAAACAATTATTTCTATTGTTAATTTAGACTTTTTAAATACATTTTCAACCAATTAAAAGTTCATTTATGGTGACTGAATGATGATAGATATAGAATATTTATTAATAAAGTGTATTATGAATGCAAATCAGAAATTGTTCATTCTTTTTTGACATTTTGATTTTATAATGTTGCTGTCTTTGTTATAAACGGTCTTTTCTCATGTGTTTTAGACTCTGTATAGTCCAGTTAAAGATGACTATTATAAATTATTATAGTCGGTTAGTCACAATTAGTCAATTAATCATCGCAGCCCTAATAGTAGATCAATATTGTGGTTTATTATTAACAAAATGTAAAATAGTGATAACAAAATACCATAAATAAGCTTAGTTTGTCATTTTAAAGGGGACATATGTAAAACTTAAACCATGATATAACTTACTCAGAGTTGTATTTTGAGTTAATCCTGTATTGTCCTGAATTTGAGGCTCGAGTGCTCAGAAAATATATGTTTTCACCTACCCCCTGTCCCCGCCCACAGCTCTACATTTACTTTTTCAGGACTCTGGGTCATATTTATTGGGTTAAACAAAGTCACATAGTCATTTTTCAACATAAAAAATAAGAAAATAGCTTCTTGTTATGATGAAATGTCACAAAGCGTCAATGTTGCAGATTACAATAAATAAAATGTAAAATAATGACTTACATGTGCTATAGTTGAATACTAAATACCACAAATGAGCATAATATAATATAAAATTAAAGGAATTCCAGCTTTATGTGACAGTTTTATCCCAGTATTTCTCTGAGTCTTTAATTCTTTATGTTTCAGGTTCAGACGCCGAATAAACACGAGACGTTTGTGGTGGAGAAACCTCAGAGAGAACCAGAGCCACAAGCCCCAAAACAGGTACAGCTCACAGTTTACTGGTCATTAACGAGGATTCAGTAAAGTCAAGGCATGAAATAATGTGGTAAAAGGACGACAGGCTGTTACGCGTGTGCTGTTTTTGTGACAGGATGTTGAGACGGCGCTGAAACAGATCAGAGACGAGCCCAACGAGTCCAAAAGAGAGAGAAGGCAAAGGGGGAAGGTGACAGACGCATTTTTACACAACAGATCAGACAAATGCAAGATATATAACTGTGTGCTGCAGAAAATTAATTTCTAGATGAGTTAAAATGTCTTGTTTTCCTGATATTAATCTTAATTTCAAACGTTTTGACTCGTTAAAATCAATTTAGACCTAGAAGTAGATTATTTTACTCACTCTATTTCTGACTTTTTCAGTGCATTTCTGTCTTATTTCATGAAGAATTATCTGCCAATGGGTTAATATTATTTTACTTACCCTAAATTTAATTTCTTGTTTAAGCAAAATTATCGCATACTCAGTCAGAAATACCTTGAACCCAGTGAAATATTCTGCATCACGTAAGAAACTAAATCTCAAATCTACTCAAATTTTGTTAAAAATTGTAAATTCAAGTAATTTTAAGCTAGGCTAGATATACATGTTTTGCTGTGTTTAAATTAGTATATGCTAGTAGAGCGACACAATATATCACAAAAGTATGGATTAACTCAATAATCGCCCAAAATATAGATTGCAGTTACGTCAACTACTCCCTGATTTAAATCTACTGTTTTCAGATTAAAAAAAAACATTTTAAAAAGGCTTATTTTAATCAGGATTTTCTTTTCAGTCTAAATATGCCTTGATTTAGTCTCAGTTGAGTTTTATTTTGACAGAGTTTTACTACAATTGAAAAAATAACTTAAAAAATAACATATCTTAAATGTGAATAAGTGATTGGATTAAGTCATATTTATCTTAATTTCAGTATCTTAGAGTAATATTTGCCAATGGAACAGGCAATAACTTGAGAAGTTGCTTGTGTTTTT
Source organism: Rhinogobius similis (assembly GCA_019453435.1). Lineage (NCBI taxonomy): Eukaryota > Metazoa > Chordata > Actinopteri > Gobiiformes > Gobiidae > Rhinogobius > Rhinogobius similis. The sequence continues at coordinate 6,272,175 of CM033633.1, forward strand.
CTTATTTTTTTATTTCATACTTGTTTTATTTGTCAAATCTTATGTTAAGACAGTCAGAATATCCCTAAATCAAGATAAATACGGCTTAAATCAAAACTTATTCACTTTTTATCTTATCTTTCCAGTGTAGAACTTGTACTTGTACTTGTGTAGAAAAACAATACAATATACAATATTAAATAAGATAATGCGCTAAAAAGTGATTGAATTAAGCAGTTGGTTTCTTGTTTTCCATATATTTTGACTGTATAAAAATAAGATTCACAGACAGAACAAACATGAAATATCTTGTATACTTAAAATAAGAAAAAGACAGGCATTTTCCAATTTAAAATTAGAAAAACATGCTACTGCACTTAATAAGAACAAAACTTACTGGTAAATACTGATGAATGCTACTTAAATCAACCACTTTTTCAAAAACCTTTTATTATTTATTTGTCTTAAAATAACTGAAATTATTGTGTCAGTATTGATAGCGCAGTACAATCATTTCCAATACTGTGCACTGTACACCGCACAGCAAAAAAATGTACATCTAGCCTCGATTAAAATGACTTGAATTTACTTTTTTTTTCCCTGGATTTTAGTAGATTTGAGTCAGTGAGATATAATTTCTTATGTGATGCAGAATATTTCACTGGTTTCAAGGTATTTCTGCCTGATTATGCAATAATTCAGCCTAAAATAAGAAAATAAATGTGGCAATTGGGTAAGTAAAATGATCTTAACCCACTGACAGATAATTTGGCTTGAAGTAAGAAAGTGATGTATTGAAACAAACAGGTTAAAACAAGTAAAATGATCTTGTTCCATCAAATAAACACTCTTAACTAATCTGAGCTAGTAAAAACATCTGAAATTAAGATTAATATCATGAAAACAAGACATATCTTATCTAGAAATTCCTTTTTTGCTGTGTAGTTAGTAAATACAGATGACGCTACACAGCATCGAGGCCCTGGGTTTGATACTCGCTAGAATCTTTACCTCATTATAACATCTCTGCATTATATATTATCACGTTTGTGCAGAGGGGAATCATGTTTGAGATCCGACTGAACGAACTGGATGAAGAGACACAAGATGAAGACGCAAAAACAGCTTCAAACCAGGAGGAGGTGAGTCGATCAGGAAACAAACATCCAGAGTCAAGGTTTGTTTTCGATTTGTGCACAAACCATGAGGGAAAAAAGTGCAGTGCAGAATCATAGACATTTAAATAAGTCTGCGCGGCGTTCGATCATGGATATATCAAAAGAACTTGATAAGGCACGCCCCCTCTGCCTGTGGTCCCAGATTGATTTGTGGCTGTGAGAGGTACTGCAGCCTCTTGGAACCAGCCTTTTTCTAAAATTGCTCATTATAATTGCAGACAGCTCTGAATTATTATCGGTATTTAAATCAAATAGAAGGAAATGTTCTTACATATTCTTACAATACATCCATGACTCAGCACTACTTACTGTCATTATAAACTTTTATTTTTAAAAATTTCTTCACAAACTGCAACTTCACAGATGTAAAACTATAGTTTTACATCTAAACTATAGTTTTACATCTGTGTTTTACAGTTTTACATAAATAGTTATACAATTTCGAGAACCTGTCATGTAGACTTTAAGTTGAGATTTCTGAACTTGTGCTTCTGGTGACCACCGAACAACCTCTTTTACTGTGACTGGAGAGGAGAGCTGAGGAATAGCATAAATATCACAAAATAAAACACACTTGCACACTTTAATATGAGGCTCGGCTTCTCGATTCATTTGTTTGTGAAGGATTGTTCGATTTGACGTAAGTCTGGGAGCATCTGCAGCAAAGTGATGGTGTTTGAGCAACGGGCAGAGAGAGGATTTCACATCTATGAAAGTCTATGTGCAGATTTTTTTCCAACTGTAATAATTTTAATGACAAAAATTAAATAACTAAATGACTAAACTAAATAAAAAGTAATGAATGAAGACAAATACTGTTAAAATGTGAGGAAAATGTTGTTAACCAGGATGAATCAGGTTGTTAAACAGACAGAATGTATATGTATTTATTTAATTATTTATGTATTTACTAGTTTAATGCTCTGTACACATGGGAGATCGAGATAGCAATACAATATGATTAAAAAAAGTGTTAAATGCTACAAACGTTAAGCAGTATATCAACTAAAACTCAACAAAATTATAGACAAAATCTTTATATAACCTCTATTTATTGTAATCTAAAGTTTAAGACTCAAACTAAATTAAATTAGTCATTAAAAATACAAACACAAGCTGCAATCTAACGCGATAGTAAATAAATACTAATCCTGGTTGTCATCTTGTAGGAAGTGGACCCTCTGAACCAGACCCTGAACTTTGAGGACGGAGAACGGCTGCAGCTCTGCGATTGGCTGGAGCAGAGAAAGGGGTGGAGTCAGAGGATCCCTGAAACCCTATTGGACGCTTTGGGCAACATGGACGTGATGTCAGCCACCGCCTGCACCGTACAAACGGAACAAGGTACAGTTAACGTCCAAAAGAGAGCTGAGGTGGAAAAACACTTCATTCTGGTGACGATGAAGAAGCGCGAGATATTTGAGAGGCGTCTGGCTGCAGAGTCGCCTCTCCGCAGACCTTAACCAGGAGGCCCCCACGTGACTCGTACCTTAAAGGTCCCATAACATGCAAAATCGACTTTTCAGAGGTTTTAACCTTCCTACAGTGCTATTTGGGCCTCGTATGTTGTGCCCAAAGTGGTTTTTTGATTGATTCCCTCATGCTTTCACTAGAGAACTGTCTTTTCCGTCCCCCTCGGCTGAGCAGCAGACGGGGGCTCCTCACTAAGATGACACGGTGTTTAAGCCACGCCTCCGGGAAGCGCGCAGCCGCAGAATAAAAACAGCTAATGCTAATGCTACACAGTAATTACATGATGGATACGACAGATCGAAGAGTTAGCTTGTTATTTACCAAACGGCAACGTCCGTCGTCGAGGCCCTGGAGCACGTCAAACTCCAGGTCAGATCCAGGACGTAGGACTCAGCACGACGCACCGTCAGGACGGATAAAAGGTTTATTCCCGTGTTTGTGTATCGCTGTTTACCGGAGCACACGGCACATGCGCACTATCTCCGCTCTAGGCTTCGTCGCGGGTTGGGAGGGGGAGGCGCACGGGTTGGGCGGGGGAGGCAGCCTGCTCTCTGTTCGGGGGGGTCAGATCTCAGAGTGAGCCGTTTGCTTTTGCAGGAGGGGGGCCAGTCCAAGAAATGGGTGTTTTTTGGAAACTGTTATGTTATGGATATTACACAACGCAAAAATGTATCAACAAAGCCCTTAGAATAGACTGTGTAAAGGGCAAAAGAGCAGAATATGGGACCTTTAACCCAGAGGCCCTACCAGAGCCCGGATGTGTCAAAAATAACCAACATCAACGCGCACGGCACCTTATGTTTTTAATTCAATCATTGCTCTTCCTGTTAATTTATAACTAGGTAGAAACTAAATTAAATATTTGTCTTTCCGCTGATTAATCTTAACAAAATTTTGTCTCGTGCTGTGAAGTGTACATTTAGATATTACAGCACCACACGCTCTTTAGGTTATCACTTTTAATTGTATGTGTTTCAATCAAACTTGTATTATAACGTCAAGTGTTTTAAATATAGTGTAAATGGCGTTGAAGTGGAGTTTTAAGTAACATGTTATGAACAAATAGGGGTGAAGTTTACTGTTAATCGCAAATTTAATGTGAATTTGTAGAAATAGATCCATCGTCAATAAAGATGAGACTGGAATCTGACAATGAAGAACACGAGGAGGAGCTGGAGCTTTTTAAAATCGTATTTGTTTGTGTGGAAGAAGTGGTGGATGGGAGGGGCTTTGTTTTTTGAGAATGTAATGAGATGAATGAGTAATGCATGTAATCTTTCTTTCAAGTTTTTAATTTTTTCAGTTCTGTTTTTTAAAATTTTCTGATTATAATGTTCAGTATTTTGATTAGCAGTGCTTTCAATATTTCCATAAACTGTCAATCTTTCATTCAGTTTGAATGTTTTTTGAACATATTTTTATTGACCTCTTACTTAGGTTAGTAAAAAGTAATATTGCGGCGTAACTTTTTTTTTTTTTTTTTTTCCGTCCGCGCAATGTGTACTTCCTGACCTGTGGGTTAAGGCGCCTCTTGGTTAAGGTCTGCGGGGCTGGCGACTCTGGATTAAGGTCTGCAGCCAGACACTCTTGAGATATTTAGATATTTCTTATTTTTGCTACTGCTTGTTTGTTCGAGGATGTTAGGCTAAGAGTAAAACTAGTACTTGTGTGATACCAGCTTAAGGCGGGACATTAACAGGAAAAACCCTTTAGTTTCTGTGTGTTTTTTTGTTCAGTTTGCTCTCTCAACATATAGGTTTTCATTTGGAAACAACAAACGTGTCCAATCTACTCCTAAAGATGTTTTACTTCTTTTAATCCACTTCATCCATAGATTTCTCTGGGACGTTCTAACAAATTGTTCAACATTAAAACACATAAAGACATAAAGTTCAGCCGTAAAGTAGCTCCTATACACAACAGACTGAACTAGAGTTTTACAGAACGTTCAGAAGGATTTGTAGATATCGAAGTCCAAGCCATTCAAGTTTTAAGTAAAAAAACAAAAACAAAAAAAAGACTAAATTAGAACGTTCAGGCCAATTTTCAGTGAGATCTAGTTTAAAGTTATGTGTACAAAATGAACCAAGATGTTTGAATTTGGTTCTGCCAATTTTTCAGGTATAAATGTCCCAATATATGAGACTTTACATCATGAAAATCCAACTTGTAATCCATTTTTTTCTTACATTTATGTGAGTAAACTACAGGAGAAGTTTACAATTGTTACCTTTCAGCTGCTGTGTATCACCTCAGTTTGACCATGATTTCCGAACAGATATTTATTAAACTAACGCAAATGAAGCTAAATCCAACTCCAGGGATGACAGAACCATGTTATGATGACCCTAACCCCGCCCCCTGGCCCTTGTTTACAGTCTGTTGCTATGGTAACAGTTGTGGAATTACCTCTAACCCCGTCACATCTGCTGCTCACGTTCAACCAGGAAGTACAATTATACACATCGCAAAACGCTGTCAAGCTGGGGATAAAAAGGCAAAATGTGTGTAAAATCTTAAATATAATCATGTTCACTACGTTTTATTGACACGTGTGTTGAACCTTTCATATAGACTTTAAGACAATCAAAAGACACTCAAAACAACATAGGGCAGGGGTGTCCAAACTTTTTCCATCGAGGGCCACATACTGAAATTTAGACCAAGGGTAGGGCCACAATTAAATCGTGAAACGTTCAAAAAAGTTGCATTAATCTGAATTTTAAAGCACCACCACATCTACATTCAGTCTCAATGCCTTAATATCAGGTCTGTTTCGCACCAAAATGTTAGTTATTTAGGTCGGAATTGTAGAAAATCTGAAAATTGCCATAAAAAGTATGTCTTAGGTCAATGTGGGCCAATTCACCAGGAAGCTTGAGGGCCAAGAAAAATTGGTCTGCGGGCCGCTTTTGGCCCCCGGGCCTTAGTTTGGACATGCCTGACATAGGGTAACGCTTTAGATTAAGGTTCCTTAGTTAACTATTTATAAGATGTTAATAAGCACTAATAGTTTGTTTATGCACTTATAACGCCTCATACATGTTTATAATCCATTGTTTGAGTGAATAAACCACATGTACAGAGCATCAATGAGCTGCATATCACATTATTTTCAATTATCACGCTAATAAATGCTTGTAAATGCCTTGTAAGTGCTTATAAACACATAACAAGTGCTTATTAATGCATTATAAATAGTTTACTAAGGAACCTTAATCTAAAGCGTTACCCAACATAGATACTACTTATCTGAAGCACTTATTAACTTATCTTATTAAGACGATACGTTCTTTTCCAGTGAACAAAATGGCATTAATCAGGTGGAATATACTGAAATCCTAAAATCTACTGCTATATTACTATGACAATACTGTTGAGGGAGAATTGTCAAAACTAAGAGAATAAAATGATCAGATCGACTGCTTAAATTAAACAGGATAAATATTGTAAATGTGATATCCAGTTGAAAAGGGACATTTTGAAATCATATTGAACTGCACTTTTCAGGTGAAGTTGTCCGTCGACAGTGGACAGAGGGCGCTCAGAACACACTTCTCAAGGCTCTGGGCCAGGCGGAGCTTCAAGACTCCACGCTGGGCTCCGTCACGGCAGGTCTGTGAACACTGGGGGGCGCCGTACACTCAAATTTACCTTAAAAAAATACAGATCCTCAAAAAAAAGTGCTGTTTCACGTGTAGTACCGATGATGTGTGAGGTAAGAATGCACTGAATGTAATAAAGGCGAGAAAAAAGTGAGTAACAGTGCAATAAATCATGTATCTTGAGTAATTAGACGGTAAATAATGTGTATTTATTACATATATTACATCTTTGTGACATTTATTACTCTTGTTTATGCTGGTATTGCACCTTTGTTACATTTATTACACTTGTTTATGCAGGTATTGCACATTTGTTACATTTATTGCACTTGTTTATGCAGGTATTGCACATTTGTTGCATTTATTGCACTTGTTTATGTAGTTATTGCACACCTGTTACATTTACTGCACTTGTTTATGCAGGTATTGCACACCTGTTACATTTACTGCACTTGTTTATGCAGGTATTGCACACCTGTTACATTTATTGCACTTGTTTATGCAGGTATTGCACATTTGTTGCATTTATTGCACTTGTTTATGCAGGTATTGCACACCTGTTACATTTATTGCACTTGTTTATGCAGGTATTGCACATTTGTTGCATTTATTGCACTTGTTTATGCAGGTATTGCACACCTGTTACATTTACTGCACTTGTTTATGCAGGTATTGCACACCTGTTAGATTTACTGCACTTGTTTATGCAGGTATTGCACATATGTTACATTTATTATGCTTGTTTATGCATGTATTGCACATTTGTTACATTTATTATGCTTGTTTATGCAGGTATTGCACATTTGTTACATTTATTGCTCTTGTTTATGCAGGTATTGCACATTTGTTGCAGGTATTGCACATTTGTTACATTTATTGCACTTGTTTATGCAGGTATTGCACATTTGTTACATTTATTACACTTGTATTTCCCTGTGAGTAGTGGGCACTTTGACGTGGTGTTATAAAGAACAGTGACACATTCTTCCAACAGAACTCTCTCCAAACATGTCATGATCCTCCTTCATGCAGCTCATTCTAGGGCTGCAGCAAGTTAAGCAATTAATCGCAACTAATCGATTATAGAAATGGTTGTCAACTAATTAAATAATCGAGTGATCATTAACTGATCCAAACACAGACTCCAAAACATTCTGTGTGCTGAAAGAAGAGGTTTTATTTCTCAAACGGAGCAGGAATCACACAAAAACACAGGTACATTGTGTGTTTTTGATTCAAATCCTTGTTCATCTATAAATATTCTCCTCCAGGACGTCGTCAGAAGCCTTCACTTCAGCTTCATCTGGGTAAAATTGAGTACATTTCTCATATCGAAGGATCTTTCACGCTCTAAAACAACTAATCAATTAATGGAAGGAATAATCACAAGACTAATCGATTACAAAACCACGCGTTAGTTGCAGATACAGTTTCCCATTCCTCGTCTGGGAGACAGCTTTTCTAAACAGAACTGAACTTAAAACACGAAGTGAATGAACAAACACGTCCCTCAGCCTCAGATGGAACGTCACAGTTCTACATTTCCTTCATCAGTGTTTCTAGATAAATACATTTGTGTCCGTGTGCTTTTCATGATTTATGTTTTTGACAGAAATAGAGAAGTTGAAGCAGCTTGAGACTCGTGAGGAGCAGGAGCAGCAGAAAGAGGAGCGTGAGGAGCAGGAGCAGCAGAAAGAGGAGCGTGAGGAGCAGGAGCAGCAGAAAGAGGAGCAGGAGCAGCAGAAAGAGGAGCGTGAGGAGCAGGAGCAGCAGAAAGAGGAGCGTGAGGAGCAGGAGCAGGAGCAGCAGAAAGAGGAGCGTGAGGAGCAGGAGCAGCAGAAAGAGGAGCAGGAGCAGCAGAAAGAGGAGCGTGAGGAGCAGGAGCAGCAGAAAGAGGAGCGTGAGGAGCAGGAGCAGCAGAAAGAGGAGCAGGAGCAGCAGAAAGAGGAGCGTGAGGAGCAGGAGGAGGACTCGGACGTGGAGAGCGATGAAGAACGTCTGGAGCCTCGATCCGACGACGACGACACGTGAGAGACTCTTCTTTTCTACGAATATATTCACCTTATTCTGCCCCGCCCACTTTTGCAGTTTTTTACCACAGATACGCACTTTTGTTGTAAACGCACTACTGTTTGAGAACTCAGTTAAAGGTCCCATAACATGTAAAATCGACTTTTCAGAGGTTTTAACCTTCCTCCAGTGCTATTTGGGCCTCGTATTTTGTGCCCAAAGTGGTTTTTTGATTGATTCCCTCATGTTTTCACTAGAGAACTGTCTTTTCCGTCCCCCTCGGCTGAGCAGCAGACGGGGGCTCCTCACTAAGATGACGCGCTTCACTAAGATGACGCGGTGTTTAAGCCACGCCTCCAGGAAGCGCGCAGCCGCAAGAATAAAAACAGCTAATGCTAATGCTACACAGTAATTACACGATGGATACGACAGTTAGCTTGTTATTTACCAAACGGCAACGTCCGTCGTCGAGGTCCTGGAGCACGTCAAACTCCAGGTCAGATCCAGGACGTAGGACTCAGCACGACGCACCGTCAGGACGAGAAAATGTTTATTCAGTGTTTGTGTATCGCTGTTTACCGGAGCACACGGCGCATGCACCATCTCCACTCTAGGCTTCGGCACGAGTTGGGCGGGGGAGGCGCGCGGGTTGGGCGGGGGAGGCAGCCTGCTCTCTGTTCAGGAGGGTCAGATCTCAGAGTGAGCCGTTTGCTTTTACAAGGAGGGGGGCCAGTCCAAGAAATGGGTGTTTTTTGGAAACTGTTATGTTATGGATATTACACAACGCAAAAATGTATCAACAAAGCCCTTAGAATAGACTGTGTGAAGGGGAAAAGAGCAGAATATGGGACCTTTAAATCCAGTTGACTCAAATCTACTCAAATCCAGGGAAAAAATCATGAATAAAAGTCATTTTAAGCGAGGCCAGATGTACATTTCTTGCTGCGTGTGAAGTAGAACGCTGAACTAATGTCTCGTTTTTTGTCAGTAACTTTGAAGAGTCGGAGGACGAGCTGCGAGACGCCGTGGCCGACTCCATGACCAACCTGCTCATCCTGGACGAGGCCCCGCGGCATGATGGGAACCAGGAAGTGAGCCCCGCAGACCCGGCGCGGATCCGGCAGGACGGAGACTCCACGGAAACGTCAGGAGCAGGTGAAAATGCTACGAGTAAGGACAAGTGAAGCGGGTTGTGAGCACTTTAAAGTCACCGTCACCAGACAAACGATAACTGACTGCTTTTCGTTTAAGACGCTGTCACTTTGCGCCCCCTGCAGGCAACACTGGCACTTCCTCTGAACCGTAAAAACACCACCAAGGTTAAAGTGCATATGACAGGTTTTCATGATTTTCTAATTTTGACTTTATTTGGTGGAATAATACCAGCTGTACATGTACATTTTAGTTTTAACGTCAATCAAGCGGCCGTTTGTGGAGAAAAGTTGAAAAAAATCTGTTGACAATTACAGGAAGTAAACAAACTGATGACGTCACACTGGGGAGACAAAGGACATGCATAATTTACACAAAAGAATCAAATTTTTTGATCCTTTAAACATCGATTCAAAAAAATAAAGGCGTTTTCATGTATTTTTATTTGTAGAATAAAAAAAAATCTGTGACACTGAATGAATTTTGGCCCCGTGTACAGCAGTGTTTCCCAACCAGGGGTACGGGGACCCCAGGGGGTACGTGAGCCATTACCAGGGGGTACGTGGAATGGTTTCAGGTTTTAAAAGAAGAAATGTACTTTTATCTGAATTAAAAAGCGTTATTAGTTGTAAATTTAGCATACTTTTTGAGTATCTCGGACCATTAATAAAAGGAAAATGTAGAGATAATAGTAATAATTGACAATATGTGACTATTTAACCAATTTATTTGCCTAAAACTCAAGTGAAGGGGTGCTCTGTGTGTGAGATAAAATTTAGGGGGTACTCGAGACAGAAAAGGTTGGTAACCACTGGTGTACAGGATGGTTGCTGGGTTATTTCCTAGTGTGATGTCATCATTTACAACCAGGAAGTAAAAAATAAAATAAAAAAATTGCTAAACCGTGACACAATTTGTGAAGTATTTTAATAGAATTTGAAATATATTTATCTTATTTTTGTCAAATTACGTAGTAGTCCAACCTGTCATAGGCCCTTTAACGCATAATAATGGACTTTGCAGGAAAAACACAGTGATTAAAGGGCCTCTGACAGGTTGGACGACTCATTTGGCAAAAATGCAGTTAAGATAAAGACAAGATATAGAAAAAAGGGATTTTAGTGAAAAACACACAATTGACATGTTTTCTGTGTTTTTGTGTCATTCCTGCTCCGTCTGAGTCATAAAACCTCTTCTTTCAGCTCATACAATTGATTATTTAATTAGTTTACAACCATTTCTTTAATCAATTAGTTGTTATTAATCGATTAACTCGTTGCAGCTCCGAATAAATACATAAAATAAAGTGAATTGTGTGAAAAAGTCCTCATAATGTTTTGTTCTTACTTTGTTCCCATCAACTGAAATAAAAAACATGTCTTATTTTCTGATTACACTGGATTTAATATTTTTATAAACACAAGAAATGTTACCAAGCAGATGTAAAGTTGTGTTATCTTTATTTCAGAACGCTTTTCAGTCAAACAAACTTTAACTTGGCCTCTAAACGCATCTCTATTGAAAATAACTATACATTGCACAAACTGTATTTATGACACATAAACAAACGAGCGCCTTCATTCACTTCATAACTTAAGAAACGCTTTCCTCTTTCCCGTTATTAAATATTATTAATCTGAACATTATCTACGACAAACACAAAGTGGATTTCTTCAGTGTAACATAATGAACGCACTTAGAATTAAAAAAAGGTTTGCACTTTGCACAAAACAAAAAGAAAACTCAAAATGGCTGCAGATTTATAAAAGTGCTGATGAGTTTTCAAACTGCGGGCAATACTTTATTTAACTTTAACTCAGGCTGTTGTTCGTCCAGTCGGGTTTAAGAAAATAAAAATAAAACGGCTTTTATAACTTCTGTACTTTTCCATTTTGTGCTTCATAAATGTGTCACAAACAAATACTTTCCTGATTCATGAGAAAAAAAAAACTGCACAAAGAAAATTTAAGATTTAAGAACCAGGTCTAAACCAGGTCTAACCCAAAGAAATCAGGTCTAAACCAGGACTAAACCAGGTCTAACCCAGGTCTAAACCAGGTCTAACCCAAAGAAATCAGGTCTAAACCAGGACTAAACCAGGTCTAACCCAGGTCTAAACCAGGTCTAACCCAAAGAAATCAGGACTAAATCAGGTCTAAACCAGGACTAAACCAGGCCTAAACCAGGCCTAAACCAGGTCTAAACCAGGACTAACCCAGGACTAACCCAGGACTAACCCAGGACTAACCCAAAGAAATCAGGTCTAAATCAGGTCTAAACCAGGTCTAAACCAGGTCTAAACCAGGACTAACCCAGGACTAATCCAAAGAAATCAGGACTAAACCAGGTCTAAACCAGGACTAACCCAGGACTAATCCAAAGAAATCAGGACTAAACCAGGTCTAAACCAGGTCTAAACCAGGACTAACCCAGGACTAATCCAAAGAAATCAGGACTAAACCAGGTCTAAACCAGGTCTAAACCAGAACTAACCCAGGACTAATCCAAAGAAATCAGGACGAAACCAGGTCTAAACCAGGACTAAACCAGGTCTAAACCAGAACTGATCCCAGTTTTAACCAGACCTAAACCCGTACTGAACCAGGACTAAAGCAGGATTAAAGCAAGGCTGAACCTAAACCAAGGCTGAACCAGGACTAAACCAGGACTAAACCAGGTCTAATCCAGACTAAACCAGGAATAAAGATAGACTACATCAGGTCTAACCCAGGACTAAACCAGAACTGATCCCAATCTTAACCAGGTCTAAACCTGGACTAAATCGGAACGGAAACAGGACTAAAGCAGGATTAAACCAGGACTAAACCAGGTCTAAACTAGATCTGAACCAGGTCTAAACTAGGTCTAAACCAGGACTAAACCATTGCTGAACCAGGGCTAAACCAGGATTTATCCCAGTCTTAACCAGGTCTAAACCCAAACTAAATCAAGACTGAACCAGGACTAAAGCAGGATTAAGACAGGACTAAGCCAGAGCTAAACCAGGTCTAAACCCGGATTTAAGCGGGACTAAATCAGGACTGAAGCAGGACTACATCAAGTCTAAACCAGAACTAAAGCAGGACTAAGCCAAGACTAAACCAGGAGTAAACCAGGACTGATCCCCAGTCTTAACCAGGACTAAACCAGGACTAAACCAGAACTAAATCATTTTATACTAATGTTGTTTTCATAATACATGGTTGTGGTTTTGTCCTTCTTCAATCTGTTAAGTCCTGTCCAAGTAATGGTTTAGTCTAGATCTGTGCCTGGTTTAGACCTGGTTTTGTGAGTGTTTTAGTTTTGTAGTTTAGTAGTTACTTTCCAAAATAAATGAGAAATACTTTAATTGTTACCAAAAGGGCAGAATAACATTACAAACCGTGTGGTCTTCAGTAAATGTTATACACTTTTACCCAATAATGGCTCCAGTTTTCTGAATTTAAGCCTGCGTTCACACTCGCACATTTGTCAAAACTAAACCAAACCAGGACTAGAACAGGACCAAACCAAGTCCACACCAGACCTAAAATGGGATCAATTTAGGTCCAATAATGACGTATAAACGCACCTAAAGCTGATCTAGTTTAGACCTGGTTTATTCCTCGTTAAATACAGGTTTTGTCGTGGCTTTGTCCTGCTTCCCTGCATTAACTTTCTATTTCGTTTCGGCAAAGAAAATGCAAAAAAATGATTCAAAAATATCACACCTTTGTTATATTACATGAATATCTCGACATTTTTGGGGTATTCTGAGAACGATAGTCAGCGATATTATGTCAATGCAACAGAAATGGATTTAAACGTATGAGTCCAGGTTTAATTATCAGACAAATGTGAAAAGTCTGTGAGATTCATCACAAAAGAGCAGAAATATCACCTCAAATCAGGGCTATTCAACTTTACTTCACCGAGGGACAGATTTTACACATGGTTTTGTCCTCGAAGCAACAGGAAACATGTCCACGACGAAACCAGGACCAAACCAGGACTAAACCAAGACTAAACCAGGACTAAACCAGGACTAAACCAGGGATAAACCAGGTCTAAACCAGGGATAAACCAGGTCTAAACCAGGACTAAACCAGGACTAAACCTGTTCTAAACCAGGACTAAACCAGGACTAAACCAGGACTAAACCAAGACTAAACCAGGACTAAACCAGGTCTAAACCTGTTCTAAACCAGGACTAAACCAGGACTAAACCAGGACTAAACCAGGTCTAAACCAGGGCTAAACCAGGACTAAACCAGGTCTAAACCAGGGCTAAAGCAGGACTAAACCAGGACTAAATCAAGACTAAACCAGGTCTAAACCAGAACTAAACCAGGTCTAAACCAGAACTAAACCAGGTCTAAACCAGGACTAAACCAGGTCTAAATCAAGACTAAACCAGGTCTAAACTAGAACTAAACCAGGACTAAACCAGGTCTAAATCAGAACTAAACCACGTCTAAACCAGGACTAAACCAGGACTAAACCACGTCTAAACCAGGACTAAACCAGGTCTAAACCAGGACTAAACCAGGTCTAAACCAGAACTAAACCACGTCTAAACCAGGACTAAACCAGGACTAAACCAGGACTAAACCAGGTCTAAACCAGAACTAAACCACGTCTAAACCAGGACTAAACCAGGACTAAACCAGGTCTAAACCAGGACTAAACCAGGTCTAAACCAGGTCTAACCCAGGCCTGATTTGGCCCCCGGGCCGTACGTTGAATAGCCCTGTTTTATAACCTCATTTGAAAGTTTAACAACTGTTTTCATTTTTATTTCAGCTCTTTTTGAACCTTTTTTTTTTTAAACCATAAATGATAAACTCCGTGTTCGAATGTAGCACATCTTCAAACAACATTCACGATATGATCTAAATGTGGATATATTCCCCACCTCTACGTGAGATTTTGGTCTGTATTTGGTCTCTGTCGTTAAATGTCATTCGCGCCGACTCGATCACCGCTCCAGTCGCCCCATCACCGTCTCCATGGCGCCCAAAAAGCTGCTCTCGAACTCCTGGTCCGAGAAGCGCTCCACCGACTGCCGCGCGTTCCGTCGGATCTCGAGTCGGGCCTCGGGCGTCAGGGCCAGGATGGCGTCGATGGCCGAGGCGTAGCTCTCCACGCTGTCGGCCAAAAACCCCGTCTGCTCGCCCCGGAACGGCACCACGATGTCCAGCTTGGGCCCGCCGGACTTGTGGGCCAGGACGATGGTGCCGGCCGCCATGCACTCCACCACTCCTGCACAGAGAGAGGGGGAGGAGGGGGAGGAGAGGGAGACAGAGGGGGTGGAGAGGGGGGAGAGAGAGAGAGACAGAGGGGGAGGAGAGGAGGGGAGAGAAAGAGACAGAGGGGGAGGAGAGGGAGACAGAGGGGGTGGAGAGAGAGAGACAGAGGGGGAGGAGAGGGGGGGAGAGAGAGAGAGACAGATTGAAGGAGAAAGAGAAAAGGGGGGAGTGAGAGAGGGGAAGAGAGAGAGAGAAAGGGAGGGAGGAGAGTGACAGAGTGAGAGAAAGGTGAAAGAGAGAGGCGGGAGAGGAGAAGGAGGGAGAGAGAAGGAAGGGAGGGAAAGAGAGAGGAGAAAAGAGGGAGAGGAGAGAGAGAGAGAGAAGGGAGGGAGGGAAAGGTAGAGGGGGAAGAGGAGAGCGAGAGAGAGAAGGGAGGGGGAAAGAGACAGAGGGGGAGAGAGAGGGAGGAGAGAAGTGAAAGAAAGAGGTGAAAGAGAGAGAAGAAAGAGAGAGGGGAGAGAGGAGAAGGAGAGGAAGAGAGAAGGGAGGGGGGACAGAGAGAGGAGAAAGAAAGACAGATGGGGAGAGAGAGGGAGGGGAGAGAATAAGAGACAGAGTGCGGAGAAAGAAAAGGCGGGAGTGAGAGAGGGGAAGAGAGAGAGAGAAAGAGAGGGAGGAGAGGAGAAGGAGGGGGAGAGATACAGAGGAGGAGGAGAGGAGAGAAAGAGAGACAGATTGAAGGAGAAAGAGAAAAGGGGGGAGTGAGAGAGGGGAAGAGAGAAAGAGAGGGAGGAGAGGTAGAGAGAGAGAAAGGGAGAGAGGGGAAGAGAGAGAAAGAGAGGGAGGGGGGGGAGAGGGAGGGAAGGGGGAGAGAGAGAGAAGAAAGAGCAACAGAAGGGGGAGAGGAAAGGAAGAGAAAGAGAGACAGAGAGAAAGAGAGAGAAGGGGGGAGGGACAGGGGGAAAAGAGAGAGAGAGAGGGGGGGAGAGAGAGAGAGAGAGAAATAGAGAGAGGGGGAGAGAGAGAGAAAGTAAGTAAGTGAGTTTATTGTTTATCTTGACACATAACAAAACAGAAATGGCTAAATGAATTCACCATCACAGTTGAAAAGTGGGGCTGTAGTCGACTAAAATAAAATAAATGGTCGACTAAATCTCAAAAGTACAACTCGCTCTAAAACAACAGTTTACAGAGAAGGAAACAGCCTGAAGTGAAGGCAGATTAAACTGTCAATCCTCAAACTGCATTCTTCTTTCTACAGTTGTGATAAATCCTCGTAGTATTAAGGTCAAAGGTCAGACTCACACACAGACGCTTTGAACGGCACCTCTTATTATTTTTTAATGGACTTTGCTGAATTTGGACGCTGCGTCGACGGAAGAACCGCAGGACACTTCAACAACAAGAGGTGCAGGAGGAGCATCTCACTGTCTTTTTTCAATCAGAAAAAAATCCTGTCTCTTGCAGATAATCTATAAATAAAACTGATTTAAACAGAGACTTGTGTGAAAGTATTTTTTGTGAGCTGCATGATTTAAGAAAAATATTGAATTGTGATTTTTCTGATTGCATTTATGTTTTAATAATAGGATTCAGTTCAGATTCACAATTTCCACACAATTTTGTCGCGTTTTTTCATGTTCAGTTGTGTTTGTCAAATGTAAACGCGTCTTGGTCGCTTTTAGTTGTGTTTTTGTCACTTTTAGTTACATTTTGATGTACTGAGTCACGTTTGTTGTTTGTTGACGCGTTTTTGTCACTTTTGAACAGAGTTTTATCGATTTGGTTGCGCTTTTGTCGCTTGTTTCAGAACATGTTTGTACAAATCCAAACTACAGTGTTAGCAGTTTTTATTCAAATCAATCAAGACATTTTGTTTTTTGTTTTTTTGTGGAAGAAATTAGCCTTTGTGATTTGCTAATTGCATCCATTAAATTGCAATTTTGTGTCAATTTGGTTTTAATTGTGTGCTCTGGCTGCACAAATAATTAAATAAAGTCATCTGCTCAGAGGCTTCAGAGGCTAAACAACAGGAGAAAAAGTGTGTTTGAACAGACAGCTGCATTAAAGGTCCCATATTCTGCTCTTTTCCCCTTCACACAGTCTATTCTAAGGGCTTTGTTGATACATTTTTGCGTTGTGTAATATCCATAACATAACAGTTTCCAAAAAACACCCATTTCTTGGACTGGCCCCCCTCCTTGTAAAAGCAAACGGCTCACTCTGAGATCTGACCCCCCCGAACAGAGAGCAGGCTGCCTCCCCCACCCAACTCGCGCGCCTCCCCCTCCCAACCCGTGCCGAAGCCTAGAGCGGGGATGGTGCATGCGCCGTGTGCTCCGGTAAACAGCGATACACAAACACTGAATAAACATTTTCTCGTCCTGACGGTGCGTCGTGCTGAGTCCTACGTCCTGGATCTGACCTGGAGTTTGACGTGCTCCAGGGCCTCGACGACGGACGTTGACGTTTGGTAAATAACAAGCTAACTCTTCGATCTGTCGTATCCATCGTGTAATTACTGTGTAGCATTAGCATTAGCTGTTTTTATTCTTGCGGCTGCGCACTTCCTGGAGGCGTGGCTTAAACACCGCGTCATCTTAGTGAGGAGCCCCCGTCTGCTGCTCAGCCGAGGGGGACGGAAAAGACAGTTCTCTAGTGAAAACATGAGGGAATCAATCAAAAAACCACTTTGGGCACAACATACGAGGCCCAAATAGCACTGGAGGAAGGTTAAAACCTCTGAAAAGTCGATTTTGCATGTTATGGGACCTTTAAAGAGACAAACAAAACAAAAGTCACAAAAATAGCAGATTGTCACAGGGACGAGCTCAACATTCCATTTCCATCACCCAGATCTACTTTAACACAAACCTGACGCCTCGAGTACGTACCGATCCCAAAGTGCTCGTTCCACATGGTGTGCAGGCCGATGGTGGCGTGGCCCAGCTCTCTCTTCAGCTCCTCGAACGGCACGTTGAGTTTGAACTCCACCTTCCCCCCCAGCCCCAGCTCCTCACAAAACCCCCGCAGCATCAGCACGCGCTCCTCGTCCTCCTCGTTCCTGCAGCCGCCGATCAGGACCAGCTTCAGCCCGTGGTTCCCCAGCTCCCCCTTTCGGTTCAGCACCTCCCTGAACGCCTGGATCTGCAGCTTGTGGTCCTTCTCCGGCCTGAACTGCCCGATCGACACGATGGAGACGCTCTTCCTGTCGGGCCGGGCCTGGAAGCCGTCGTCCCCGAGCTCCCGGCCCACCTCCTCCCAGTCGTCGTCGTCTTCGTTGTCGAGCGCGATGTCGAGGAAGGCGCGGACGTCGCACGGCGGGTAGACGACGCTGGTGCGGGACGGCGAGCGCCACAGGGCCAGGATGTGGCCCAGGGTCCAGGTGGAGTTGACCAGGATGACGTCGCTGCAGGAGCCGGCCAAACCGTAGAGCAGCGCGAAGCAGCAGTAGTACAGCAGCTTCACGGCGCTCAGGACGGGGTTTCGGCTGATGAAGTCGGAGTTGTTGAACCTGGGGAGATGAGGAATAAAGCGTGGGGCGTTTATTCGATGTCACACAATTCACCTTATTCTGCCCCGCCCACTTTTGCCGTTTTTTGTACTTTTGTTGTAAACGCACTTCCGTTTGACGAGAACTCCTTTAAAGCTAATGACGAACGAGGGAAAAGTCTGACGCTAAAATGTTACATAAAGTAGATTGATTTGTGTAAAATGTTTAATGAACACGAGCAACAACAAGTCACAACACAACGATTTCCTGAGGCCTGAAAACGTTTTAGTCCATGTAGAACTTATTTTCTGTTGAGCTCGTCTGCTCCATGTAAACTACAACGGAAACAAGACGGCGGCGCGTACGGCAACTTCAATAAGGTGAATACAGCCTTATTCTTAACAAGTCAACAAATAGGTTGACGTATTAAGAATAAGCACCTCGGCCCATATTTTTCATGCTACAGGCCACATACGAGCGGTTCTGATCTCGTGTCCTGGTGTACATATTGTATTTAGTTTTTATTACACCCTTTTTTTTTTGCATGCACTTATTTTTGTCTTATTATTCATCTTATTCTGCCCCGTCCACTTTTGCCGTTTTTTGCACTTTTGTTGTAAACGCACTTCCGTTTGACAAGAACTCCTTTAAAGCTAATGACGAACGAGGGAAAAGTCTGACGCTAAAATGTTACATAAAGTAGATTGATTTGTGTAAAATGTTTAATGAACACGAGCAACAACAAGTCACAACGCAACGATTTCCTGGTCAGTCTGAAAACGGCTTTTTAGTCGAGTAGAACTTATTTTCTGTTGAGCTCATCTGCTCCGTGTGAACTACAACGGAAACAAGACGGCGGCGCGTACGGCAACTTCTGGAATAAGATGAATACAGAAGTTAGCGTCCACGAGTCTTCTTCTTCTACTGATTCACACACCGACGAACATATTCAGAAACCACAATGCCAAAGCAAAAGTGCTCATGTTTCAAGGCCAATAACAGCCAAATGAACATAGCATGTGTCATTTAACTCTGTTTTGTTGTCACCTGGGGTTCCTCTGACGCACCACCGACAGCATGTCCGTGGAGACCGTGGGGTAGTGAACGTAACTGGCCACTTTACAGCCGCCCAAGTATCTGAAGATGGGCAACGTGAAGGCGTAACCCATGGAGTCGATGTACAGGTCGGGGACAAAAGACGTCAGCGCCTCCCAACCTGAAAACACAAACGCACGGGATAATCATGTGCAATACTGTAACATGTGTCATTCACCTGTGACAATCATGTGCAATACTGTAACATGTGTCAGTCACCTGTTATAATCATGTGCAATACTGTAACATGTGTCAGTCACCTGTTATAATCATGTGCAATACTGTAACATGTGTCAGTCACCTGTTATAATCATGTGCAATACTGTAACATGTGTCATCCACCTGTTATAACCCTGTGCAATACTGTAACATGTGTCATTCACCTGTTATAATCATGTGCAATACTGTAACATGTGTCATTCACCTGTGACAATCATGTGCAATACTGTAACATGTGTCATCCACCTGTTATAACCATAGACTGTAGATATCAGTGGACCATGTTAGCATGTCACCCGCTATAATAGGAAGCAGCTATAGGCTCCTGGCTCCATAAAGCCGAGCTGCCATTCACTTTCTATTGGGACATGTGCCCTTTACTCTGTAACATGTTTCTGTCAAGCTCACCATCTGGAACTAAAACGTCTGTTTTGACACACTCTATAACATGTGTTTTTTTTTCAGTTACCCGTTGTTCATAATCAATGTGCAATAACTGTAACCAATCAGGTGCTTCACTTTTCCAGAGGCCGTAATCATGTGCAATACAGGTTTGATTGACATGTGCGCCAGTCACCGTCTATAATCACCGAGGATACCGTTAGCAATACTGATTAGTCATGTGGTTGCCAGTCACCCGATTTCCAAATATGGAGTCTGGCTTCACTTTAGCCGCTATAACTGCTAGCCACGATGGGCTTCATTTGGCTGGAGCCAAACGCTATGAGTGACGTCACAATCCCACAGTCCACTGATATCTACAGTCTATGGTTATAACCCTGTGCAATACTGTAACATGTGTCATTCACCTGTGATAATCATGTGCAATACTGTAACACGTGTCATTCACCTGTGATAATCATGTGCAATACTGTAACATGTGTCATTCACCTGTGATAATCATGTGCAATACTGTAACATGTGTCAGTCACACGCTATAATCATGTACAATATAATTTAATATACTATTAATACACTTTTATCTCACTATAGTCACTTACTGTATATAACATACACTTAAGCCACTTTATTTGACATTTTTACTATTTATTCCCAGTCAGCCACCTACTGTAAATAAGAGTGTGCACTTTATACTTTATATTGTATTTTTATTACCATGTTTAGTAATTATTTATCCTATTTTTATTGCATGTGCCTATTTCATTCATTCCTGTTCTAAACTGTGTGTTGCAACAGTGGAATTTCCCCATTGTGGGACAAATAAAGGATCTCTTAACACACGGGATAAAACGACACGCTTTAAATGTTTAGTCAGTTTGGGGTAAAAACGCAGAACATTGATCTGGTTCAATGGTAAACTCTCGTCTCCAAACATTTCTGTATAGTTTCTGTATCGTTCACAGTGTTGTACTTTGGACTTTGTTTAATACAGAACACTGAAAAGCTGCAATAGAAGTGTATTTTTGTAACATATTCCGTTACTCTGTCCAATCTGAGTACTTTATGTTGAATACTTAGACTGTTTTCACTTTGAATTGCATTAAATTAGTGTGAAAACATGATATAGGATTAAAAGCAGTTTCATTATTTCTTCTGCATTTATTTAAAAGATAAGAGAACCTTTATCACAAATTAGAGAAAGTACACTCTATATGAGAGCTGCGTTTTCTACTTTTTCTCATTAATGCAGTGCAGTTCGAAGCCTAAATTTCATGATCAAATACTATTATTTTCTCTGTATTTCTTTGATTTTTGAAAAGTAACTGTATTCTGAACACCGCCAAAATAAAGTGTAACTGCACCAGAATACAGTTACACAAAAGTAGTATTCTCAAAATGTATTTTCATGTCTTCAGTTTCATTTATAACAAACCTAACTTTAAACTTTAAACACAAATAGAATAAACAGCAATATTATGTTGTTTTACTGTCCTGCTACGAATAATATAATTTTCATATTGTTTATGAAAAAGTCAAATTTGTAGGGCAGTAATCCTTTAGTCATTTAGTCAATTAATCTGTCAATGATGTCTTAGTCGACCGACATTTTTATTAGTCGACTACTTCTTAATTCAGGTTAAAAAGATTTCTATGGGACAGCAGCAAAAAGGAAAAGATATGAAGTGAGTTACAGCTGAAAACTTGAGTAAATCATGTGAATTTATGTTTCTGACACATAAACACACTGTTTACTGTACTATTCTGTATCAATAGTTGTTTATGAATGAGCTCCTGCACAGCTGTGTTCTTTTGAGTGCAGTTTGGCTCAGATACATGGAGATGCTTCATTGTTTTTATAGCTCTTTCCACACCCCTTTTTAGTTGATTAATTAGTCGATAGGCCATGTCTTTAGTCGACTACAGCCCTACAAATCTGTCCAAATATGTATTTTTTATTATTAATAAATTAGGGATGCACCGATCCAGTATTTTCAGCTCCGATACCGATATCAATACTTCAGCATCGACCAATCCCTTCCTTAGGACGACTTCAACATGTTATTACAGAGAAATACTTTATAATACCATAATAATAATAATAAAAATGCTAATAATATTCTTTACATCTCCATTACAGTAACTTAACAACATTAAAACACAAAACAAGGATTTACATTTAAATATTTACTGAGCTGAAGTTGGTAAAATTTGTTTGTTTTCTCAAAATGGAAAGCTGGAATATCAGATAAATATTGGAAAACAAGGAATCGATACAGTTTCCAGTACTGGTGCATCCCTAGAGTAACTTTTTTAGATTCTTCAAATATCTAGTTTAAACTCTGTTAATATTGATTGGGATTTAGAGAGGAATCACTTTGGACAAAGAAAAATCAAACAATCAAAAACATGTTTCTTCACATTGATTGAATATTTTCTTTGATAAAACGTATTCCTCCATATATTGAAAATAATTCTCAAAAGATCATTTCCAGACTATATAAAGGCCTGCGTCAAAAAGAAGGTATTTTAAGTCACGTGAAACAAAAATGGGAAAAGGAAGGGCACCTAGCCATGAATGAACAGGAGTGGGAAATCATCTGCGAGACACAATGGAAAACTACAAATTCAATAATATGGAGGGAATTCTGTTGGATAAATCTGGTTAGGTTTTTCAAAACACCTGTTCAAGGAAAACACTATACAAAATCATCAATCTGTTGGAGACAATGTGGAGGACTGGACGCAAATCATTGGCATGTATTCTGGGCATGCCCACGTGTTGTTCCTTTTTGGAATGAAATTCATAAATTAATAAAAAGGGTGTTTAGTAGAGATATACCTTTCCAAATGGAAATATTGTATTTTGGGGTCCTGAAAGATAAGGATGTGTCACATAGAGTCAAATATTTATTCCAGATTTTGAGTGCAGCTGCTCGAAAGGCTATAACTAGGAAATGGCTCAACACACAAACGCCTACAACGGAAGAGTGGATTGATGTTGTATATGAAATCTTTAAAATTGAGAGAATCACCTACACTATTAGGTTGCAGCAAGACAAATTTCTGGGGAAGTGGGCTCTGTGGGCTGAGTTTATTAAAGAGGTTCCACCAGATTTTGTATAACCACTGCTTTATTTTATTTTACACTATTAAATCTCCTGTGTAAGTTGTTTAAGTATATGTCAAGGGCTCACCCCAGGGGTCTTTTGTTTGTTGTGTAAATTGTTATATTTAAAACTGAAAAATAAAAAAATTACAAAAAAAAAACATATTCCTCCAAAAGGATGAGCTGCACCTCTTGATTATAAACCCTGAACTGACTGGATCTCGATAACCACTACCACGCCATCTCTAGTTGGGTCGACGTCTCACCCAGAAACATGGACCCGAGGCTCTGTCCCAGGAGCGTGAAGTGCGGGTACGAGGAGGCCTCCACCAGGACCCGGGTCCTGAGGAACACGAAGGTCACGGCGCGAGGAAGAACGATGTTAAAGCGACGGCGAGCTCCTTCAACGATCTGCTCCGGAGTCACGCCCTGATCCCCAGTGTAGACCACGAACGACACCTCAGGGTATCTGTGGGGAGGAGGCGAGGAGGTGAGGGAGAGGAGGTGAGGAGGGGTGTGTGGGAGGGGGCAAGGAGACAAAGAGGTTAAGAGAGAGGAGGAGAGGCAAGGAGACAAAGAGGTTAAGAGAGAGGAGGTGAGGAGGTGAGGGAGAGGAGGTGAGGAGGTGTGTGTGGGGGGGTGGGAGACAAAGAGGATAAGAGAGAGGAGGTGAGGAGGTGTGTGTGGGGGGGTGGGAGACAAAGAGGTTAAGAGAGAGGAGGCGAGGGGGAGAGGAGGTGTGTGTGGGAGGGGGCAAGGAGACAAAGAGGTTAAGAGAGAGGAGGCGAGAGGGAGAGGAGGTGTGTGTGGGAGGGGGCAAGGAGACAAAGAGGTTAAGAGAGAGGAGGCGAGAGGGAGAGGAGAGGAGATGAGGGGGAAAGGAGTCGAGGGGGTGAGAGAGAGGAGATGAGGAGGAAAGGAGACAAGGAGGTGGGGAGGTGAGAGGGAGGAGGTGTGAAGGTGAAGAGGTGAGGAGACGAGGAGGTGAAGGAGAGGAGACGAGGAGGTTAGGAGGTGAGGGAGAGGAGACGAGGAGGAAAGGAGACGAGGAGGAAAGGAGGTGAGGGAGAGGAGATGAGGAGGAAAGGAGATGAGGAGGTGGGGTGGACAAGGAGACAAAGAGGTTAAGAGAGAGGAGACGAGGAGGTTAGGAGGTGAGGGAGAGGAGGTGGGAGAGAGGAGACGAGGAGGTTAGGAGGTGAGGGAGAGGAGACGAGGAGGAAAGGAGACGAGGAGGAAAGGAGGTGAGGGAGAGGAGATGAGGAGGTGAGAGGGAGGAGACGAGGAGGTTAGGAGGTGAGGGAGAGGAGACGAGGAGGAAAGGAGACGAGGAGGAAAGGAGGGGAGGGAGAGGAGATGAGGAGGAAAGGAGACGAGGAGGTGGGGGGGACAAGGAGACAAAGAGGTTAAGAGAGAGTAGACGACGAGGTTAGGAGGTGAGGGAGAGGAGATGAGGAGGTGAGAGAGAGAAGACAAGGCGGAAAGGAGAAAAGGAGGTGAGAGAGGAGACAAGGAGGAAAGGAGACGAGGAGGTGAGAGAGAGAAGATGAGGAGGAAAGGAGACGAGGAGGTGAGCGAGAGGAGACGAGGAGGAAAGGAGACGAGGAGGTGGGGGGGACAAGGAAACAAGGAGACAAAGAGGTTAAGGCAGAGGAGACGAGGAGGGGAGAGAGAGGAGATGAGGAGGAAAGGAGACGGGGAGGTGAGAGGAAGGAGGTGAAGAGGTGAGGAGACGAGGAGATGGGGGGGCAATGAAACAAGGAGACAAAGAGGTTAACAGAGAGGAGATAAGGTGGTTAGGAGGTGAGAGAGAGGGGACGAGGAGGTGAGAGAGGAGAAATGGAGGTGAGGAGATGAGGAGGTAAGAGAAGGAAACGAGGAGGTGAGAGAGAGGAGATGAGGAGACAAAGAGACGAGGAGGGGAGAGGGAGGAGATGAGGTGAGAAAAGGAGACAAGGTGGTGAGGAGAGGAGGTGAGAAGACGAGTAGAAGAGAGAGCGGAGACGAGGAGGTGAATGGGAGGATATCAGGAGGAAAGAGAGCGGAGACAAGGAGGTGAAAGGGAGGAGACAAGGAAGAGAGAGCGGAGACGAGGAGGTGAAAGGGAGGAGATAAGGAGGAGAGACAAGGAAATGAGGAGACAAGGAGGAAAGACAAGGAAATGAGGAGACAAGGAGGAAAGACAAGGAAATGAGGAG
Organism: Rhinogobius similis; assembly: GCA_019453435.1. Lineage (NCBI taxonomy): Eukaryota > Metazoa > Chordata > Actinopteri > Gobiiformes > Gobiidae > Rhinogobius > Rhinogobius similis. Next base: position 6,297,313 of record CM033633.1, read on the forward strand.
ACAAGGAGGAGAGACAAGGAAATGAGGAGACAAGGAGGAAAGACAAGGAAATGAGGAGACAAGGAGGAGAGACAAGGAAATGAGGAGACAAGGAGGAAAGACAAGGAAATGAGGAGACAAGGAGGAAAGACAAGGAGGAGAGACAAGGAAATGAGAAGACAAGGAGTTTAGAGAAGGACATGAGAATCTGATGTAGCGTCCCAGTCTGGTGCAGTGTTGTGTCGTGTTGCGTTCTTTTCCGTCCCCACAGTGACACTTACCTGTTCATGAGCGCCCGGAGCGCACACCACAGCACCCGCTCTCCTCCCCCGCCGGCGTTACAGTACGGGTGAAAGAAGGCCACCGCGGGGCCCTTGTCCTGGGACCGCCGCGCCGCCCTGCGACTCTGGAGCCAACAACGCACCGCCTTCAGGAGCAGCAGCAGCAGCAGAGAGAGGACGAGGGTGAGGAAGAGACACGGGACCAGCAGGGCCCACATCAGACTGCAGCACACAGAGGTTACACTGTTATTCTGGGATTTCCATGGGCGCCGCCATGTTGTTTCTGTTGTAGTTCACACGGGGCAGAGGAGCGCAACGAAAATAAGTTCTACATGGACTAAAAAGCTGTTTTCAGCCTCCAGGAAATCAGTGCAGTTTGACTTGTTGTTGTCGTGTTCATTAAACATTTTACACTGCAAATAATGAAGTTCTAGATGAGTTAAAATGTCTTGATTTTAGATATTAATCTGAATTGCCGACGTTTTGACTCGTTAATATCAGTTCACACGATTTATTTGATGGAACTAGATTATTTTAAACCATTTGTGACTTATTTCAACACATTATTTCTTACTTCAAGCCAAATTATCTGTCACTGGGTTAAGATCATTTTATTTACCACTGACAAATGTATTTTCTTATTTTAAGCAAAAATTATCGTATGATCATCAGAAATACCTTGAAACCGGTGAAATTAAATCTCATCGAGTCAAAACTTCTCAAATCCAGATAAAAATGATAAATTCAAGTAATTTTAAGATTGAATAGATTTACATTTTGGATAATTTGGATTAAAGTAAGAAATAATGTATTGAAACATGTCAGAAACGGTTTGAAACAAGTAAGTAGTTCCATCAAATAAATCGTCTAAACTAATCTTAACGAGTCAAAACGTCTGAAATTCAGATTAATACCCTAAAATCAAGACATTTTAACTCAGCTAGACATTCATTTAAGCAAAATTATCGCAGGATCAGTCAGAAATACCTTGTAACCCGTGAAATATTCTGCATCACATCAGAAATTAAATCTCATCGAGTCAAAACTTCTCAAATCCAGATAAAATGAGTAAATTTAATTCGAGCATTATTTATCGTGATCTGGGGATATTCTAACTGTCCTAAAACAATATTTGTGAATGAAATAAGCATAAAATGTCTTGCTTTACTTAAAATGGTAAAAATAAACCGCACTCAAAAACAACTAGAAAACAACAGAAAAGTACTAGGAGAGCGTATATATACGTTAAGACTCCAAAATCTTTAGCTAATTCACTTCTCGCAATCTTCTCGTTTTTGCCAGATAAATAATTTTATAATAACTTAGTATAAATAAAATGATTATAATAAATAAATAATAAAAATCCAGAGCAGTTGTGTTGTTTTGAGTGCAGTTTGGGTCAGAGACATGGACAGACTTCATAGTTTAGATATATTCTTGCCACGCCCCCTTTTAGTCGATTAAGTCGAATTAGTCGATTCGGTCAATGGGGCCGGTCTTTAGTCGACCGATATAGTCCTAATATCTAATCAGTGGAGCATGAAGTACTCAAGTAAAAGTACAGATACAACAGCAAAAAAGTACTCATGTAAAAGTAAAAGTATCACATTTTAAAATCTACTCAAGCAAAAGTGTTAAAGTACTGAATTTAAAATGTACTTTTAAGGGTAAAAAGTAATTATTTTTGGCTTTTTTTCTCTGTAGAGGCTTTTTATTTGCTCAAAGGGAACCAGGAAGAAAAAAAAAGACTAAAGAATAAACTAAATAAGACTAAATAATAAACCGCTCAGTCTTTTCAGCAGGTCTAAATCCTTAACAAAATATAAAATATACTTTTACTTTTCAGTCCAGTTCAAAAATGTAGTGGAGTAGAAAGTACAGATACATGCTCTGAAATGTAGTGAAGTAAAAGTAAAAAGTATCAACTATAAAATGTACTAAGTAGAGTACAGATACCTAAAAAATGTACTTACTTAGTACAGTACTTTTACTTTTGTACTTACTTTCCACTTTACTGTTATCTATCGCGAACACCATTCCTCAAGTCTGTGACCAGCTTTACAAAATAAAACCTTCTGACGATAAAGTAAAATGAATGGGACAGACTTTGCAATTAGATTAACTTTTTTAAAATAAAAATTGAAGAGAAAAGTGTAAAGTATTTCCATTTATCTAAACCAAACTGCACTTAAAAGAACACAACTGCCGTGGAACGCAAAAACAATGATTTATACAGATTAGTACTTGTAGACAGTGTATTTATACATTAAGACTCCAAAATCTTCAGGTAACTCACTTCATATCTTCTCGTTTTTGCCGTATAAATATGAATATATATGTGAATAAAATGTTTAGTCGACTAATAATACCGACTAAGATACCACCGACCAACTAATCGACTAAACGACTAAGGGACTACAGCCCTATAATTACACAATAAACAACAGTAAAACAATGCATAACAATGTAAACAGTTGGTAAAATAAAGGTTAACTAAACTAGAAAAAATAAAATAAAACAGAACTAATTGAGAACAAAATCAAATTCAAATCACGTCTACATTTCTAGTATTTTTTCTTAAATTCTTCTTTGTGAACACTATTTTTTCAAGGCTCTGGCTACATTTACTCTTTACGCGACAGAAAGACAGAAGTCTTTTTTTCTTGATTTGAATTGTATTTTTGTACCAGTGTTTTGGAGTAAACTTGCCACAGAAGACTAAAGGTAATATATTGCGATTTTTTTCAATTTAAAATCAACACATTTCACACATTTATTCAATCTAAAACGAGCTTTATCTTTAGCTTTATCTGCTCCTTGTATTGCAATCTGACAACAATCTGAGCTTGCTAGCGGCTAAAGTTAGCTCCTGCCTAAAAACGGCTAAATGCGCACTTATTTTCACACTTTAACATTACGTCTGGGTCAAACTGAATTCCTGCTGACAATAAACACATTAAAGTCGTGCATTTTACCGGATTAAATCGCAGAGACAGAGCGAAAGGTGATGATGGAGATGTACGAGTTCCTCCATTTTGACAACAGACTGACGCCAACGCGGAAGTGCTTGTGTCAGGTGACCGCAAACACGGGCTGTGATTGGCTGAGGGTTTGTTTACCTCCACGTCACCGACACATGATTTTATTTATCCATTTATTTCACTGAAACCGCATGAGAGCGATTACAAACTGCAAAACAAGACCGAGGAGATATAGAAAAATAAGTCAAGGGCATTTGGTTTTAGTTTAGGTTAAAATGGTCTCGTGTATCATGTATTTTTTGTATTTATCACAATATTATCATTGTAGATAAGTGTTTTTATGTATTCCACATTCGGTAAATATCAGTGTTCAGTACAGGCACAGTAGTAGAATATATATATTTTTTGGTTTGTTTATTTATTTACTCCATTGGGCCCCAACCTTTTTTGTCTTGAGAACCCCCTAAACTTAGTCTCCCACTCAAAGTACCCTTTAATTTGAGCTTCAGGCAAATAAATGGGTTTAAAAATCACATCTATTCAATTATTACTACTGTATTTTTGTTTTCATCATATTTATGGTCCAATATACTCAAAAAATACGCTCAATTTACAATTAATAACACTTTTTTTTATTCAGATAAAAGTATATTTCATCTTCTTTTGAAACCTGAAACCATTCCAAGTACCCCCTGGTCATTGCTCACGTACCTCTTGGGGTCCCTGAACCCTTGTTGGGAAACACTGATTTAACATTTAATTAAGCAGGAAAGTATGGTTAAGTAATCTTTTTTTTCTTACAAGGCAGTTGTGATTAAGACAGCAGCACATGAATAACATAACATGAATACACTATTTCGACAATCACATGAATTCAATCCCCAGCTGCTGTTCCTGTTCTTGAGCTGTTGCAATACAGGGGAGTAGACAGGAGGGGGCGAAAGAGTCAATGGTCCCGGGGCCCAGGGTGTTAGGGGCTCAGAAGTTCTTTCTGTTATTTGTATTAAAGTATTATTATGTGCATTAGAGGGGGGTAGTTCTGCAACTAACGATAATTTTAGTAATCAATTAGTCTTGCAATCATTCTTTAGATTGATCTATTGTTTAGAAGACAGAAGTCACTTGATTTTTTACTAAATTTGTCCCAGATGAAGCTGAAGTGAAGCTATTCAAGGACCTGGTGGAATACAAAAGAGTGTTCTCATCAAATACACAAAACTGACACATTTTCAGAGTAATTTCCATGCAGTTGTGGCTTAATTTGAATTATACAACTTCTTTTCTCAGCTCTTGGCATATTTTGGAACCTAGACCAGTTTACGATAATATGATTTACCTACTAAATAAGTTGACAATTATTTAAATAATCAATTAGAGTCTGAAGAATCTCTTCCGACCCTCCCATCCTCTGCATTCTTCATTTTCAACCAGCCCGCCGGTGAACACTAGTGGGCCTTGAGTGTTTGCCAGGTGTGCCTTGGAATAATTTACCTTTTTGGAGTGTCCTGAGCAACTTCTGCACCAAAAAAACAACACAAAACCATCACTATGGCCAAATCTACAGAACCAGGCATGTGGCACAGATATTATTTGCCTCATTTATACCATATTTTTGTTACTAAATGGTCAGATTTGGTAATGTTTCAGAAGTAAATGGTGTGCCATGGTATTTTTTATACCATAAAAAATACCTTTTTTTTTCCACAAAAAGTTGAAACACTGCTCTACATCATCTGCTCATCCTCATGACCTCCAGGAGGCGCTACAGCCAGCCAAGTCTGTAAGACTCTTTACCTCTGACATTAGGACACTTAAAGGACATTATTCTGCTACAGTGACTTTTCTGAGCTTTAAATCCCGTTCTAACAGTGTTACTCATCAAAAACACACCTGAAGTAGCATTCAGCTTCATTCACATTGTTTTTAGGAATGTTTGTTAGAAAATCCTCTCCCTCCAAGTGTCAAACACACTTCCTGCTGAACTCCCTCGATCAGTGATTCAGACCATCTACGTTCACTTTCTGAGAATCTTCTGATGTTTTAAGTCCTTAAGTCATCGCCAGACTCGTTCTGAGCATTTCTGCCTCTAAACACGATCACAGCTACTTAATCGTTAATTAATCGGTTAATCGCCGTGTGTCTTGTAGAGCTAACATAACTAATTGTGTATAACGCTAAGTGCCATCTGCTGGCTGGATGCACTCAGTAAGTGTCATTGCACATAGCAGAGAAATCCTTTAATTTAGTCCATAATAAACATTATTTTTGTTTCAAAACATGAAACGGCAAATTTAAGGCCTAAAGAGCATGTTTAAAGGCTAATAACAATATGAAAAATGCATAATATTTTTTACTTAAATCAAGCTCTGGACTAAACATACATTTCTGTTGTGGTAATGTATGTCTTTAATGTTTTGATATCATTGTTTTGCAAATTCTACTAAATTGGCCATTAATAAATCAGAATCAGAAAGGTTTTTATTGTCATTGTCGGTGAACAAAATTCACAAACTAGGGACTTGCTTTGGCGTTAAGGTGCTACATTTAACGTAAAGATTCAGATTCTGATTGCAATGAGTCGAGTAATTGGTACATGCTCCGCCTTTTGCCCAGAGCCACCAAATTTCTGTTGACGGCTCTGAAGACACAAACAAAGGTGCATTATTTATTCTTATTTCATCTGCCTCTGGAACCCTCGCTCATGTTTCCTCCGTGCTTTCTTTTGTTCCCTTTAGGACTCTATTTGACGCATTTGATTGACAGCTGAAGAAGTGAGGAATCAAAGAAAGGAAGCGAGGAAAGAGAATTGAGACGTGACCTTTAGTTGTTCAGTTCCACTTTAAAATGAAATATGGAATCAGTTCTTTTAGTTTCAGGACGTTTTGCACATTTGTTGTGGGAGCAGGATACTGAAAAATACCTTTCGGACAGTGACTTTGAACGAGTTGTAGATTATTGTAACTCGCTGTACTGTGGGCTGGACCAATCCTCCCTACAGCGCCCCCCGCAGGTCCAAAATGCTGCTGCTCGCTTGTTCACAGGGACGAGAAAGCATAAGCACATTACCCCAGCGCTTGCCTCCCTTCACTGGCTTCCTGTCAAATTCAGAGTTGATTTTATGATTTAGATGTTCGTTTTTAAATGCCTAAATGGATTGGCCCCTGAATACCTGTCTGAACTTTAACTTTAACTCATGTCCCGGTCAGATCAGGGAGGTCAGAAGATCAGTTGTTGTTAAATGTGCCCAGATCCCGATTAAACACTCGAGGAGGCGGGGCTTTGCTGTGTCTGCTCCCAAAACTGTGGGACAGTCTCTGCAGATCAAAGCTGCATCACTAGAGTCTTAAAGGTCCCATAACATGCCAAATCGACTTTTCAGAGGTTTTAACCTTCCTACAGTGCTATTTGGGCCTCGTATGTTGTGCCCAAAGTGGTTTTTTGATTGATTCCCGCATTTTTTCGCTAGAGAACTGTCTTTTCCGTCCGTTGCACAACGCAAAATTTTATCAACAAAGCCCTTAGAATAGACTGTGTAAAGGGGAAAATAGCAGAATATGGGACCTTTAAGACACATTTCTTTGCTTTGGCTTTTAACACAAGTTGACTGTTATCCAATTGTGTTGTACTTTACTGTGTGTTTTTACCATGATGTGCAGGTGAAGCAGCTGGTGTTGTAGTAAAAGTGCTCAGGAAATAAAATTTACATTGAAATCAGGGGCGTAAGAAAAAAAAAAAGGGCCCTCGATACAAACCTACTCGATGGGCCCCTAATGCATTATTTTGATTATGATTTGTTTATCCCAGCAAATTTGGTTATTATAGTTTTTTTTGTTGTTTTTGTTTTGTTTTTAAGTTTTGTTTGGTTTCTACAAACACCTAACAACAGCTTACTAATTTAAAGACATCTTGTGTAGTTACAGGCCTATATTATGATACTGTTTGTGTTTGCAAAAAAATAAAAATACCAGTCCAATTTTGCAAAGATCTTGAAACTTCTTATTAAAGGAAAAATGTTCTGCATTTTTCATTTTGTCATTAGCCTTTAAACATGCTATACCTTAAATTTACCATCTCATGTTAAAAAAAAAAAAATATATGTATAGATATGTTTTTCTTATTCATTCAATAACAGGTTTTATCAGCCTTGTATGAAATGCCACTTACTGAGTCCAACCAGCAGATGGCGCCAGCGCTATATATCATGTAGTGAAGTTAGCGCTGAAAAGATGTTATTATGCAAATTTGCTGCAGCAGTGATTGTGTTTAGAGGCAGAAATGCTCAGAACAAGTTTAGCGATGATTTAAAGACCTAAAATGGCACAATATTCTCGGAGAAGTGACGTAGATGATCTGAAAATACATCACGGATCGACGGAGGGAGGATTTTCTAATAAACATTCTTCAAAACAGCGTGAATGCAGCTGAATGCTACTTCAGGTGTGTTTTTGAGGACGGACCATTGTTAGAACAGGATTAAAAGCTCAAAAAAGTCACTGTAGCAGAACATGTGTCCTTTAAGAAAATGCTCAATAACATGTTGGCTTTGGTTTTTCAGTGAGCAAAGAGCAGAAGAAGTGATAGCACCCTCAGACCCTTTGGATAATTGTATTTACACTCTCCAGGACTTTTCTCAACCACATTTTATTTCAACAAAACTAGATTAAAGCGAAGAAAAATGCAACTGAAACAAGAAAAGGCCCTTCCCTGCCCTGGGCCCCGGGGAAACCAGTGCCCTTCACCCCCCCAGTGCGACGGCCCTGGTTGAAATGTGACTTGACCAGTTTCTGAGCTGAACATTTGATAAGAAAGTACCGTTTTATCTTGAGTCTTGAGGTCACAGACAGAGAAACTGTCCAACAAATATAAATAAAGAAACATGCAGGACAAATCCTCACATCAGACAGTTAAAAATATACTTTAAATAGAGTTAAAGAGACTGAATAAAGTAGAATCAACACAGACAAATGAAAAATGTTTGTAGCTTGGATTTTTTAAGCAATTACTTTTTAAATTTTATTCACATTACAGGCCATTACAAACATGAGCACTTTTATATATTGTATAAATGCTTGTAAATAATAAATAAAGATGACCTTGACCTTGACCTTGAAACATGTTTTAATACCAACCAAATCATGCAAATACACTTTCAGTTTTCAGATAAAGTTGAGGTTGGTTAAGATTTAAATACTGATTGAAAATAGCTTCACTTTAATATATATTTCTTTTTAATTAATTGAAAGAAAAAGAGTGAAGTGTAACGTGTGATTTAGGAAGTTAACACAAACAACAATGGACTATCAGTCGCTCTAAACACACTGTGGTCTGAGGTTGGATTTGAATTGTTTTAAAGTTGATCGAGAACAACACAGTGCTCTGTTTAAAAAGAGGAAATCTCAGTTTGACTCGAGTCCAAATCCGTCACAGTTTGTTATCTGTAAAAAACAGTTTCAGTCCATTTACTTTACCTCCGAAAACATGAGCTGATGTGAGAGACTTAAGACGAGACGCTGCAGGTGAACAGGGAAACATCTTAAGTTTAAACATCTCACTTTGAAACTTCTCCTGTAGTTTACTCACTTAAATGTAAGAAAAAAAATATTACTACTATTAAGTTTTTCATCATGTCATGTTTTTATGCAGAAATAAGGCATTTTATGTGTAAAAATTACCAAGAATACAGATAGTTGGGACATTTAAAACTGAAAAATGGACAGAACCAGGTTTAAATTTCTTGGTTCATTTTGTATCATATTAGGAACAAAAAAAAAAATTTGGATTTCTTATTTTGTTTTTAAATAAACTAGATTGGACTGAAAATTGTCCTAAAAATTCAAATTTTATGTCATTTTTTAAGTGTTAAACTTCAATAATTTGTTTCAGAATTAGATATTAAAAAATCCTTCTGTTCGTTTGGTCTAAATCCTGTTGAGTCCAGATTGTACAGTTTGTGTGGATCTACTTTAAGGCTGATCTTTATGTCTCGAGGGACAAAAATGCATTTGAAGAAAACAACCTTTTGAAGTTACAATGTCCCAGAGAAATCTATGGATGAAGTGGATTCAATGGAAGAATAAAACATCTTTAGGAGCAGATTGGACACGTTTGTTCTTTCCCCATGAAAGTCGATATGTTTAAGGAGCAAACTGACCAAAAAAGTGTAAACATTTTAAAAAATGAGTAGTGTCTTGGCTTAATAATTATGTTTATGAATTTGACCCCCATGAAGCTAACATTTTTTTTTTTTAAATGGGTGACTTTGAATGTTTAAACAGAGTTAGAGAGGTTAGAGGGATTTTTAAAGAGATCTTTCTACAAAATAAGTTAAAGCTGTGTTACTGGATTTTCAAACCGTGAAAAGAGGAAGTGTTTAAATCTGTCTGACTTGTTTCTCGCCGTCACAAACCCTTTGGCACTTTGATAGAATCAGATACAGGACTAGTTTGGCCACATGCACAGCTTTGTCAGATGGAAAAGTGAAGCCGGGTGGACCACCGAAGGACAGCCAATCATCTGTCACTCCACACTGTCACTTCAGTCTATAAGACGAGACGTTGCAGGGGAACAGGAAAAAAACTTACATTTAAAGATATCAGTTTGAAACTCCTCCTGTAGTTTAGTCACATAAATGTAAGAAAAAAATGTATTACAAGTTTGTCATCATGTCATGTTTTCATGTAGAAATAAGGCATTTCATGTGTAAAAATGACCAAAATTACACATATTTGGGACATTTTAATCTGAAAAATGCACAGAACCAGGTTTAAATTTCTTGGTTCACTTTGTAACATATTAGTTGTTAATATATTTACAGAAGAGATTTTGGATTTCTTATTTAGTTTTTACTAAATCTGACTGAAAATTGTCCTAAAAATTCAAAATTTGCTCCATTTGTCTAACTTAAAACTTCAATAAATCAGTTTTAGAATTAGACATTAAAAAATCCTTCTGTACGTTTTGTTAAAATCTTGTTGAGTCCAGATTGTACAGTTTGGTGCAGGATCTACTTTAAGGCTGATCTTTATGTCCCGAGGGAGAAAAGTGCATTTGGAGAAAACGTCCTTTGAAGTTACAATGTCCCAGAGAAATCTATGGATGAAGTGGATTCAATGGAAGAATTAAACATTTTTAAGACCAGATTGGACACGTTTGTTGTTTCCACATGAAAGACGACATGTTGAGGGAGAAAACTGACCAAAAAACATCGCCTACACATTCCACTAAAACGTAGTGAACATGACTAAATTTAAGATTTGACCAAACATTTTGCCTCAGTTCTTAAGTTTACAGTGTTACTTCCTCGTTGAACATGAGCACAAATATGACACAGAGATTGAGCTGTGTGTTCCTCTTTGCTTTTCAGTCTGTTTCTTTTTCTTTTCCGGGAGGTTGATGGAATGTATTTATGCGACATGCCAACTTACTGGATATCATTTTTCCTTGTTTGAACGTACTGTTAGGTCTGTAAGCCTTTAGTCGAACAAACAATTCTTCAGTCGACCAATTATTTCATCAGAATTCAAAGTATTTTATGGACAACAGCAGCAATGAGAAGGCATGGAAGGCAAACTGTACTTACGGAAGTGAATTTAATGAGTTTAATCTGGTTCTTTGAATATAAAGATGCTGCTTACTAAGGCGGTCTACCTTAAAGGGCCTATGACAGGATGGACTACTCATGTAACTAAAATACAGTTAAGATAAATATTTTAAAAGTTTTGCTAAAAATAATTATACATTTTATCATTTTTTGCTTTTTTTTAGTTTTGTAATATCACTTCCTGGTTTTAAATGATGACATCACACTAGGAAATTACTTTGTGCACTGGGCTACAACTCGGCTAATATCAGAGATTTTTTTTTGTTCGACAAATCAAAATACACGTGAACACCTTTATTTTGTTGAATTAATGTTTTAAGGGTAATTTAAGTTGTTTATTTTGGGTAAATTATGCAAAACCTTTGGATGGAGTGAGTTTCCCCAGTGTGATGTCATCTGTTTATTACTTCCTGTAATGTCAAACTGATTTTTCAACTTTTCTCCGCCAACTACAGCTTGACTGGTGTAAAACAGTAATTATTATGTACAATACGTATTAATACAACAAATAAAATCAAAATTAGAAAATCTTTATAACCTGTCATACGCACTTTAAGTCGTTTAGTCGATTAATCGGTCGATGGTGTCGTAGTCGATCGACATTTTTACTATTTGACTAGTTATTTTATTTAGATTTAAAGGATTTATAGGGCAAAAACCGCAAAAACAACAAGATATGGAGTGAGTTTGGTGCAGATTTTGGAGGCCAACATATAAACATGTACTATAAATATGTAGTTATGTGTAAAAAATTGTTGTTTTGCATGAATTCCTGTGCTGTTGTGGTCTTTTGAGTGCAGTTTGGGTTAGATTCATGCAGTTACCTCATAGGTTAATATATATCTTTCCAGATTAATTGGTCGATAGGCAGGCCAAGCATTTCTTTAGTCGACTACAGCCCTAATGTTTACTAGTTCTTTCTTTATTTAACTATGTGCAGCACTTTGGAAACGCCTTTTGTTTGTGAATGTGCTAAAACAAAGTGCGCTGGATTCATGATTTAAACTGTGCTGTGAGTAAACGACTGCTGCTTGTGCAAAAGAACACGGTCGTTGCCTTGTAGCTCCGTGTTGTAACTTCCTGCTTTGAAACAACTCCTTCCTCAAACTGTTTTTATGCACTGATTCTGCAACTGCACACGATCCACTCGCTATTCTGCCACTGTTCAGAGTGAGCAAAACCAGAACCAAACCGGGACTAGAACAGTTCAACTCAAATTAAAACTCTTTAGACTAGAATTAGAATTAGAATTACAACTTGAGCTCTTGAGAAGGAGCCACCGCATCTTTATTCTGGCTTTGAACCTTTATTTTAAGCCTATTTCACACAAAATTGTTGAATTTAACGCTGAACTAAGTCACATTTTTACCTTATTAAACGTCTCTAAGTGTGTGGTGGTGGCAAATGTATTTTTGAGCCGTTTGAGGTCCGTTGTACTTCCTTATTTCAATAAAAAGGAAGGAAGACAAAACCTTTGCGTCCTCAGACCTGCAGGGGGAGCTCTGTCGCTGAAGTTCTGCTTTAAAGTCTATGTCAAGGTTCTCATGTTTTTCTAAATATGACTACGTTTGGTGGAAGGAAGCGTAGTTTAACATTTGTGAAGTTGCAGTTTGTGAAGAAACAAAAATGACAGGAAGTAGCGCTGCTGAGCTCTAAAACGGAATCCCTCTCTGATGTCATCAAAAAGCGACGTGCCGCTGAGAATAAACCATGGATGTATTAAATGAACTGGATAAGGTACGCCCCCTCTGTCCGTGTCCCAGATTGATTAGTGGCCGTGCGAGGTACTGCAGCCTCTTGGAACCAGCCTTTTTCTAAAATTGCACATTATAATTGCAGACAGTACTGAATTATTATCGGTATTTAAATAAAATAGAAGGAAATGTTCTTTTCTACCGTTTCTAAAATCACAGAAATTACAGTTTTTATATGAAGTGACGTCACCGCAAACATGTGTGAGTCACGTGAACGAGCGTCGGACGATACAAACAGAAGCTCATGGAAAAGGCTCGACTAGAGACACCTGTAAGTTGTATTTTATTTCATTTCAGACGCTTTCACGTGTGTCTAACATGAAGAACACAATTACAATCACACAAGCTAACGCTAACACAAAAACATGCAGCTGCTGGTCGTTCACGTCGCTCAAAGCATCATGGGGGATTGTCGTCATGTGGTGCCCTAAAGCAAAGATGGCCGCCTCCGTATCAGGAAGTAACTCGGAAGTAAGAAACATTTTTGGGGTCATGGGCCAATGAGCTCACGCCATAGGGATAAACAGGGTGCCATTTTGGATTCATCTTCCAGGTTTTATTATAGTTCTATGGAATAAACACACAGTTAACACTAAACCGACACGTCTTTCTGACACTTTAAACGGTCATGCAACAAAATAAAGTTGTTATCAGGTATAATTATTTGTCAAATCATAACTATTGTGTCATTTAAATGGATTTTGGTCTTTGTTTACAGTCTGGTTGCTATGGTAACAGGTCACTATGTCATATTCGTGCTCATGTCCAACCAGGAAGTGACATTATAAACGTCACAAAAACTGTCAAACTGGGGATAAATGAGCAAAATGTTTAGTAAAATCTTAAATATAACAATATTCACGACGTTTTGGTGAAATGTGTCGTCGAACGTGTCATTTAGACTTTACGATTTTGGCGACAGAGATTTGTAAAAACACTCTGGACCCTGCAGGACTAAACTAAGAGTAAATCATAGACATTTTAAATCTTTCCCTTTTAGCCTGGTGTTTTGACAATTATATTTGTTACCTGGACTAAACAATAATTTCTAGATTATTTTTTTTATCTGTTAGATTGTTAATTCGATGGAACTAGATTATTTTACTTGTTTCAAACTGTTTCTAATTCAATTCAATACTTTTTTTTTTTACTTCAAGCCAAATTATCTGCCAATGGATTAAGGTCATTTTACTTTGGCTTTTCCCCCTTTTTTTTTAAAGATAAATTACCACATAATCAGTCAGAAATACCTTGAAACCAGTCAAATATTCTGCAATTAAATCTCATCGAGTCAAAACTACTCAAATCCAGATAAAAATTATAAATCCAAGTCATTTTAAGAAAGGTTAGATGTACATTTTTGCAAAAACATTGGCACTGTCACATCAAAATGTCAAAAAAAGAATAAATAATTTCAGATTTTCTTCAATAACACACTTTAATCATAAATATTCTCCATTTAGAAGCCTTTAATTGCTATATTTCAGCCTTTAATTGGTTGATAATGTAGTAATGTGTAATAGAAATAATCCTTTGACTTAAAATACTGGTTCTTCTCAGCTCTGAACCCGGATCTGGACCTGTTCTCGATGCTCAGATCTCGTCACCTTTGCAGACTTGAGCATTGCCATATAAAGACATCGCTGGCCTGTTCTCTTGTCATTTCCTTCCTCATTGATTTGGATCCACGCTCTGCAGCTTCAGACTTCTGCAGGTTCCTCAAAGTCGCTCCAGCTGCACGGCCCAACACCCTCAGGTACGTTTATGCATTTACACAACGTTTGTTCGTCTTTATCTCGCAGTTTGGACGTGTTTTAGTGAATGGATGTGATTAAAGTAGAGTACGCTGCAGGGTTTTTGATCAAGATTGACAGGAAGTTGATGACACATGTATTTTTGAATTGGAAATGGTGCAATAAGTTGTGTCGGTGGTAAACAAGTACATTTTTTGTGTCATATTCGTAAATATTTGTAAGTAAATTGAGCTAAATGTGGTTGAGCAAAGTATTTTCAACTTGCAAACACGTTGACGGAAACTGTGACTTAAAATGACTAAACTGTTCAGATTTTGGTTCAAATGTGTGATATTTTGCCTTTTTTTAACACCAAGAACATTATTTATGCTTTAACTCATTAAAACAATATTATAATTTAAGTATTCAACATTTATAAAGCATCATTAATGGGACTTAAGTCATCACTTCATAATCGTGGTTTAAGACAATTGCAATTTTGAACACAATTCAAAAAGTAAATCAGAAAATATAGCCTACAGGTCCATAAAGAGGTTTTTTTTTTTCATTTAAATGTGGAAAAAATTGCCAAAATGGTTTTATAATTATGCTTTTTCTTAAAATTATTATTATTTTTACCCCATTTTTTTTTAATATGTTTTAGTTTTATACAAGTTCAGTTTATATTCTTATAAAACTAACTATCCATTCGTTTCAATAGGAATGTTTTAACGCAGTAAACTATAAAGATGAGTGATAATTGGTCTAGGACAAGTGCACGTGTCACTTTCACTGGCGCCCTCTAGTGGCCGCCTCATGCACCTACAGGGACGTCACAACAACAAACACTGAGACGTCGTTTTGTCAAAAGGCTCAATAATGCTTTGAGGGAAACAGAGGGAACTACAAAGACCATGATCCTTTGCTTCATTTCAGAGCAAACAGCAAAAAGAAATAGCGGTTAATAAGCATTTTTATATCTTAAAGTCTGTATGAAGGGTCTCAAGATTTTCTAATTGTGACTTAGTTTGGTGGGAGGGCATCTGTGGTAATAGTTTTATATTTGTGAAGTTGCAGTTTGTGTTCAGAATATTTGAAAAATAAAAGTTTAAAATGACAGGAAGTCGGGCTGAGTTGTAAAACAGAATCCCTCTGTGATGTCATCAGAAAGTGACGCACCGTTGAAAACACAGAGACAATTTACAGACAACTGATACATATTTTTCTGACAGTTTAAACAGTCATTCAATAAAATCAAGTTGTTATTATTAGTCAAATCAAAAATATTGCGTCAGTTCCATGGATTCTGGCCCTTGTTTACAGCCTGGTTGCTACGGTAACAGTTGTGGAATTACCTCTAACTCATGTTCAACCAGGAAGTAACATTATAAACATTACAAAAACTGTCAAACTGTGGACAAATGGGCAAAATGTTTAGTAAAATCTTAAATATAATCGTGTTCTCTACGTTTAATGTTTTAGTCTAACCTTTCATATCGACTTATTTGGGGAATGGCAAAAATGATTTAGACTGAAGGCAGTTTACAAAGGAAGAACCATTTCTGCAATTCTGCTACGCCATGTTTCCACTGGCTCTGGTCCCTCAGAGCGAGTCACTTTGGAGCATCTCGTAACCTCAACAAATAAAGTTATCATCACAAGAAATAGCATGATTTTCCACAGGGTCAAGTCGGTGTTTGGTGATGGAGTATTTCCTGTCCTGTTTTTGCTTTTGCTGCTGTTTTATTTAACCTTTATTTAACCAGGAAAACACCCATTGAGATCGAGATCTCTTTTTCAAGGGGGACCTGGCCAAGTGGTCAGCAGCACACGTCAGGAGTATTACAAGTTTAAAAATACATAAACAACAAAACAGTTTGTCTAAAAAACTGAAACAAAGTGCAACAGTCATAAGATAAAGTGCCATAATTAGAAAGTGCTATAGTTTCACAGCAAATTAAGTTCACAATAACAGATTAAAAGCACAAGCACTGAGAAATTGAGACCCTGTGTCTTTTTTGTAGAAAGGAACGAAATGTGTTTAAGGAAACAAGATCAGACCATTTGGTTTCCGTCTGCAAAGTGTTCCAAGAAGGAGCAGAGAAACTAAAAGCTTGTTTTCCCAGCTCAGTTCAGTTCAGCTGTTGGTTGCTGTTTGGTTTGGGTGTTTACGTCTGATCCTGCATTCGTCCGTCTCCTCCGGCAGAGCTCATGTCACACGGGCCACATCATTGTACAGACAGTGCTCCTCTGGGTTCTTTCGGTCCAAACACGTTCACAGACTCATCACAACAGAATGAATGTATTGAAGGAAAAATATTCTGCTACAGTGACTTTTTTGAGCGTTTAACCCATAGAACTATAATAAAACCTGGAAGATGAATCCAAGATGGCCGCCCTGTTTATCCCTATGGAGTGAGCTCATTGGCGCATGACCCCAAAAAAGTTTCTTACTTCCGCATTTACTTCCTGATACGGAGGCTGCCATCTTTGTTTTACTTCCTGATATGGAGGCTGCCATCTTTGTTTTACTTCCTGATATGGAGGCTGCCATCTTTGCTTTAGGGCGCCACGTGACCACAATCCCCCACTTCATATTAGATATTATTATTATAATTTCGGTGATTTTAGAAACGGTAGAAAAGAACATTTCCTTCTATTTTATTTAAATACCGATAATAATTCAGTCCTGTCTGCAATTATAATGTGCAATTTTAGAAAAAGGCTGGGCCCAAGAGGCTGCAGTACCTCGCACGATCACAAATCAATCTGGGACACAGACAGAGGGGGCGTGGCTTATCCAGTTCATTTAATACATCCATGGTTTAACCCTGTTCTAACAATGTTCCGTCATCAAAAACACACTTGAAGTAGCACTTAGCTTCATTTACGCTAATTTGAGGAAGGCTGGTTTGAAAATCCTCTCCCTCCGAGCGCCAAACACACGTCCTGCTGAACTCCCTCGAGCCGTGACGACTTTTCGGATCATTTACGTCACTTATCTGAGAATCTTCTGCTTTTAAGTCATAAGTTAAATCATCCCAGACTCGTTCGGAGCGTTTCTGCTTCTAAACACGATCACTGCTGCGACAAATTTGATAATAGCATCTCTTAAAATGATAACATACTGTAGCCAAATTGTTTATAGCACCAGGCGCCACCTACTGGATGCACATACGCAGAGAAACTTGGTAATTTAGTCCATGATAAACTTTTTTTTCCAAAACATAAGATGGCAAATTTAACATACTCAAGAGCACGTTTAAAGGCTAATAACAATATGAAAAATGCATCATATTTTTCCTTTAAAATCTCAAAACAGATAAAGACATAAATACTACTTTGAAAGGTCAGATAGAATACTTTTAGTCGTACGCACAGCTAAACAGAACAGTTTTAGCCCAATTACTGCGGTTTATCCACATGAATCAAAAACGAGCACAAACTTTAACGTCTTCTCTGTCGACACAAACTTTAGATCCACGTCGTGTCAGCATTATTCAAAAAACACACGCTCACAAGTCTGTTATTAAAAAGAAAAATATGTGTTTCAGTTCATGCATATTTTTTGTTTGGTTGTCTCTTTCCAATCCTCCATCTTAGATTTAAACGTTTTTTATGCACACGGAAACAACAGCAGCTCACAAAAAGTCCTGACAAAATTAAAAACAAAATCAGCTGTTGGGAGTTTAACATAAAAACAAAGCCGTAACCCATTTATTTTCTGTCAAATCAAGCATTCTAGAATGAATCAGGGTCAGTTTATTATCCAAAAGCACAAATATTCAATGAAATTACCCTAAAATAAAATAAAAATGTAACACTACTCTTCAATGGATTCTTGTTTTTAGTGAAATTACCATCATTTTTAAAGAAGAATTGTCTAAATCCCCAAAACTAGTGTTACGCAGCAAAAAATGTACATCTAGTCGAGCTTAAAATGACTTGAATTTATCATTTTTATCTGGATTTGAGTAGTTTTGACTCAGTGAAATTTAATTGCTGATGTAAAGCGGGATATTTCTCTAGTTCCAAAATATTTCTGACGGATCATGTGATAATTTGTCTTAAAGGGCCCATGACAGGTTGAAATACACATTTCACTAAAATGCAGTTAAGATAAATATATTCAAATTTCTACTAAAATCTTTACAAATTTAACCCCAGTTTAGCTGTTTTTTAGGTTTTAAATTTTACTTCCTGGTTGTAAAGTATGACATCACGCTAGGAAATCACCATAGCAACCACACTGTACACTGGTCAAAACTCATCTAATGTCACAGATTTTGTTCATTTGACAAAGAAAAACACATGTGACACCTTTATTTTGTTGAATCAAAGTTTAAAGGGTCAAAAAGTTGTTTATTTTGTGTAAATTATGTGTAACCTTTGTCTCCCCATCGTGATGTCATCAGTTTGTTTACTTCCTGTAATTGTCAACGGATTTTTCAACTTTTCTCCACAAATAGCGACTTGATTGGTGTGAAACTATAATTTGTATTTACACAAAGTATTAATGCACTGAATGAAGTCAAAATTAGAAAATCATTACAACCCGTCATACGCACTTTAAAATAAGCTGCCAGTGGGTGTAAACTGAATTATCTTTAAACCACTGGCAGATAATTTGGCTTGAAGTAAGAAAGTAATGCATTGAAACAAGTCAAAAACAGTTTGATACAAGTAAAATTATCTAAATAAATCGTCTGAACTGATCTTAACCTCTGAAAACCTCTGAAACTGAGATGTAACATCCTGAAATCAAGACATTTTAACTTTTGTACAGCAATCAGAGCGTCATGCACACACCAGTTTCACTCTGAGTCATGTACTTACAGAAGACAATCTGATATTCATCTGAGCAGAGCTTGTTTTCAATTATAATTTCAGTAAATCAGACATCAGAAACAAAAACGACAGCGTCTCAGCTTCACGAAGAGTCCAAGAACAGCTTCAGTTTGATTTCAGACTCATTTTAGTGAAACGTTTTAGGAGAAATAAGCCTTAAACTGCTAAACTTAGTGGGTTAAAGACGCAAAAATAGAAAAATATGATTAAATAAAGTACAAACACAAGTGTAAAAAGTGAAACAATGACGGCTTCTGCAATTCCAACATAAAATTCTTTAACGAGAGCACAGTCAAAGCTCAATAATGCACAAGTGTGAGCTCATTCTGCTCCATTTACACCTCGTCCTGTGTTTGAGCAGAAGCAGAAGTCACACCAGAACAGGAAGTCTGTGGTTTCAACCGAACGTCAAACTCTCAAAGCGACCTTGAACATTATAACTGTTCATACTCTTTTCTTTACAGTTATTATTATTATTATTATTATGCAGAACTCTTTGTAATCGTTGTTTCCTCGAGTGCAGGACAGCATTAACTCAAACAAACATCACAACATCCAACTACGACTCAAATAATAATCATAACATTGATTTATTTTACATTTTTATCATTTGAATATTGCTTCAGTTTCTGTCGGCTTCATGGAGATAAAAAAAATTGCTTAAAATAACTTGAATTTATCGTTTGTATCTGGATTTGAGCAGTTTTGACTCGATTTGATGCAAAATATGTCACAGTTTTCAATGTTTTTCTGACAGATCATGTGATAATTTAGCTTAAAACAAGAAGATTTATTTGGCAGTGGGGTCAATAAAATGATCTTAACTCTTTGGCAGATCATTTGGCTTGAAGTAAGTAAGTCAGAAACAAGTAAAAGAATCTACTGCCATCAATAAAATAGTCTTAACTAATCTTGATTTGTCAAAACGTCTGAAATTTAGATTCATATCCTGAAATAAAGACATTTTAGTTCATCCACAAATTCATTTTTTGCAGTGTAAGGACAACATGCTTTTATTTATTTATTCTTTGTCTATCTATCTATCTATCTATCTATCTATCTATCTATCTATCTATCTATCTATCTATCTGTCTGTCTGTCTGTCTGTCTGTCTGTCTGTCTGTCTGTCTGTCTGTCTGTCTGTCTGTCTGTCTGTCTGTCTATTTCGTTCTGTCTTCGTCTGTCTGTCTGTCTGTCTGTCTGTCTGTCTGTCTGTCTGTCTGTCTGTCTGTCTGGTCTGTCTGTCTGTCTGTTCGTTCGTCTGGTCTTTTCGTCTGTCTGTCTGTCTATCTATCTATCTATCTATCTCTCTCTCTGTCTCTCTCTCTCTATCTCTCTCTGTCTCTGTCTCTGTCTCTGTCTCTGTCTCTCTCTCTCTCTCTCTCTATCTATCTATCTGTCTCTCTCTCTCTCTCTCTCTCTCTGTCTCTCTCTCTCTATCTCTCTCTCTCTCTCTATCTATCTGTCTCTCTCTCTATCTGTCTCTCTCTCTCTCTCTCTCTATCTCTCTCTGTCTCTCTCTCTCTCTCTCTCTCTCTCTCTCTCTCTCTCTCTATCTATCTATCTGTCTGTCTATCTATGATGTAATTACCTTTACATATAAGTTACTGCTGAAAACTCTATCTAATTAAGAAGAAAAGATGAACATTTTTTTACATATATAACTTTTTTTCAATTAAAAAAAATAAATGGTAAATGGTCACATTTATATAGCGCTTTTCAAAATTTTTTAAGGCACTCAAAGCGCTTTACATCAAGGAACCAGTCACCCATCCACTCACACATTCATACACCAGTGTACACCAGTGTACGCAGAATTAAAGTCTATATGACGGGTTCTCAAAGTTTGATTTCTAGGGCACCCGTAGCAATTATCTATTACAGTTTTACTTTTGTGAAGTTGCAGTTTCTGAAGAAATGTGGAAAAATTAACGTTTAAAATGACAGGAAGCAGCGCTGTGTTCTAAAGCGGAATCCCTCTGTGATGTCATCAAAAAGCGACGCGCCGTTGAAAACACAGGGACAATTTACTGCGACTGGCACATTTTTGACAATTTAAACCATCATTCAACTAAATTAAGTCGTTATCAGGTATTATTGTTTGTCAAATCATAACTATTGTGTCATTTATATGGATTTTGGCCCTTGTTTACGGTCTGGTTGCTATGGTAACAGTTGTGGAATTACCTCTAACTATGTCATATTTGCTGCTCAAGTACATTATAAACTTTAAAAAAAAAGTCAAACTGGGGGAAAACAAGCAATATGTTTATTAAAATCTTAAATATAATCATGTTCACTACGTTTTAGTCGAATGTGTCGTTGAACCTGTCACGCAGACTTTAAAGAACATATATTTCTTTTATTTACCGTTTCATAGTCCACCCAAAGGACATTTATAATAATGTTTTGCGTTGTGCAGCATTCATCACATAACAGTAAAAACCACCAACTCTTGAATCAACATTTACGCAGAAATAGAAAATGACTAGCTCTCTCAGCTTTCTTTCTCCTCTTTCTAAATTCTTCATCATATTGCGTTCTCGTTTTAACATTTGTGAAGCTCTTTGTAAACGCAATTTTTTAAGATGCTAAATATTTATTCTGTAGAACAATCCAGGCAAAAAAAATCATGCAGGTGGTTCTAAAATGCACCAAACAATCAACACGTTTCCTGAAAAGTAAGAAACTATACATTAGCTTTAAAACGGGAAACAGAGTCGAGTAAATGGACATAAAAGGTAAAGTTGTGAGGAGGCGATATCAGCGTTAAGTCTGACTCATTTAGAGACTCAAACACGTGTCGCAGTGTGAAGTCGGAGGCGGCAGTTTCACTTCGGCAGCAAATCCACAAACTCAACGCTCAAAATGGCAACACACTTCTCTAAACCATGAAAAAACAGAAGATTAAAGGAGACAGGTTCTGCAAAATCGACTTTAAAGGGGCTGTACCCGATGTTTACTGTTTTGAAACGTGAAAAGCAGAACAAGTTCATTTTAAACTCGTCTCAGCAGTCACATTTCTTATTGCATCCCTAAATATTCAGTTTATAAGCACTTTTCACGAGTCTTTGAGCCCAGAGCGTCACGGTAAAGCTAACAAACGCACTTCCTGCTTCTCGTAGAATAAAACGCTCTAATTAGATGCAAAGAAAGCGCTGCGGCCTCATTTTCACACAAATAGATGCTTTTACAATATATCTGTACTGGAGCAACACAGATTTTACTTTGTTACTTGCAAGAACTTTAACTAGTTCTGTTTTTCATGTTTCAAAACATAAAAAAAACAAAACATGTACAGCCCCTTTAACCAGCTTTTAACCTTGTTACAACAGTGTTTTCTCGTCATTAGTTCACTCAAAGTTGTATTTTGGTTGATTTACATGTTTGAATAATCCTTTATTATCCTGCAATTGAGTGCTCAGGAAAGTGCTGCTTTCACTTACCCCTTATCCCCGCCCACACAACAAATTAAAGGGGCTGTACATGTCTTTTTTTTGTAAAATCTGTTGTGCCCCTGTACAGATATATTGTAAAAGCATCTATTCTCGTAAAAAATGTAGTTTGCGTCTGAGCGTTTTATTCTCCGTGAAGCAGGAAGAGCGCATTACACACGCCGTCAGTGTTTATTTTGCGTTTATTTATTATTAACAATAAATAAACACGGCAAAAGTTGCTCTGGGCTCTGAGAGATGTGAAAAGCGCTTATAAACTCATTGCGGTGAATAATTAGGATGCTATGTTTGGATGCTAAGTTTGGATCACTGCAAAGGGTTAAAAATGAACTATTTCTGTTTTTTTCGTGTTTTCAAGACAGAAATCATCAGGTACAGTGCCTTTAAGACTCTGAGTGACACATGTGAGATGTAAAAAAAAATGTTAAAAATAAAAGCGTGTAAATAACAATCTGCTGCTTGCTACAGTGATGTCACGATGAAGAGGCGGGGCTTATCAGTTCTGCAACAGGAAGTCAATTAACCTGTTTCTGTTGTTAAGCTGTTTTAGATCAATTTTGTTGTTTACGATACACAAAATACAGAATAAAATGATGATCTACTTATGTTACAGATCAATAAGACAATAAGACAAGGCAAAGCAAGTTTATTTGTAAAGCACAATTCGACAAGGCAAAGCAAGTTTATTTGTAAAGCACAATTCGTACATGAGGCAATCCATAGTGCTTTAACATAACAGAATAAAATTACATTAAAATCACACAAGCATTATAAAAATATTTTCAAAGAGAAGAGTGGAGGTAAATCAAGTTGTGTGTCTTGAAACGGTCCTTTAATAGTCCTTTAATCAACATTTTTCTGTCTGTTTTCATGTTCTTTTTCTTCCTTTCTGCTGCTTTCCCTGCCTTTTTATTTAACTTATTTGTTTAATTTGCTTTTGGGCAGAATTCCTTCTTTCAGCATCATTTATTCTGTTTCTCAGGCCATCCCACATCCTTCCATTAAATCCCTTTGCTTTACACTCATCAGTTTTATTCATTAAAGTTACATTTTCTCTACAAAAATCCTTTGCAGGACGATTAACTAATTGCTCTCTGTCAAGTCCATCTGAGCCTCTGCAGTTTGACTTTATCCAGGGTTCATTTCTCAATATTTTGCTATAAATGAATCTGTTTTTTGTTTTCGCTGACATCACTGTGCCGAGTTTAAAAAAAGGAGGAATCGATGTCGAAATATTCCGTCCTGTCACACGATCCAGGACTTCTCCAAAACACAATAAAAGACGAACATTTAAGACACTTCTGCATCGGGCTTTAAATGTGTCACTGTTCAACCTTTGCTGATTGGGTGCACATGAGTGGAAAGTAACAAAATAAAAGTACTGTATTTAAAGGGGCACTGTGTAGTTTTCTGGTGGAGGGTGTGAAACGTTCTATTTTCCTTAATATGGAATAAAAACAAAGAATCTTCTGGAGACAAGCAGCAAAACAGGGCAATAAAAACCCCTTTAACAGAAGAAATGAAACACAAATTTTATTTTTTAGTTCATATCAAACTGTGGAACCTTCAAACAAAGCAAAAACTAATTTATGACTAAATCAGGTGACGTACCCTCAAAAACAAACAAACAAACAAACAAACAAAAAGAAACTACATAGTGCACCTTTAAAGTCTAAATGACAGCTTCTCGTGTTTTTCTAATTATGACTTAGTTTGGTGGTAAACATTTAGCATAGTTTACACCTTTTTGGTTGCAGTTTGTGAAGAAATGTTTAAAAATGAGTTTAAAATTACAGGAAGTAGTACTGAGTTCTAAAACTGATTCCCTCTGTGATGTCATCAAAAAGCGACGTGCCACTGAAAATACAGAGACAGACAACTGAGGATGTTTTCACATTGTCACAGTTTAAACGGTAATTAAACTAAATAAAGGTGCTATCAGGCATTGTTAATGGTCAAGTCATAACTATTGTGTAACTTATATGGATTTTGGCCCTTGTTTACAGTCGGGTTGCTATGGTAACAGTTGTGGAATTACCTCAACCTCACGTTCAACCAGGAAGTAACATTATAAACTTTACAAAAACTGTCAAAATGGTGATAAACACACTTTTTTTTTCTTATTCACAGTGGATACTTTTTACTTTTACGTCACTACATTTAAGAACATGTATTTGTACTTTGAATTATATTTTTGAACTGGAATGAAAAGTAGAAAGTGCTTTTCGTGTGATTTGTGGGGTTTGTTTTTAGCACGTTTAGCACGAGACATCCTCTGTAAAAGTTTTGTGTAAAAGTCCCAGTTTTCAGCAAACAAAAGTATTCACAAAATTCATTCGAAAATGTAGGAAATCCATTGCAATTGCTACTGTTGACCCAAAATCAGCACAATTCTTCATCAAAATCGCTAATTTTTACAGTTCTCAAAATCTCAGTGAAATACAGTACTTTTAAGGTGAGACACTGCAGCTGAAAAAAACTAACAATTTCAAACTTCTCAGTAGTTTACTCACATAAATGTAAGAAAAAATGTAATGTTTTCATATATAAATTAGGCATTTTATGAGTCAAAACAGACACAATTTCTCATGTTTGGGACATTTACGTCTGAAAAATGGACAGAATCAGATTGAAATTTGTTGGTTCATTTTGTACACATATTAGTTACAAAAAAATACAGAGACGATTTTGGATTTCTTATTTAGTTTTTGAGTGAACTAGACTGAAAATTGGCCTAAAAATTCAAATTTTGCCTGATTCTTTTGACTTAAAACTTAATAAATCAGGTTTCAAATTAGATCTCAACAAATCCTTCTGTACGTTTGGTCAAACTCTTGTTGAGTCCAGATTGTACAGTTTGGTGCAGGATCTACTTTATGTCTCGAGGGAGAAAAATGCATTTGGAAAAAACGACATTTGAGGTTAAAATGTCCCAGAGAAATCTATGGATGAAGTGGATTAAAAGAAGTATTAAAACATCTTTAAGAGCAGATTGGACAAGTTTGTTGTTTCCACAGCAAACTGATCAAAAAACAAAACAAAAATAGGGTGTTTCCCGCAGTGTCTCGCCTTACATTTTTAAACAAAACTTTTAATAGATTGTTGTGATGCCACTGCTGCTACAACTCCCTTAGAGCCGACATTTAAACGTTTGTGCTTGTGTTGTTGCAGTTTGTCGTGATGGAGAGCAGCGCGCCCATCTCTCAGGAGGAGCTGGAGGAGCTCAGAGAGGCCTTCGCTAAAATCGGTAAGATGTAGATGCAGTGTTTTTCAACCGTACACTTTTTTGGTTGAAAAAAATCCCACGGCACACCACCTTCACTGGAAAAATTACAGTCTGAAATAAGATAACAAGTTAATAAGTGCTGGGAATGTATCGCCCTGTTAGAAACAAGTAAAAAAAATTGAAATGAGATTATTTTTTTTGGGGGTAAGCAAACTTTTAGTGCTTGTTTCCCCCTAAGAACTTCAAGCATGAATAAAAAAGGTCAAAAAACAAGAAAAACATACTCAAAAAACACCCCAAATGACAACCTGTAGGTAACTATATTGTCTCAAAGTAGTGCAAAGACACCTCCACTTTTTGTTTTCTCGTATTTCAGTGTCAAATTTTACGTTGGGTGAAGCTGATTCTATTAAAAACTAAATTACCTGTGTTTTTGTCAAGAAATGTTTCAGTTAAAAACATAAAATCTTGATAATCTGAGGATTATAAGAAGGATTTGTCTCATAAAGATCTGACATTGAGCACGGTAAGTTTCAATTCAGTTTCAGTGGGAGTGGACCTTATCTACAGGAAACATGAATTAAGTTTATCTGATCTTCTCTCATTCAGAGTTGGTCGAACATTTAAGAGGCTAAGTTTATTTGGGCTCTGTGCTGTGCAGGACGAGCAGATTTAAAAGTAATTTGATGCAAGCTTTAAGACACAATTCCACGGATGGAATGGAATATTTGTGGTATCTCACAATTATAATAGGCCTAAGAGGGAAAACTATGCTTCGTGTAGTCTTTGAGAATCACTGTTTACTTTGAGGCGCAATGTACATTTCTGACTGCCAGAGGGCGCTAGAGCTACAGTACACTGGTAACTCACAACTCATAATATGACTTCAGGCAATTTTATGCAATATATTAACCACATGAAACAAAAAGGACCAGGTTTCAACTTCGTGTATTTTTGGTTTGGAGATATAATAAAAATCCAATATAGGAACTTTTACTTGGTCCACAATGAGGAAATTGGAGTGAAAAGTACACACAAGTAGCAACAGAATTGGCAAAATGTCAAAAAAGTTTATAAAATTTAAATAAAGCCTCAAAGAGCGAGGATCCAATGAATATTGTATTGTTAAATTTAGTCCTGCTCTAATCTTTATCAATGTTTGTTTGTTTTTTTTCTCAGTAAAATGTATAAAAGTTGTTATGTGCTGAAGTTCACGTTCACCCTTTAAAAAGACTGTCATGTCAAATAAAGCCTACAGGCCAAAATGTCTTTAAAAAAAGAAAAAAAGTATTTCAGTCTCAATATTTATTTATTATTCTTTTTTTTTTTTACCTGATTAATGAATAGAAATAAATAGAGATTCAAATAAGACTATGACTAATAAATAGGCAGCTAAATAGAGTCAT
Organism: Rhinogobius similis; assembly: GCA_019453435.1. Classification (NCBI taxonomy): domain Eukaryota; kingdom Metazoa; phylum Chordata; class Actinopteri; order Gobiiformes; family Gobiidae; genus Rhinogobius; species Rhinogobius similis. The sequence continues at coordinate 6,324,576 of CM033633.1, forward strand.
GAGGCGCTCTTAACATCAAGTATTCTGTTTGTCTCAGATGTGGACAACAATGGCTTCATCAGTAAAGCGGAGCTGAACGAGCTTTTCCGAGCGGCGAACCTGCCTTTGCCGGGCTACAGGATCCGAGAGATCGTCCAAGAACTCACCAAGACCAGCGAGCAGCTCACCTTCGAACAGTTCAGCGAGGTAAGAAGGTCCCAGACAAATCTGCCGAGGTAACACCGGCTCAACAAAGTCAGACAGGTTCAACGAGGTAAGACCAGTTGGCAGAAGGAAGAGCAGTTTGCGAAATTCCTTTGAACATTGTTTGTTTAAGCTGCTTCTACAGACAACAGTTTAATTGTCACCCACAAAGGGAACTGTAATTATGAGATAAGTGCTACAAAAACACAATTACACATCTGAAATAAGACCAGTTCACAGAGATAAGACCAGTTCACTGAGGTAAGACCAGTTCACTGAGATAAGACCAGTTCACTGAGGTAAGACCAGTTCACTGAGATAAGACCAGTTCACTGAGGTAAGACCAGTTCACAGAGATAAGACCAGTTCACAGAGATAAGACCTGTTCACAGAGATAAGACCAGTTCACTGAGATAAGACCAGTTCACTGAGATAAGACCAGTTCAGAAAGATAAGTCCAGTTCACTGAGATAAGACCAGTTCACACAGATAAGACCAGTTCACTGAGATAAGACCAGTTCACTGAGGTAAGACCAGTTCACTGAGGTAAGACCAGTTCACTGAGATAAGACCAGTTCACTGAGGTAAGACCAGTTCACAGAGATAAGACCAGTTCACTGAGATAAGACCAGTTCACAGAGATAAGACCAGTTCACTGAGATAAGACCAGTTCACTGAGGTAAGACCAGTTCACTGAGGTAAGACCAGTTCACTGAGATAAGACCTGTTCACTGAGATAAGACCAATTCACAGAGATAAGACCTGTTCACAAAGATAAGACCAGTTCACAAAGATAAGACCAGTTCACTGAGATAAGACCAGTTCACTGAGGTAAGACCTGTTCACTGAGATAAGACCAGTTCACAAAGATAAGACCAGTTCACAAAGATAAGACCAGTTCACTGAGATAAGACCAGTTCACTGAGGTAAGACCAGTTCACTGAGATAAGACCAATTCACTGAGGTAAGACCAGTTCACTGAGGTAAGACCAGTTCACTGAGGTAAGACCAGTTCACTGAGATAAGACCAGTTCACTGAGGTAAGACCAGTTCACTGAGATAAGACCATTTCACTGAGACTGAAGTAAAAAGACTTAATTTGACCTCTTAAATTGTCACGATGATGATTATGTGTCAGTTTTAGATTAATTATGATCATCAATTAACCTAGAAATAACGAAAACCTTAGATTATTATGATTTATATGAAAAAAACCAAGAAGAAGAAGAAGGCACCGAGTGAACTTTTGATCTTTTTCCGGGGCACGTCTTTGGTCGACCAGGGATATCTTCAGTTGACAGCGGCCCTCGAGGGGATTGAGCCAACGACCCTCATATTTTTGCTGTTTCCAGATCGTTCACGGTTTGAAGAGCAGCGAAGTGGCCAAAACATTCCGAAAAGCCATCAACAAAAAGGAGGGAATCTGCTCTGTGGCCGGGACGTCGGAGCAGTCGGGAACGCAGCACTCGTACTCAGGTTCATCTCAACACGTTTACAGATTTAAAGGAGACGTTTCATGCTTTTGAATTGAAGTAACTAATTGAACTATGGCATAAACCAGTCGAAAATATAACAGTAGATCATCGTTTTACATCGTTTTGTTCATCGTAAACTGAAGTATTGATCTAAAACAGCCTAGTAATAGAAAAATATCTATTGACTTCCTGTTAAAAACTGCAGAAATGATAAGCCCCGCCTCTTCATAGTGACGTTTCACTGTAACGAGCCGCAGATTTCCATTTACATGTTTTTATGTTTGAAAATTTTCTACGTAACATTTTAGAATCCCACATGCGTCACTCAATCTTGAAAATGTGAAAAACAGAACATCATTTTAAAACTCTTTGTTGCGATCCAAATGTATTCCTCGCTTTCCAAATGCATTTGTAGCATTATTCATGACGAGTGAATTCGTGACGAGTCTAAAGTGTTCCCATTTGCAAATAAACACGTCAAAACCACAACTAACCTGGAACTAAACCCCCAAAGCTACACCAGGACTCGACCAGAACTAAAGCAAGACTATAACAGGACAAAACCAGGTCTACATCAGGACTAAACTGGGCTCAAACCGGAACCAAATTATAACTCGGATTCAGGGGGAAGTGATCCGGTTGCCATGGTAATGTGTTAACTTCTTTGTTTTACATTGGACTGGTTTATGATTTATTTCATAACATAAGATGAGCACGGTAGCACAGCGGTTAGAGTTCTCGCTTGACAGATAGAAGGTTCCTAATCTTACCCTAACATAGTTCCTTACCCTCACCCTTACCCTGTCCTTTTCCTAACCTTACTCATTACCCTAACATAGTTCCTAACCTCACCCATTATCCCAACCATTTCCTAACCATACTCTTCACCCTAGAATTGTTGCTAACCTTACCCTTTACCCTAACATTGTTTCTTACCTTACCCATTACCCTAACATTGTTTCTTACCTCACCCTTTACCCTAACATTGTTTCTGACCTTACCCATTACCCTAACATTGTTTCTTACCTTACCCTTTACCCTAACATTGTTTCTTACCTTACCCATTACCCTAACATTGTTTCTTACCTTACCCATTACCCTAACATTGTTTCTTACCTTACCCTTTACCCTAACATTGTTTCTTACCTTACCCATTACCCTAACATTGTTTCTTACCTCACCCTTTACCCTAACATTGTTTCTTACCTTACCCATTACCCTAACATTGTTTCTTACCTCACCATTACCCTAACATTGTTTCTTACCTTACCCATTACCCTAACATTGTTTCTTACCTCACCCATTACCCTAACATTGTTTCTTACCTCACCCATTACCCTAACATTGTTTCTTACCTCAGCCATTACCCTAACATTGTTTCTTACCTTATCCATTACCATAACATTGTTTATTACCTTACCCATTACCCTAACATTGTTTCTTACCTCACCATTACCCTAACATTGTTTCTTACCTCACCCATTACCCTAACATTGTTTCTTACCTCACCATTACCCTAACATTGTTTCTTACCTTACCCATTACCCTAACATTGTTTCTTACCTCACCCATTACCCTAACATTGTTTCTTACCTCACCATTACCCTAACATTGTTTCTTACCTTACCCATTACCCTAACATTGTTTCTTACCTCACCATTACCCTAACATTGTTTCTTACCTTACCCATTACCCTAACATTGTTTCTTAACTCACCCACTACCCTAACATTGTTTCTTACCTCACCATTACCCTAACATTGTTTCTTACCTCACCCACTACCCTAACATTGTTTCTTACCTCACCCTTTACCCTAACCCTTTCACTATGACACTCTAGCATTAACCTTTCAGATCCCAAAGCGAGTTTTGCCGTCACTGTAAAGCTAACCACAACTAGCATGCTAACAGCGCACTTCCTGCTTCACGTAGAATAAAACGCTTTATAATGAGATGCAGAGAAAGTGCTGTGGTCTCATTTCCCCCCCGAATAGATTCTTTTACAATAAATCTGCACTGAAGCATAACAGATTTTGTTTAAACTTAAAGGGTTACAGTTATCTAAATCATTTTGTTTGTGTGTGCAGAGTAACCCTTTAAGTTTGTTGTCTAAATCATTTTGTGTGCAGACTAACCCTTTAAGTTTGTTGTCTAAATCAGTTTGTTTGTGTGTGCAGAGTAACCCTTTAAGTTTGTTGTCTAAATCAGTTTGTTTGTGTGTGCAGAGTAACCCTTTAAGTTTGTTGTCTAAATCTGTTTGTTTGTGTGTGCAGAGTAACCCTTTAAGTTTGTTGTCTAAATCTGTTTGTTTGCGTGTGCAGAAGTTTGTTGTCTAAATCAGTTTTTTTTGTGTGTGCAGAGTAACCCTTTAAGTTTGTTGTATAACTCAGTTTGTTTGTGTGTGCAGAGTAACCCTTTAAGTTTGTTGTCTAAATCAGTTTGTTTGTGTGTGCAGAGGAGGAAAAGGTGGCGTTTGTGAACTGGGTCAACAAAGCTCTGGAGAAAGATGGCGACTGTAAACACGTGCTGCCCATGGACCCCAACACCGACGACCTGTTCACCGCTGTGGGAGACGGCATCGTGCTCTGGTCTGTGTCTGTTATAAATGTGTCTTTATTGACCCTTTAAAGGCCCTGTACCTGATTTTTATTGTTTTGAAATGTGAAAAACCCAAACTAGTCTCTACATCAGTCCCATGTATCTCTCACTTTCCTAATGCAGTCCCAGCATCCTAAATATTCACCGTTTATAAGTTCATAAGCACTTTTCACAAGTTTCTGAGCCCAGAGCGTCACGGGCCTTCACGCTAACAAACATTAGCATGCTAACGGTGCACTTCCTGCTTCTCTCGTAGAATAAAAGTCTCTATAAATAGATGCAGAGTATAAGTTGTGGTCTCATTTTCACCTGAATAGATGCTCTTATATGAATATATAGCTCAATATATCTGAGCTGGAGCAACACAGAGTTAACTTTATTTCATGCAAAAAATCAGGAACATGGTCTAGTCCTGTTTGTCCCGTTTCACAACAGTAAAAATCAGGTACATTTAAAGGCCCTGTACCTGATTTGTACTGTTTTGAAACGTGAAAAACAGAACTAGTTGATGTTAAAGTCTTTACACCAGTCACATGTATCTCTCACTTTCCTAATGCAGTCCCAGCATTATAAATATTTACTGCCATGAGTTTATACGCACTTTTAACAAGTTTCTGAGCCCAGAGCATCACAGAACAAGCTAACAAACATTAGCATGCTAACGGCACACTTCCTGCTTCTCGTAGAATAAAACGCTGTATAAATAGGTGCAGAAAAAGTGCTGTCATCTCATTTTTACCTGAATAAATGCTTTTACCACAGATCTGTGCTCGGGCAATACAGTTTTTACTTTATTACATGCAAAAATCTGATCTAGTTCTTTTTTTCACGCGTCAAAACAGTAAAAATCAGGTACAGTCCCTTTAAAATGACCACACAATCAGAATGCAGGCACAATTTATTCGACTTTAATACACTTTCAGTATTAAATATGTGACTTAAATATGTTTCGAGTTTCCAAAGTAGAAATACCAATACGTTTGCTTTTCTATCACAAAGGATGGATTAGACACTATTTTCTCACACTCTTGTCAGGTCCTGTTCCTCCTCCTGCTCAGAGTACAGTTTGTACTTTCCAGTCAGACCAAGCCCCTTTGGTGACAAAAGCACATTTACAACATTAACATTAACTTTAGGCAAACTTTTCTGATGAATTCTTAATTAGTGAGAAGTAACTACAAATCTGAATAACGTAATAATTCTGTTTTATTGTTAATTTCGTTGTTTGTTTGAGCTTTTGGTGCGTCACAGTTTTATGTTTAGGTTTGCAAAGCTCAAAAGGATTAAGATGGAGAGAGAAGAGAAGAGGAAAAAACTTTTATACTCCTAATTTAAACTAATATTCAAATGTTACAGTCACTTTCAGCCACTGACGCTGTGGGAACGCAAAGGGAACTGATTCCTCTGACTAAATATGGACCGGAAGATGATAGATACAACTTACTTCTTGGTTCTGTTATGTGCGGAAAAAAAACCTTTTGTCCAGTAAAACATACAGATTCAGATTATTCCTCCATACAAAACGGCAAAAAAGTATCATAATCTCATATTAAATAAATAAATACAACAGTAAATGTGTATAAACTGGACTCTGACATAAATCACGTGTGTGGTTTGAGTGGTTTTCAAACGCCCAAAACCACCGGGATTTTTTCATATTTTGTGATATTCTGAGTTTAATCCCAGTTTCTCCAGTGAAATCCCATTATGTTCCACTTTACTTTTGCCCCTTTCCGTAATTTAGAATGTTTTTGTTTACAAGGTTTTAATTGGTCTAATTGGGTCAAATTTTAGTTTTTTAGTCAGTTTACTCTCTCAACATATTGACTTTCCTCAAACTTGTCCAATCTGCTCCTGAATATGTTTTATTACTTCATTTAATCCACTTCATCCATAGATTTCTTTGGGACATTGTAACTTCAAAAGCTGTTTTCTTAAAATGCATTTTTCTCCCTCGAGACATAAAGATCAGCCTTAAAGTCTTAAAGCTTCTACACCAAACCACAATCTTGAATTTAACAAGTTTTGGACGAAACCTACAGAAGGATTTTTTTGATATCTAATTCTAAAACTGATTTATTGAAGATATAAGTACTTTACTCAAAAACTAAATAAGAAACCCAAATTCCCCTCTGTAAAGTTTTTTCTGTAATTAATATGTGTACAACATGAATCAAGAAATTTAAACCTGGTTCTGTCCATTTTTCAGATTTAAATGTCCCAAATATGTGTAATTTTGTCAGTTTTTACATAAAATGCCTTATTTCTACAAGACATGATGAAAAAACTTGTAATCTATTTTTTCTTACATTTATGTGACTAAACTACAGGAGAAGTTTCAAATGTATATCTTTCCCTATGTTCCCCTGCAGCGTCTCGCCTTAACACTGTCGCTCATATCGTTGTGTTCATGTTTTGTCGTCCACAGTAAGATGATAAACCTGTCAGTCCCCGACACCATCGACGAAAGAACCATCAACAAGAAGAAGCTCACTCCCTTCACTATCCAGGTCAGGGCTCTCACTTATAAAACTTTCTCTTCAGATCAAATTTTGTGCTGTCACATGTACGCCTGTCACGATTATTACTCCATCGACTTCGTTCAGTACATAAAACCTGGATTTGAGCTGTCAAGAGTCAATTAAAGTTTGTATGACGGGTTTTTGTGATTTTCTAATTTTGACTTTATTTGGTGTGTTAATGCCAGTTGTAAATGTAAATTTCAGTTTTACACCAATCAAGCAGTCATTTGTGGAGAAACGTTAAAAAATATGTTGGAAATTACAGGAAGTAAACAAACTGATGACATCACACTGGGGAGGCAAAGGTCATGCATAATTTACGCAAAATAAACAACTTTTTTGACCCTTTAAACATTGATTCAACAAAACAAAGGTGTTCGCATGTATCATTATTCGTTAAATAAAAGAATCTGTGACATTAGAGGAGTTTTGGCCCAGTGTACAGGATGGTTGCTATGGTAATTTCCTAGTGTGATGTCATCATTAACAACCAGGAAGTAAAACAAAAACCCTAAAAAAATAGCTAAATTGTGATAACATTTGTAAAGCATTTTAACAAAACTTGAAATATATTTATCTTAACTGTATTTTTGTCAAATGAGTCGTCCAACCTGTCATGGGCCCTTTAAGTAACTTCAATGACTTATTTTAAACTTTAAAAATCCCTTGTGTGTTTTATAGTGTTTTTTTAATCTTTGCAGCTCATGTTTTCTTTAAGATATAGTTCTTAGACAAGGATTCACTGGTATTCAGGGCCGTCAACAGAAATTTGGGGGCCCAGGACAAGAGGCCTCAAATGGGCCCCCCTCTAATACAAATTAATAGGAAGAGGGTCCAATTCTGAGCCCCTAAGACCTTGGGGCCCGGGACAATTGACCCCTTTGTCCCCCCTTGTCTACTCCCTTGCCGGTATTATCCTGCTTTAAAGTTATCGTGCTGTTGTGTTGGCGTAAAGTAGTTTCAATACTATCGTTTAATTGAATATTTTCTGTAACAATATATCAGTTGTTTTATCGTGACGGTCCTAGTCTCCCGGTGAACAGAGACATGGCGCTCTTCCCTGCTGCTCCGCTCACAACTCTGTTTCTGTCCCGCAGGAGAACCTCAACCTGGCGCTGAACTCGGCGTCTGCGATCGGGTGCCACGTGGTGAACATCGGGGCGGAGGACCTGAAGGAGGGCAGGCAGCACCTGGTCCTGGGGCTGCTCTGGCAGGTCATCAAGATCGGACTGTTCGCCGACATCGAGCTCAGCCGCAACGAAGGTATGTCATGCACATAGACATAAAAAATAATGGACAGACTGTCGTCGCTCCGCCCCATTCATGAAAATGCGGCTCAGTCATGGAGATTTCAAAATGGCCGCGGGTTAACCCCCACCACTCCCCCCTCGGTGGGGAGGCGGGGAGAGGGCGACTTTGGGGCGGCCTTTTGCTGACGTACTGCCGTCGTTGCCTCTATGCTTACCGCCCACTCGTAGGTGAATGGCTGTTCCCTGACATTTCCGGCGCGTAAAGCCCGCCTTCTTCATTAGATATGCATGAACTTTAAAAAATCACAGCGGCTAAACCAGCCTGGTTCAAAAAAATTCACCCCCCTCAGCGTTGTCACAGAGCCGTAAGCTAACGTTTGAGACCAAAGCCGTATTTTGAGCCAGGCTCTAAAGTAGGTTTTGAAACGTCTAACTCCCCATTGACTTGCATTGAATAATTCTACTTCCACAGCCAGCCCCTAGCGGTCAGCAGCAGATTGCAAACATGGCAGCCTACAGTCGGCGGCTCAATTTGAGAGCGGTAGCCTCGCCCACTGGTCATGCATCTCTGAGTGAAGTACAGGGTTAAAGTGAATGTCGGTGACTTTTGAAATCGGGGCAGAAAGTCTCAACTCTAGCTCCGCCCCGCTCACTCCCCCTCCCTCCTGAGAGGCACTCCTCCTGACGGCAGGCGCAGTTATACGCCAATTATTATCTTTTATTACTATCTATCTATTATTTATTATTATTTATTATTTGATTACTATCTATTATCAAGGAGCTCATCTTTGACTTTAAAAGAAACAAATTAACAGCTGCAGAGAGTATTATCCACAAGGAAAAAGTTGAAATAGTTGGTTCTTACAGATATTTATAACTTAAATTTGAGGTCAACACTGCATCTCTTGTCAAACGTTGCCAGCAGAGACTGCGCCTTATGAAAAGGCTGAACTCTCTCTGTTCATCCTTCCATTCTGTTGTTTGTATTGGTCCTTTATTAAGGGCTTACTGTGTTTTTCTTTTAAATGCCAATGTTAACAATCTTTCTGTCAGAGTCTTAATTCCATGGTTAAAATCAGTTTTGAGTGCAGCAGAGACTTGTCTTCTTTCTGTAACGCACAGATGTGATTCGGACTCACAGAAACATGTTTTAAAGAGTTTGTTTTCCTCAGTTTGTCGCCATGTGAGTTTTAAGTCATCACATTAAAACATTTATTGCTATCAGTTAACTTGAAATAATTTAACAGTCTCAGTATATCAGTTTCACTCATCACAAAATAAAACTTAAGACTCGTTCATAAAGTTGCACCTTGAAGGCTTTACATGGTGGCAATGACACCTTCAGTCGAGCAGCACAGACACAGCCACATCCTGGAGCTTACACAACACATCAACAGGACTGTAGGAGGTGAGGTCAGAGGGCAAATGACGGAACGACGCACTTAAATTGACCGACAGCTGACACTTGTGGCCGATAAGAAACATTTTATGCGGCAGAGCCCGCCTACAGGCTGTAGATAAAATGTCATTCCAGCTATTTAAAGCTACATTCATACTAAACCTCATACATACAAAGTATGTGTGCCACTCCTCTTTGTTCCACCCTTCAGCTCGGCTGGAAGAGGTGCCCTGAAGGCTACAGCTTGTTGAGTGTCAACAAAAGAAAAGACATACTGCAAACATACAACAGGAACAACCAACTACCAGTGCAACCTGTCCTCGCCCTTCCACCTGCTCAATGAGGCTCGACGGGCTCCAGTGTCGACTAAAACACATACAATGGGCAAACAACCACCAGTACAGCCTACCCTCATCGTGTCACCGCTCGAGTGCAGCTGAAGGGTGCTGTGAAGGCCACAGTCAGATGCCAATCACATGACACATGACAAACGGGAGTCACTCCTGTGACTTTATGCACCACTGTAAACAGTTAAAGGACACATATTCAGCTTTTTGAGCTTTTAACCCTGTTCTAACCATGTTCTGTCATCAAAAACATACCTGGAGTTGTATTCAGTTGTATTCAGACTGTTTTGAGGAATGTTAGTTTGAAAATCCTCTCCGACCATCAAAAACACTTCCAGCTGAACTCCCTCCATCTTCAGCTAATCTACGACACTTATCTGAGAATCTTCAGCTGTTTTAGGTCATTAAATCATCGCCAGACGTGTTCTGAGCATTTCTGACATCTAAACATAAGTGCTACTGCAAGCCTGTTTATAACGCCTCTCAAAGTATTAACATTACATTTAATGTTCGTAAAGAAAAAAACAAACAAACAATAATACAACAAAATTCCTTGGATAAATATACAAGTTACAATATGTATTATGGGCCCACCGAGAAGATTTTGTATCTGGGGCCCAAAATTTGGTGCTACGCCTCTGCTTCAGCCTTTACACAGTGTTTAGTTCTAGTTGTGGTTCTGGTTCTAGTTCTAGTTCTAGTTCTAGTTCTGGTTCTGGTTCTGGTTCTTGTTCTGGTCCTGGTCCTGGTCCTGGTCCTGGCCCTGGCCCTGGTTCTTGTTCTGGCCCTGGTCCTGGCCCTGGTCCTGGTCCTGGCCATGGCCCTGGTCCTGGCCCTCGTCCTGGCCCTGGCCCTGGTCCTGGTCCTGGTCCTGGTTCTTGTTCTTGTTCTTGTTCTTGTTCTTGTTCTTGTTCTTGTTCTTGTCCTTGTCCTTGTCCTTGTCCTTGTCCTGGTCCTGGTCCTGGTCCTGGCCCTGGCCCTGGCCCTGGTTCTTGTTCTTGTTCTTGTTCTTGTTCTTGTTCTTGTTCTTGTTCTGGTCCTGGCCCTGGCCCTGGTCCTGGCCCTGGTTCTTGTTCTGGCCCTGGTTCTTGTTCTGGCCCTGGCCCTGGTCCTGGTCCTGGCCCTGGCCCTGGCCCTGGCCCTGGCCCTGGCCCTGGCCCTGGTCCTGGTTCAGGATGTGACTGTGGATGTTTGTGTCTGGGTGCAGCTCTGATCGCTCTGCTCAGAGATGGAGAGAGTCTGGAGGACCTCATGAAACTGTCCCCAGAGGAGCTGCTCCTGCGCTGGGCAAACTACCACCTGCAGGAGGCCGGCTGCCCCAAGATCAACAACTTCAGCTCCGACATCAAGGTACTACCCATACTCTACTCAAAATACTACTACTGCAAATACTACTACTGCTACTACTGCTACTACTGTTTCTGCAAATACTACTACAACAACTTCAGCTCCGATATCAAGGTACTTCTGATACTCTACTCAAAATACTACTACTGCAAATACTACTACTGCTACGACTGTTTCTGCAAATACTACTACTACAAGGTACTACCGATACTCTACTCAAAATACTACTACTGCAAATACTACTACTACTACGACTACTGTTTCTGCAAATACTACTCCAACAACTTCAGCTCTGACTTCAAGGTACTACTGACATAAAAATACTGCTACTGCTACTACTACTACTTCTATTGCATATACTATTACTACTGCTACTGCTGTTACTGCAAATACAAGTACTCAAACAACTTCAGCTCCAACATCAAAGTACTACTGATACTGTACTGAAAATAATACTACAACTTCTACTGTTACTAAGAATACTACTACTGCTGCTACTGCAAATACTAATACTGCTACTATTGTACTACTACTTCTACTACTACTACTACTTCTATTCCTCCTCCTCCTCCTTCTACTACTACTATTATATTAACTACTTCTACTACTTCTGTAACTACAAAAACTAGTACAACTTCTACTACTACAACTTCTTTTTGACTCTTGCTTGAGTAATTTCTTGTACCAGTACTTGTGCTTCTACTTTAGTGATAATGTTCTGAGACAAGTCCCCTTTTATTCCAGACAAACATCACCATGACAACTGATTCTACTACAATTAACTGATTCTGCTACAGTCAATCGTGCTTCATGAACGCGTCTTTGATTGACACTTGTGTTGTTGTGTTGCAGGACTCGAAGGCGTACTACAGCCTGCTGAACCAGGTGTCTCCAAAGGGCGACGAGGATGGAGTGCCCCCCATCACCATCGACATGACCGGGCTCAGGGTAAACTCTAATATATATATATGTATATGTAGTGTATTGACCTTATTCTGCCCCGCCCACTTTTGCCGTTTTTTGCACTTTTGTTGTAAACGCACTTCCGTTTGACGAGAACTCCGTTAAAGCTAATGACGAACGAGGGAAAAGTCTGACGCTAAAATGTTACATAAAGTAGATTGATTTGTGTAAAATGTTTAATGAACACGAGCAACAACAAGTCAACAACGCACCGATTTCCTGAAAACGTCTTTTTAGTCGAGTAGAACTTATTTTCTGTTGAGCTCGTCTGCTCCATGTAAACTACAACGGAAACAAGACGGCGGCACATAAGGCAACTTCCGGAATAAGGTCAATATAATTACCCTAAATATTCCCTGGGTGGGCCCTTCCTTTCTATCCATCATATGATAAAAGGGAACAATAAAGCTGTTAGGCGTTAAACACGAAGATAAAGATGTAACCCACTTATTTTCAGTCAAAGCAAACATTTTGAGATGAATTGAGTTACGCACAATAATAAAATAAAAAAAAAACACCTTAAAATATATATATATATATATTTAATAGGCAGCACCACTTTATAATAACTACATCTTAATTTACCATAGTAAAGCATGAACAAAGACTGGTGAATGGTGAAAAAAAAAAACATAATGAAAAAAACGGTGGTTTGTTAACCATGATTCAGGCTTAGAAACTATTTAATTACGTTTATTGGTTAAGTAGTTACAATGAACTGAATTATTCTTAATAAACAATTTGTTTGTTGTAACTTAAGTTTTTGTTTAAGCTTTATTAAAGAGGGAAAATATCTAGTTATTATAAATTGGCTTTTTAAACGGATTTTGACTGGATTTTTTTTTTTTTACTTGATTACAAGTCCCTAAATCTCCTTTTTAGTAAGATTATAGCTTTAGTTTTTAAAGAAGAATTGTTAAAATCCAACAAGTGCCTAAACCAGTGTCTATGAGAGCATCGTCCAGACAGCATCAGAGTTAAGTTTACCAAAGAAAACCTGACATTCCTCTGAGCAGAGCTTGTTTCCACTCAAGATTAGAGAAAATCAGTCATCAGACACCAAAACTACAGAGTCTCAGCTTCACAAAGAGTCCAGACAACAGTTTGTGCCACAAATAGTTCAGAAACAGCTTCAGTTTGAATTGGGGCTCATTTTACCTTTAGTCTTGCATTTTTAGCAAAATCATCACCAGTCATGGGATGTACGACAGTCAAAACAGACTCTAATCAAGATTAACATTTGAAATGAATCGCTTCATATTAAAGATGACTTTTTCCTCCTTTTATTCCTTTTTGTCCACCATCTGATAAAAGACAATCTCCTGGACACGTGCAATGTAAAAGCAAACTATAACCCACACACTTTCTGGAATGAATCAGGATCAGTTTGTTCTCCAAACCCAAAATTTAAAAAAGAGCCTAAAATCCATACAATATGCATTCTGTCTGGACTTCCCTTTTTTCTTTCAGTCTATTTCCAGTCCCCAAATGTATTTTTAGTGATCTATGTCACAGCTTTTAAACGGAAATGATCCAAACCCAACTCTCAGTTTACTGTCTGTCAGTCCTCTCTTCTAACAGCAGCTTTATTTTTCTTCATATTTTACCTAAAAAGATCTAAGCGGGATTGAAATTAGATTTTCTTCTATTACTTTTCCTTTATTTTCTCCCATTAGCTGCCCGTCTCGTTTGTACTCAATTTAGTTTAGTGAGATTTAGAGAAAAATCAGCCAGTATTTAACCATTAACTGCTTTTACTTACACTTACTAAGGGTTTGATTTACCTCTTTGATGTTTCTAAGCACAAAGATCATTCTTTCACTCAGCTGTTATAGGAGCTTTTATTTGGAAACCTGTCTGTCGCGTGTATCTCACTAGCGCCCCCTGTCTGTGTGTGGTGTAGGAGAAGGACGACCTGAAGCGAGCGGAGCTGATGCTGGAGCAGGCCGATCGTCTGGGCTGCAAACAGTTCGTGATGCCTCCCGACGTAGTGCGAGGAAACCCCAAACTCAACTTAGCCTTCGTGGCCAATCTGTTCAACAAGTACCCGGCCCTGAAGAAGCCCGAGAACCAGGACATCGACTGGAGCTCCTTCGAGGGTGAGAACGACACACACCACAAGACGGCATGCTTTTCCAAACTACATTGAGAAGTTAAGTCTGGGAGTCTTTTCTCAAAGTCTCATGATTGACAGGCGGAAGAACCAATCAGATAAAGCCCTGGTCTGTGTCTGGTGTCTGTGTGAATGTTTGAAATGGGACTGAGAACATTTTCCATTTGGTGTTGATTTGGGGTGAAAGAAATTATACATTTGGTTTTGATTGAAACAAAGATATCTGAGAGACTGGGTAAGGCCAACTATTAAACAAACAAAGGCAGACCAATTATCAAGTCTCAGGTGACAAACAAACAATTTTACAAACAAAGACAGGGTTCAGTGGCTCCTCCCTGGGGGCAGGACTCTCACTACTTAGAGTAGCATATAAGCCCGAGTTCCCAGACCAGCTCTCAGATTGACAATGACTTTTGGATAAAAGTCGAAACGTCTCGATCTTCAAACAGCGTCCGTATGACAACCCCTGAAACCCTTTCTACGATGGACCACACCTGGACGAATGAGGGTTTACATCGACGATATCTGAGAGATGTCTTCCACATTTGAAATAAATGCTTCAGAAGATGAATGTTGAATTAGTAAAGTTGTGTCGGGGAAATTATTTGTTGTGTGTCTGATGTCAGACACTGCTGGATTTGAGTCTTTGAGTGGAATAGTTTTCATATATATTACATTGAAATATGTAAGTCAAACTCATTCTACAAAAATGTTGAACAATGTATATTTTTAAATACAATTTCTCCGCATAATAAAGGGCACCATTAACATATTTTAGTTGCACATATATTCAAGTGGCTTCATCTCATGGTGTCATCTGTAACTTAAAGGAACATTACATGGTGACGGTGTAAAGTTGTCACTCAATGACACACAAATCAAGATTTTTGTACAAAAAAAAAAAAAAAAAGAACCAATTGTAATTCACTTCAATTCAATTTATTTTTGTAGTGCCCAAAATCACAACAACAGTCGCCTCGATGGGCCACAGGTAGAAAGCAATTGTAATGTTCACTCCATTAACACATTCAGGTGTATTATCTTATTTGGAACACCATAATTAACACCCACTTTAAACTTTAAACACATTTTTTCATAAATACTATCAGCTCTGCTTGATATCCAAGTCTGAATTCTCAAACTGGTTTTGTGACTTGTGCTCGTTCTGCTCATGAATCTTAAAACATTAACCGATGTGTCTGTTGTCTCGTTGGTGCAGGAGAGACGAGGGAGGAGCGCACGTTCAGAAACTGGATGAATTCACTTGGAGTCAACCCTCGAGTCAACCGTCTGTACACGTGAGCACCAGCGTTACTCCAAATCAGAGAGATGTGGACTGTGCCGTCACACCACAGACAATTATTCTATGATTCACAAAAAGTTTTGTTGTGTTGAAGTATGTGATATGTCTGTGGATAAGTATTTCTCCAGAAAAACTAAACTAAAAGGCCCAGTGTCTATTATAATCTCACTTTCTATAAACAAATCATCAGCTGAGTGCTTTCACTTTGACAAAACCACCTGGATTGTTCATATTTTTTGTGATATTCTGAGTAGGACAGCAACAATTAATCGACTAATCGTGAAATAATCAACTATGAAAATTGATAATCGACTAATCATTAATTGAACTATACAGACTCTAAAACACATGTCAAAAGACCTTTTATAACAAAGACAGTGACATTAATTACATCAAAATGTCTAACGTGTTTCTCAAACTGTGGTACGTAAACGTCTTCTGGAGATTCTCTTCAATTGTAATGTTTACTTCGTTTAGAGTACATTTTATTCACATTTTTTGTTCTTCCTTTGGTAAATTTCCTGTTAAAACTACTGTGTCAAGGGTGTATTCCTGCCTAAGACCTGGTTTATCTAACCTGTTAGTCCTGTTACAGACCCAGTTTAGATTTGGTGGTTCTCAGAAAGCCAGATCTTTTCTTTGGTGGTACTGGGGGTAAAGGTTTGAGAAACATTGGTCTAAAAGAATAGGTTTTTGCTGATTTACATCAATAACACACTTTATTCGTTGATATTCTCCATCTAGAAGCCTTCAATTCAATATTCCAACCTTTATTTGACTGATAATGTATTTTAAAAGTTTAAATGTACAATAGAAATAAACGCTTGACTAGTCGACTAATTAAAAAAAGAATTGCTAGTAATCGTTAGTGTCAGCTCTAATTCTAAGGTTAATCCCAGTTTCTTCAGTGAAATCACGTTCTAAATCATGTTCCATGTCAGAATGTTTTCGCTCACAGACTTTGAAAGGGTTTATTGATCTTTCGTGTGTTTCGTAGCCCTGAAAGCAGTGTTCATTTCCCCTCCTGTGCATGTGTTTCAGAGACATCGACGACGCCCTGGTGATCTTTCAGCTTTACGAGCAGATTAAAGTCCCCGTGGACTGGGACAAAGTCAACAAACCTCCGTACACCAAACTGGGCAGCAACATGAAGAAGGTGAATCCCAAAATCTATGATCGTAATAATAATGACCCGTGGTGGATGAAGGACTCAATTTTTATCCTTAAAGCTGGGATACATGGCTTTTTTTTAGTAAGTGAATAAAAAAATATGTTTTCCCCCAAAGAATATGTTGTCAAAGCTGCGTGTTGTGACAAAAATGAGACCGTTGAACAATGTCTGCATCGAATAAGAAGTATTTTATGTCTTGTCAACCAGGAAATATGAGCCAGAAGCAGTGCTCTGATTGGCTGTTTGAGAGCTACAGACTAGTTAGACACATTTAAATACCTACTTCCAGGTTTTGCTGAGGGACAATTAGATACTGCAACTTTAAGGCAAAACACTTCAGGCAAAACTCATTTTTTTCAATTGTTTTGGTCAGTTTGCTCTCTCAACATATCGGGCTTTCATGTGGAAACAACAAACGTGTCCAATCTGCTCCTAAAAATGTTTTATTTTTCCATTGAATCCACTTCATCCATAGATTTCTCTGGGACGTTGTAACTTCAAAGGCCGTTTTCTTAAAATGCATTTTTGTCCCTCGAGACATAAAGATCAGCCTTAAAGTAGATCCTACACCAAACTGTACAATCTGGACTCAACAAGATTTTGACGAAACGAACAGAAGGATTTATTAATATCTAATTCTGAAACTGATTTATTGAAGTTTTAAGTTAAAAAAAACTAGGTGAAATTTGAATTTTTAGGACAATTTTTAGTCCAATCTTAAAAAGTACTTACTTAAAAACTAAATAAGAAATCCTAAATCCCCTCTGTAATTTTTTTGTAACTAATATGTTACAAAATGAACCAAGAAATTTAAACCTGGTTCTGTCCATTCTTCAGATATCAGGTAATTCTTTACACGTA
This sequence comes from Rhinogobius similis, assembly GCA_019453435.1. NCBI lineage: Eukaryota > Metazoa > Chordata > Actinopteri > Gobiiformes > Gobiidae > Rhinogobius > Rhinogobius similis. The sequence continues at coordinate 6,342,107 of CM033633.1, forward strand.
AAATGCCTTCTAGATGAAAACATGGAAAACTTGTAATACATTTTTTCTTACATTTATGTGAGTAAACTGCAGGTGAAGTTTCAAATTAGAATCTTTAAATTTAAAGATTTTTTCCTATTCACCTGTAGTTTCTCGCCTTAAATATAAACACTCAAAGGTTCATTTTAGAGCCTGCAGAGTTTCAAACATAAATCCCCACACCCTTGGCATCTTTTTTGAACATCTTTGTATCTCTTAAGAACCTTACAATACTCTTCTAAAACAAACGGATCCTGTTGTTTTCCATTCTTTCCCCAACATTCACTTGAAATATGTAAATTGGCTTCCATTTCCCGCCTCCTCTTAATGTATTCTGTGCTGACCTTTGCTTTGCTGAATTGATATATATAATTTAGATATTATATTACTCTCAGAAATGGATTTAATTACTGTTAAAAATGTCTGTTCAAAGCTTAATTCATACATTTTGACGGTCAAAATTAACGCAGTAACCCAATTTATCGACAAAACAATACAAAATATATTCACGGGTTTCAAAGTGATAAAAATTTGACCAGTTTTCACAGCAACTGACCATTCAAAACAATATATTCTATCTTTTGAATGGTTAAAAGTCATCAAAACGGTGCTCATAACAAGAAAACTGAAAACCTTGAATGTGATTCCAACAAAAGCCAAAGAAATTAGTGGAAAAATCAATAAATCGGACTTTGTGGTTGTAGCTGGAGAACTGTAACTACGCCGTGGAGCTCGGGAAGAAGGAGGCCAAGTTCTCGCTGGTTGGGATCGCCGGACAGGACCTGAACGCCGGGAATCGCACCCTCACCCTGGCCCTGCTCTGGCAACTCATGAGGAGGTAACGGACAAAGTTTGGACAAAGGTCCTGGTTTAGTCCCTTTTTAATACTGGCTTAGTTCTAGATTTATTGTGATTTGGTCATGGTTTAGTCCTGGTTTCTTTTTGTTTAGTCTTCATAAAGTCCTTTTTAAGTCCTGGTTTATTTCAAGATAAGTCCAAGTTAAATCCTGCTATAGTCCTGGTTTAGTTCTTCATGAGTCCTAGTTAAATCCTTCTGTAGTCCTGGTATAGTTCTACATGAGTCTTAGTTAAATCTAGTTAAATTACTCAAACAAATGCTTGGTTCTAATGCCCCTGATTTTGTCCTGTGAAGAAATGTCATATGAATCAAACTTACAAATTGTATGTAAGTGTGTATATATATATATATATATATATATATATATATATATATATATATAAGTCCCTTCTCACCCTCCGTGGGTGGTCACATCCATCTCTAAGCTCAGGTCCTCTACCAGAGGCCAGGGAGCTTGAGGGTTCTTCGCAGTATCTTTGCTGTTCCTAGCACTGCGCTCTTCTGGACTGAGATGTCTTATGTTCCTCCAGGGATCTGCTGTAGCCCCTCCTCCAGTTTGGGGGTCACTGCCCCAAGTGCTCCGATCACCACGGGCACCACTTTGGCCTTCACCTTCCAGGCCTTCTCCAGCTCTTCTCTGAGCCCTCGGTATTGCTCTAGTTTCTCGTGTTCCTTTCTCCTGATGTTGCCATCACTTGGTGATGCCACGTCAACCATAAGGGCCTTCCTCTTCTCTTTATCCACCACCACGATGTCTGGTTGGTTTGCCATTACCATTCTGTCAGTTTGTATCTGGAAGTCCCACAGAATCTTCGCTCGGTCTTTCTCAACCACCTTTGGAGGTGTTTCCCATTTTGACCTTAGGTTTTCCAGTCCATACTCTGCACTGATGTCGATGGACACTATGCCAGGCACTTGGTTATGGTGTTCCATGTATGCTTTCCCACACTTTGGCCTCTTCCTGGTTCTTCTTGTTGTTGTAGTTCTGGTTTAGTCCTTGTTTAAATTTAAATCTCCCTTTCCTTCAGATACACACTGAACATCCTGGAGGACCTGGGCGACGGGCAGAAGGTGACTGACGATACAATTGTGTCCTGGGTGAACCAGACTCTGACCCAGGCTGAGAAACCCACCATCTCCAGCTTCAAGGTATGAGCTGTTTCTAAATGAGCTGAAACATACTGAGCATGATTATATTTAAGATTTTGCTCATTTGTCCCCAGTTTGACCGTGTTTGTAAAGTTCATAATCCTTTTGGTATTGATTTTGTGGCATTTTAAGGTGAGACACTGCAGGTGAAAAGGAATAAATAAATAAATAAATAAATTTAAAGATATCAAACTGTCCTGTTTTCTCACATAAATGTAAGAAAAAAATGCATTAAACGTTTTTCAGTATGTAATGTTTTCATAGATAAATAAGTAAACGTCCAAAATTGCACATATTTCGGACATTTCAATCCGAAAAATAGACAGAACCAGGTTTAAATTTTTGATTCATTTTGTACATATATTAGTTACAAAAAAAACTTTACAGGGGGGATTTTTGATTTCTTATTTAGTTTTTTAAAATAGATTTGACAGGATTTTGGCCTTAAACTTCAAATTTCACATATTTATTTTTATTAAAACTCTAATAAATGAAGCTTGGAATTAGATTTCAACAAATCCTTCAGTACGTTTTGTCTACATCTTGTTGAGTCCAGATTGTACAGTTTGATGTGTGTGAGATCTACTTTAAGGCTGATCTTTATGTCTTTGTGGGAGAAAATGCATTTTAAGAAAACAACCTTTGAAGTTACAATGTCCCAGAGAAATCTATGGATGAAGTGGATTAAGTGAAGTAATAAAACATATTCAGGAGCAGATTGGACAAGTTTGTGTTTTCCACATGAAAGCTGATATGTCGAGAGAGCAAAGTGACCCAAAAAAAAAAGGGTTTTGCCTGCAGTGTCTCGCTTTAATACCGTCTGTTCTTCTCAGTTGGGAGGTTGAGGGTCAGAGTTCTTGCTCTTCTCCACAGGACCAGTCGATCAGCAGCAGCATTCCCGTGCTGGACCTCATCGACGCCATCAGACCCGGCTCTATCCGCTACGACCTGCTGAAGACCGAGGACCTGACGGAGGAGGAGAAACTCAACAACGCAAAGTACGTCTTCCACTGACCAGAAAACACACCCTAATTCTAAAGGAGTGTCCTTAAATGTATTAAAGTAACGGTAGGGTTTGTCTTAAATGTCCGGAGTTTAGACTTTGTTTAGAGCTGTTTTAATCCCGACTTGGTCCTTGTTTTGCCTTGTTTTAGTCCTGTTTTGCAATATCGGACTTACCATGAGGCAACAGGACACAATTGCCTTGGGCCCCCAATAAGATGCCCTTCCCGATCGTAATAGATGCAACTGTTTTCTCAATATCACAATAAAGTGGCTCAGTTTACTTTTAAACAAGAAGAAGACCAACAAAATTCATTCACATTCATTAATTCCCCCTAATAAAGCTAAATGGCAAATAAAATATAACATTATAGAATTACAAATAAAAATCATGTATTTAAATCAGCCGAGCATGCATTAAAATGCAACAAACAAAATATTTAACGAAATATTTTTCTGGAGAAGGACCCCCGAACCCCCCCGTTTAAAGCTGTTTAGAACATGTAGCTGTTGCAAATGTGAATTTGAATTTTCCAGTTGTTCACTTTTCACTTTTCACTAAAAATACAAACAAAAACGACAAAAACCAAAAGCTACCTTCAAGGACAATTCAAGAGACACGACAGAAAAGTTATAGATAATCACAGTACCGTTTGTCTAAGACTCAGAACCAATTCAAAACATTTTCCATCTAACAATAGTGGCGTCCTGAACTGATTGTGTGTGTGTGTGCGTGAGTGAGTGTGCAGGATGTGGTAACAGTTTTAATTGTGTTTGGTTTAAGGGTGGCATTATTTGTTACAATTAAATATTATTACAATCAGTTAAAATGAGTACAATAACAAGGTCAAGCTTCCATCTACATTTGGATTCAGTTTTTCTGGATTGTAATCAGCCCAGGGACGACAGGTGGAAAAAGAAAATTATGCTACAACCGAGTACAAGGCATCGTTCCTTTTATGGGTCTGTGGTTATTGTACACTGTCCCTGAATAAAGAAAAATATACCATGTACCAGGGCTAGTCGACTTAAGGTCTGGGGGCCAAATCAGGCCCTTCAAGGGACGTGATCCGGCCCTCAACCTTCTGCCAAAAACAGAGAAAATATTTGATCTGTTGTTAGTGGTTTAGACCTGGTTTAGTCCTGATTTAGACCTGGTTTAGTCATGGTTTAGTCCTGTTTTAGATCTGGTTTAATCCTGGTTAAGTCCCTGGATTAGTCCTGATTTAGAACTAGTTTAGTCCTGATTTAGACCTGGTTTAGTCCTGATTTAGACCTGGTTTAATCCTGATTTAGACCTGGTTTAATCCTGGTTAAATCCCTGGTTTAGTCCTGATTTATACCTGGTTTAGACCTGATTTAGACCTGGTTTAGACCTGGTTTAGTCATGGTTTAGTCCTGATTTAGACCTGGTTTAATCCTGGTTAAATCCCTTTTTTAGTCCTGATTTATACCTGGTTTAGACCTGATTTGGACCTGGTTTAGTCCTAGTTTAGACCTAGTTTTGACCTGGTTCTGTTCTGGTTTAGTCTTGGTTCAGTCCTGGTTTAGACCTGGTTTAGACCTAGTTAAAACTGTCCTGGACTCTCTTTATTTTGAAAGTATAAAACTGACTCTTCCTGTCTGTCTTTGTAGATACGCGATTTCGATGGCGAGGAAGATCGGCGCTCGGGTCTACGCTCTGCCCGAGGATTTGGTGGAGGTCAAGCCCAAAATGGTGATGACAGTTTTCGCCTGTTTGATGGCACGAGGATTCAAAAACGCATAAAACAACAACAACAACGCCACATCTACTCGCCAGACAAACAAAGCCATGCATGACAAGACAGGGGGCGCTAGGGAGGTACTATGACAGGTTTAGTTCAATATTAGGCCACACTTTGTCCAAATTTAGACCTTGTTTCGTTTCATAGCTGGGACAATTGATCAAGAAAGCTACTTAAATCAACTTCTGCAAATACAAACTGACTGAAAAAAATTAAACGTGTGTAAAATGAAAACTAGAGGATAAAAAACATTGGAATTTGGGAAGTAAATTAAGTACTTTTGTTGATGTTTCCCTTCATGACCACAATAAAATTTCAGAAATGGTTGTTGGCTCTTGAATTGTTTTTCTTTGTTGTACTGTCAAATGTCTTTAAGGTGCAAGTTTACCTGTGGGGGAGGAGAGGGTCACCTGTGGGGGAGGAGAGGGTCACCTGTGAGAGAGGAGAGGGTCACCTGTGGGGGAGGGTCACCTGTGAGAGAGGAGAGGGTCACCTGTGAGAGAGGGTCACCTGTGAGAGAGGGTCACCTGTGAGAGAGGAGAGAGGGTCACCTGTGGGAGAGGGTCACCTGTGGGAGAGGGTCACCTGTGGGTGAGGAGAGGGTCACCTGTGAGAGAGGAGAGGGTCACCTGTGAGAGAGGGTCACCTGTGAGAGAGGGTCACCTGTGAGAGAGGGTCACCTGTGGGAGAGGGTCACCTGTGGAGAGGTCACCTGTGAGAGAGAGGACCTGTGAGAGAGGGTCACCTGTGGGAGAGGGTCACCTGTGGGAGAGGAGAGGGTCACCTGTGAGAGAGGAGAGGGTCACCTGTGAGAGAGGGTCACCTGTGGGAGAGGGTCACCTGTGAGAGAGGGTCACCTGTGAGAGAGGAGAGGGTCACCTGTGAGAGAGGAGAGAGTCACCTGTGAGGGAGGAGAGGGTCACCTGTGGGAGAGGAGAGGGTCACCTGTGGGGGAGGAGAGGGTCACCTGTGGGAGAGGAGAGGGTCACCTGTGAGAGAGGGTCACCTGTGGGAGAGGAGAGGGTCACCTGTGAGGGAGGAGAGGGTCACCTGTGAGAGAGGGTCACCTGTGAGGTAGGAGAGGGTCACCTGTGAGAGGAGAGAGGGTCACCTGTGAGAGAGGAGAGGGTCACCTGTGAGAGAGGAGAGGGTCACCTGTGAGGGAGGAGAGGGTCACCTGTGGGGGAGGAGAGGGTCACCTGTGAGGGAGGAGAGGGTCACCTGTGGGGGAGGAGAGGGTCACCTGTGGGGGAGGAGAGGGTCACCTGTGAGGGAGGGTCACCTGTGGGAGAGGAGAGGGTCACCTGTGAGAGGAGAGAGGGTCACCTGTGAGAGAGGGTCACCTGTGAGAGAGGAGAGGGTCACCTGTGGGGGAGGAGAGGGTCACCTGTGAGAGGGTCACCTGTGAGAGAGGGTTACCTGTGGGAGAGGAGAGGGTCACCTGTGAGAGGAGAGAGGGTCACCTGTGAGAGAGGGTCACCTGTGAGAGAGGAGAGGGTCACCTGTGAGAGAGGGTCACCTGTGAGAGGAGAGGGTCACCTGTGAGGGAGGAGAGGGTCACCTGTGAGAGAGGGTCACCTGTGGGGGAGGAGAGGGTCACCTGTGAGAGAGGAGAGGGTCACCTGTGAGAGAGGAGAGGGTCACCTGTGGGAGAGGAGAGGGTCACCTGTGAGAGAGGAGAGGGTCACCTGTGAGAGAGGAGAGGGTCACCTGTGGGGGAGGAGAGGGTCACCTGTGAGAGAGGAGAGAGTCACCTGTGAGAGAGGAGAGGGTCACCTGTGAGAGAGGGTCACCTGTGGGGGAGGACAGGGTCACCTGTGAGAGAGGAGAGGGTCACCTGTGGGAGAGGAGAGGGTCACCTGTGAGAGAGGAGAGGGTCACCTGTGAGAGAGGAGAGGGTCACCTGTGAGAGAGGAGAGGGTCACCTGTGGGAGGAGAGGGTCACCTGTGAGAGAGGGTCACCTGTGAGAGAGGAGAGAGGGTCACCTGTGAGGGAGGAGAGGGTCACCTGTGAGAGAGGAGAGGGTCACCTGTGGGGGAGGAGAGGGTCACCTGTGGGGGAGGAGAGGTGTCTTTCGAGAAACAACAAGAGAAAAAGCAAACAGAGACAGAGACAGAACAAAGACAGAACAGTTGTGTCACGTCCAATCCGTAGTTTTATTTGTGTTTGAGCGATAATTGTGCCCCTCCCTCTTTCCTCCTGCTTTAGCTTCAGTGTCTGGATAAAGTTCAGCCTTAAAAGTAAACTTCCAGAGAGAAGATACTATGTGGCGCAACAAGATTCAAATTTTTGCCTGTTTGGCTCTTTTCAGTATCATCTTTTTAGGGTAAGTCTGTTATGCTTTAAATGAATATGTGAGCAGGCTAATATTTAAAGCGATATGCAGTAGTGTGTAACTTTCTGGAGGTGGAAGTATGAGTCCACAGACGCACAAAGCTAAAATCATACTTCTACTGGTTTTATGCCATATTGTGACATATTTTAGCTTTTACAGTTTCCATAGAAATGAGTCACGTTTGTGGAGATGCACGCTGCTCATGGTGAGGACGCATGATATTTCTGGTGTAATAAAAAACATAAAAATTGGTTTAAAAAAAACAAAAAAACCTTTAATTTAGTCTGATTTTTTTTTTGTTTTTTTTGTTGTTGTTTTTTTTACTGAAAGTTACATTCGAGGCCTAGTTTTGTTCAGCTGAAACCTGTCACTGTAAATTCATTCATTGCAAGATCATTACATGTGTGTCACAGAGTAGAGTAATTGGATATGGGGCTCACACAACCTTTTTGTGTGTTTTGTTAATCATTGGAAGTGCCAAGAATTGATAATAAATGCTTATTCAATGCTTAAACTGTCCTTGGACTGCTTGAAATGTTTACACTCTTTGTTTTACTATAATTATGTGTGTTTTGGTCCATCGTGATAGATTCAAGGGACAGAGCAACTTTGTCAGGGACAGCTCCGATTAGCAAAGATTCTGCAAATAAAATCAACAGTACCACTTTATTATAATAACTACACCTAATTTGCCTTAACAAAGCATGAACAAAAAGTGAATACACAATAAACATTAATTTATTAATCATTATTCAAGCTTAGTAAATAATTACTCAATAAAATTTGTAGCACCCAAAATCACAACAGAGGTTCTTTGATGAGCGACAATGAGGCAGTTGTTAGTTGGAGCAGCAGTTTAAATAAACAATATTCAAGAGAATTTAACATGTTTTTTGTTATTTAATGTATAACTGTACCAGAGCGCCCCCTGTCCTTGATCCACTTTCTCAGCAACGAAAAATTTTAAACAACCCTGTGGGAAAAAGTGTAAACCTCGAGGAGAACCACAGGGAAGGAGATTCTATTCCCACAGACGGACAGACTGCACATGGACCAGGACTGACACATCCACCTGGACCAGGACCTCAAGAGGCAGCAAGGTGGATCATCTAGAGTAGAGAGAGTTCCTCCAGGCAGACGAGGAACAGTTCATCTAGTGCAGAGAGAGTTCCTCGATGCAGATGGAGAGTATCTGGGTCAACAGGTCAGGGTCATGAGATGGGGGCGGGGCATCCAAGGTGCAGTTGTCACTGGAGCAGTCTGAAACAGTCTCCATTCCCCCAGGGTAGTGGCAAAAGAGAAAAAACATGTGAACAGCAATGAACAGACTACAGGTGAACTGCAAGATTAATCGAAATTTTATCAAAATCTTAAGTTGACATGATGCGCAAGGTTGCAATTTTAAAACTACCGTAATTTTCCTCAATAAACAACAAAATATCTTGTTTTACTTTGTGTAAAATCTGTAAACTCTGTACAAACATTTTCTGGAAAACAAAGGATTCTTTCAGTGAAGTTTGTCAGTTCACAGGCGTATTTCAGTCTTTTTGTAAAAATATTTAAAATGTGAACTTTTAATATTAAGATTTTGTTCTAACATAATTGAAAATCTAACTGCAATACTTCCCAATACGCAATGAGCATTTTTTTCCAAACCATGCAGTCCTAGTTTATGTGACATTTATACTCCTACATCTCATTACTATTGCATGAGATGAAAATATTAAAATAAAACAGTTAATAGTCTCAAAAAAATCTATGTTAAACACTGTAACGTTGTGTGTCGTTTCATACATGTGGAGGAAACTTGACAGTTTTCTTGTTTTGAAAGGTTTTCAATTCCATGGACGGAGTTTCAACATCCCACGACCGACATGTGTCCCCAAACACCTGAGGTTTTCAACACTTGGCACGACAGGGATCTTGAGATGTATCCTGGGTAATCTTCTTAGTTCTTTGTGTTTGGTTTCAGAGGTTTCATCTGGATGCTGTTTTAAAAAATCAAGATGTTTCAACTTCCATCCAAAAGTCATTGTCAATCTGCTCAGACTCAAATTAAATCTGTGGGACCCAACATGTTGTGAGTAAGAAATGTAAGGTGGAAGTACGTTTTGTATTTTCCACCAAAGAGTCTCTTGTAAAAGCAGCACTTAATGACAAAATTGGACCACTATGTATTGTCTGTAAATAATGTTAAAGCATTTTAACAAAAAAGTAAGAAAGCAGCGCTCTCATTGGCTAAGCTCAGGAGGACCACCCCAGTTTCACTTTGCGGTTTGAAAAAAGGAGTCCTAAAGCCATGCATGTGCCTTAAAATGAATGTGAATATTTAGATGTTCCAAAGAGCTTGGAACTTGCCAGATAGACTTTCATACCTGCTTTTGGTTTTGTGTGAAAACCAGGTTCTCCACAGCACTGTTTTATCATCAAAAACATACCTGAAGTTTCATGTAGCTTCATTCACGCTAGCGATAAATCCTGGCTAGAAAATCCTTTCTCTCCGACCGTCAAAAACACTCCCTGCTGAAAATCATAAATCATGGACATTTCTTGACACCATACATGACTTTTCTGAGAATCTACTGTTTTTAAGTCCATAAATCATTGCCAGACTCATTGTGAACATTTCTGTTGTCTAATCACAATCATTCACACTGTGTGTGCGAGGATAAACTGATAAACAGCAGGTGTTGTTTTTGGGTGTGCTGTATGTGATTTACTGTTAGATAGTATGTTAATGAGAGTATTCAGCACATGCAAACGTGTACGCAGCTCTGCATTTGAGAGCCACGTAAAGTTACATGCATTCAGAGTCAGTCTGCATTTGGATCAAGAGGATCTGAGTGGGACCTGTGAAGACTTTTAGCACTGAAGGGAGAGCAGTGCAGGGTGTGTGCGCCTCATCCAGGATCCCCAGAGCACACACTTTAGGGGAGGTGTCCTCAGGACAGGTGCAAGGAAAGCACAGTCTGATGGATCGCTGCTGTTCGCTTCAGTTCAGTGGAATACTGTGTGTCACATGTCAGAGCTGTGTTTTACTGCCGCTACTTTCAAAACAGCATGTTATTATTTTTGTATAATTTTTGTATAATTTAAAATCACAATCAAATGCACTGATTGTGCACAAATAATAGCAGCTATCCTGTGCGAAAAGTTTGCACCTGTCCCTCTCTACGGTCACAAAGTTTTGGCTCATCGTGTGATGAATCTGGCAACACAAACAAAACCGCTTCATTTGCATTCCCTCTGCCTCAGATTTGGCACATGTTGGCGAGACGCCCTGTTTTGCATATTCATTCAATCATCACAGCAAAGCTGTGCAAGTCATTTTTAGCGTCCGCAGATGTCAATTGTGTCAGGTTTTTGCTCCTTTGTTAGCGCCGTTAGCTGTCTTTGATAAATGAGGCCCAGAATGCATAATATTTGTCCTTTAAACTGTTCAAGGCTCTGGGAGGAGTTTCACCTTGAGCAGTTTATATTCGAGTTTCTCTGACCATTTCTGCAGATTGACAATGACTTCATTTTTTAAAACAGTTCAAATAAAACCTCTCAAACCTTTTCTACGATGATCACTCCTGGACGAATGTGAGTTTGATTCATACATTCTGTTGTACACATTGTTGAAGGCAATACTTTTTTAATTCTCCTTGGCGTTTGTGTTTCCCTTTATTTCAGGTTAAACTACACCCAGCCAAACACACAGATGGGGTAAGTTTGCTTCATGAGGCTTATTCTTCTGATGATGATGAACTGAACATGTTTGTCTCTGTGTCCCGGTGTCAGTCGCACTGATGTGAACGCCGTCACAAACTGGAACGCCCCCCTGGTTTGGGAAGGAACCTTTGATCCAGTGCTCATTGACGCCATCTACAAAAACATAAACCCCAGGATTGCTGTGATGGTTTTAGCTGTTGGCAAGTAAGAAAAGTCAAACAGAGTCATACTGTATTTACATCTGAACTCGTGTTATGTACAGTTTTTATTTTTGCCCAAACAGGTACACTCGATTTTTAAAAGGTTTTTTGGAATCGGGGGAGAAGTATTTCTTCGTTGGATTCAGAGTGACGTACTATGTTTTTACAGACAATAAAGATGAAGTCCCAAAGGTAAGCTACACGATGAATCAAGAAACGTAAAGTAAATCAGGTGTGTGTGAAAGATGGTTAAATGCACAGAGGAACCAGTGAAAATGTGAAAATATGTGCCAGAAATGCGTATTCAGATGGAATACTAATTTTGAGTAACTGTGTTGCGGAACAGTTACTTATCAAAGGGGTAACAGAAAACAGTAAAAGTACAAATTTTACCAGAATAAAGTAATATGATGTGATTAAATTTAATAAAGACATAATTGAATAAAAAAAGTAAAATCAACATTTTAATTTTTAGGGGCTGATTTCAATGTTCCCTGTCAAAACAAATAGCATGGCCAGTATGCACATAGACTTTTGTTTAAAGTCTATATGACACGCACTTCACTAAAATGTAGTGAACATGATTATATTTAAGATTTTACTATTGCCCATTGGTCCCCAGTTTGACAGTTTCTGTACATTCTATTGACCTTATTATGCCCCGCCCACTTTTGCCGTTTTTTGCACTTTTGTTGTAAACGCGCTTCCGTTTGACGAGAACTCTGTTAAAGCTAATGACGAACGAGGGAAAAGTCTCGCCGCTAAAATGTTACATAAAGTAGGTTGATTTGTGTAAAATGTTTAATGAACACGAGCAACAACAAGTCAACAACGCAACGATTTCCTGGTCAGTCTGAAAACAGCTTTTTAGTCCATGTAGAACTTATTTTCTGTTGAGCTCGTCTGCTCCATGTGAACTACAACGGAAACAAGACGGCGGCGCGTACGACAACTTCTGGAATAAGGTGAATAATTTCTACCACCTCCTGGTTGGTTATGGGCATCAGATATGACATAGTTAGAGGTAATTACACAACTGTTACCTAGCAACCAGACCAAGGACCTATAAACAAGGGCTGTTTCCGAATGTCCACACTATTCCCTCTAGAGGGCACTATACAGTTGTCACTCAATTTTTAGTGCTGTCTGAATGTCCAGCAGGTGAAAAAGTAGTGCGCTCAAAATTTCCCACAATGCATCTTGCATTACGAGAGTCGGAAAAACTACTGCGGACAGCGACAGCTCACTACACGCCTGAAAGCAGCAAGAGGAGCTGTTTAAACAAACTGTTAACACCAGATTATGTACAAAACACTTTAAACAAACTGTTAAAAGTCCAAGTGAGTTTCCATCTTTACAGCACAGTGTTCTGTGACACGTTTGATGCAGAGTATCATCAGTGAGCCGTCTCACATTCTGTTACTGCCCTCCGGACGGCGCAACCAGACACAAAATCAATTGATTAAAATAATCAAAATTAAAATAATGGCGTCAGTTAACTATCTTTAAGTGTGTGGCATTCTGGAACACTATTCCACTCTCAGGGAGGGAAAGCACAGGTTTTTCTACTTTTAAGATCATGTGTGAGCCCAAATATGTTCAAAGTTACTCTCATGCAACATATGTTTATCAACTCTCCAGTTTAAAATGCAATAGGGTGCAATGTAAGTGTGTGCAATAGGGATCAGTGCAATGTAAGTGTGTGCAATAGGGATCAGTGCAATGTAAGTGTGTGCAATAGGGATCAGTGCAATAGGGATCAGTGCAGTGTAAGTGTGTGCAATAGGGATCAGTGCAATGTAAGGGTGTGCAATAGGGATCAGTGCAATGTAAGTGTGTGCAATAGGGATCAGTGCAATGTAAGTGTGTGCAATAGGGATCAGTGCAATAGGGATCAGTGCAATGTAAGGGTGTGCAATAGGGATCAGTGCAATGTAAGTGTGTGCAATAGGGATCAGTGCAATGTAAGTGTGTGCAATAGGGATCAGTGCAATGTAAGTGTGTGCAATAGGACTCTGCAGTAGAAGGGCTTGTGCTCTAAACTGTTGACTGTGACTTTTCAACTTGTTTATTATTGAATGTTTGTAGTTCTACTAACATGACAAAACTTTGTTTTCCTGTCTCTGTTTAACTGAAGTGTACTGTGTGTATGTGCTTACCTTTCTGTGACCTGCAGGGGGTCTGCAGATGTTCTTATTAAGTTCTTTATTAAGGAAGTTCTTATTTTGATTTTGTTTTTAAATTGTAAATCTAAGTGAACAAATCATACACAGATCATTATTCTGCATCTAACTATATTTTCAAAGTCTTCTTCTTATCGCTGTGTGATGCAGATAAACCTGGCTCCAGGTAGAAACATCTCAATCCAGGATGTTCCCAGTGCAAAGAGATGGCAGGATGTGGTGCTGAGTAAGATGACACGGGCCATTGATTTGATTGAGAAAAAGGTAAGTTTTATAACAAAAAACAGAACAGTTGCTTCTACATTTTATTAACAATAACATGTTTGATGGTTTAGCTTCGTAAAGAAGCCGATTATCTTTTTATAATGGACGTTGACAGCGTTTTTCACAACCGTTTTGGAGCAGAGTCTCTCAGTCGACTGATTGGTGTGCTGCACCGTCTCTACTACAAGGTTTACTATTTCATATTATGTTACACAAATCCATGCTGTGCAAAGGTTATGCAGATAATTTAATTCAAAAGATACTTCTGTACAAACACTTAAGCTGATTTACTATGGTGAGAAAGTAAAAACTGGATCTGAGTCACTATTTTGAGACTCAAGACTTGACTGGACTGGATTCCACTTGAAGGTAGTGACCATAGACATAAAAATAGTGGACAGACGGTTGTCGCTCCGCCCCATTCATGAAAATGCAGCTCAGTCATGGAGAATTCAAAATGGCCGCGGGTTAGCCCCCACCACTCCCCCCTCGGTGGGGAGGCGGGGGGAGGGCGACTTTTGCTGATGTACTGCCGTCGTTGCCTCTATGGTTACCGCCCACTCGTAGGTGTATGGCTGCGCCCTGACATTTCCGGCGCGTAAAGCCCGCCTTCTTCATTACATATGCAAGAACTTTAAAAAATCACAGGCTAAACCAGCCTGGTTCAAAAAAATTCACCCCCTCAGCGCTGTCACAGAGCCGTAAGCTAACGTTTGAGACCAAAGCCGTATTTTGAGCCAGGCTCTAAAGTAGGTTTTGAAACGTCTAACTCCCCATTGACTTGCATTGAATAATTCTACTTCCGCAGCAGCCCCTAGTGGTCAGCAGCAGATTGCAAACATGGCAGCCTACAGTCGGCGGCTCAATTTGAGCGCGGTAGCCTCGCCCACTGGTAGTGATTCTGGACTTGACTTGGAGCTTTGTGACTTTAGACAACTTGATGCTTCTCCTAGAAAAAATGTTTAGAAAACATTTTATGTAGTAGATAATAATAATAGATTTTTAGTGTATTTTACAAGAACAAAGTGGAACACGTCCCTCCCACAGTCTTTGTGACCAGGACCTTTCAGGGCAGTGTCATGTAAATTGCAAAATATAACCTGTATTTTGTACAAATTGTGCTCGACAAATAAACTTGTCCTTCAGATTTTGTAATTTGATAAAAAGGGCAATTTGGACGTGGGATTGACTTGGACTCGAGAGACTTCGACTTGGGACTCGCTTTAGACTTGAAAAACAAGGACTTGGTCTCACCTCTGTATCTGTGTTGGAAATGTACTTTCTGCTCAAATGTCTATTATCAGTTTCAATTCATACATAAATTAACTTCTCATTAGGGAACAAAACGTAAGGATTTTCCATATGAGCGTCGTCCAAAATCCAAGGCTTACATCCCTCCTGAAGAAGGAGACTACTACTACACGGCCGCTGTGTGGGGAGGATACATGGAGGACATGTACAAGCTGGTCAAGTGAGAGACACACAAATAATCCTTTAACGCTGCCAATGTTTTACTGATAATTGTTCTTTTTAATGGTTTTATTGGTAGAGAATGTCATGAGAATGCCCTGGAGGACACTAAAAATAGAATAGAAGCAGCATGGCAGGAGGAAAGTCATCTCAACAGGTGAAGTCCATCCTCTTATTAAAGTCATTTTGTTGGATTTGGCTTTGACTTTTATATTTACTGTGTTACTTTGTTTGTTAGATACTTTCTGTACAACAAACCAACAAAAGTGCTGTCTCCAGAATATCTGTGGTCGGACTATGACGCGGTTTCCAAGGACATCCGAGTTGTGCGGATTTCCCAATTAGTCAAAGAATATAAAGAAGTCAGACCAAATTAAAGTATCCGAAAAGAAAATCAGAATCAGAAAGTTTATTATGTTTTATGTTGTTGAACAAAATTCACAAACTAGGAGCTTGCTTTGGCAGAAAGGTGCACCATCTAATAATGTATTATAATTATAGTAAGATAAGAAGTAGACTAAAATAAAAATAAGGGCATGCAAAATAATAATTGTGTAAATGAAAATTAATTAATAAAGAAAACTGAGATTATCACATGTACTGTATTTAAAACATTTGCACGTTTAATGTCAGTGAAGGCAAGTTTGTACATATGAGGGATGAATTGATTTATCTAAGTGTACTACTAAGTGTTTTTCTGAGACGAGGAGAGCGTGTGTGAGTGTGTGTGCAGGATGTGGTAACAGTTTTAATTGTGTTTGGTTTAAGGGTGGCATTATTTGTTACAATTAAATATTATTACAATCAGTTAAAATGAGTACAATAACAAGGTCAAGCTTCCATCTACATTTGGATTCAGTTTTTCTGGATTGTAATCAGCCCAGGGACGACAGGTGGAAAAAGCAGATTATGCTGCAACCGAGTACAAGGCATCGTTCCTTTTATGGGTCTGTGGTTATTGTACACTGTCCCTGGATAAAGAAAAATATACCATGTACCAGGGCTAGTCAACTTAAGGTCTGGGGGCCAAATCAGGCCCTTCAAGGGACGTGATGCGGCCCTCAACCTTCTGCCAAAAATATAGAAAATATTTGATCTGTTGTTAATGGTTTAGATCTGGTTTAGTCTGAATATAGACTGGGCTTAGACCTAGTTTAGTCCTGGTTTAGAGGAGAGGGTCACCTGTGAGGGAGGAGAGGGTCACCTGTGAGGGAGGAGAGGGTCACCTGTGAGGGAGGAGAGGGTCACCTGTGAGAGAGGAGAGGGTCACCTGTGAGGGAGGAGAGGGTCACCTGTGAGGGAGGAGAGGGTCACCTGTGAGAGAGGAGAGGGTCACCTGTGAGGGAGGAGAGAGTCACCTGTGAGGGAGGAGAGGGTCACCTGTGAGAGAGGAGAGAGTCACCTGTGAGGGAGGAGAGGGTCACCTGTGAGGGAGGAGAGGGTCACCTGTGAGAGAGGAGAGGGTCACCTGTGAGGGAGGAGAGGGTCACCTGTGAGGGAGGAGAGGGTCACCTGTGAGAGAGGAGAGGGTCACCTGTGAGGGAGGAGAGGGTCACCTGTGAGGGAGGAGAGAGTCACCTGTGAGAGAGGAGAGAGTCACCTGTGAGGGAGGAGAGGGTCACCTGTGAGGGAGGAGAGGGTCACCTGTGAGAGAGGAGAGGGTCACCTGTGAGGGAGGAGAGAGTCACCTGTGAGGGAGGAGAGGGTCACCTGTGAGAGAGGAGAGGGTCACCTGTGAGGGAGGAGAGGGTCACCTGTGAGGGAGGAGAGAGTCACCTGTGAGAGAGGAGAGAGTCACCTGTGGGGGAGGAGAGGGTCACCTGTGAGGGAGGAGAGGGTCACCTGTGAGAGAGGAGAGAGTCACCTGTGAGAGAGGAGAGGGTCACCTGTGAGAGAGGAGAGGGTCACCTGTGAGGGAGGAGAGAGTCACCTGTGAGAGAGGAGAGAGTCACCTGTGAGGGAGGAGAGGGTCACCTGTGAGAGAGGAGAGAGTCACCTGTGAGAGAGGAGAGGGTCACCTGTGAGAGAGGAGAGAGTCACCTGTGAGAGAGGAGAGGGTCACCTGTGAGAGAGGAGAGGGTCACCTGTGAGAGAGAGTCACCTGTGAGAGAGGAGAGAGTCACCTGTGCGAGAGGAGA
Organism: Rhinogobius similis; assembly: GCA_019453435.1. Lineage (NCBI taxonomy): Eukaryota > Metazoa > Chordata > Actinopteri > Gobiiformes > Gobiidae > Rhinogobius > Rhinogobius similis. The sequence continues at coordinate 6,359,206 of CM033633.1, forward strand.
GGGTCACCTGTGAGAGAGGGTCACCTGTGAGAGAGGAGAGGGTCACCTGTGAGAGAGGAGAGGGTCACCTGTGAGAGAGGGTCACCTGTGAGAGAGGAGAGGGTCACCTGTGAGAGAGGAGAGGGTCACCTGTGAGAGAGGAGAGAGTCACCTGTGAGGGAGGAGAGGGTCACCTGTGAGAGAGGAGAGGGTCACCTGTGAGAGAGGAGAGGGTCACCTGTGAGAGAGGAGAGGGTCACCTGTGAGAGAGGAGAGGGTCACCTGTGGGAGAGGAGAGGGTCACCTGTGAGAGAGGGTCACCTGTGAGAGAGGAGAGGGTCACCTGTGGGGGAGGGTCACCTGTGAGAGAGGAGAGGGTCACCTGTGAGGGAGTAGAGGGTCACCTGTGGGGGAGGAGAGGGTCACCTGTGAGAGAGGAGAGGGTCACCTGTGAGGGAGGAGAGGGTCACCTGTGAGGGAGGAGAGAGTCACCTGTGAGAGAGGAGAGAGTCACCTGTGAGAGAGGAGAGGGTCACCTGTGAGGGAGGAGAGGGTCACCTCTGAGGGAGGAGAGGGTCACCTGTGAGTGAGGAGAGGGTCACCTGTGAGGGAGGAGAGTGTCACCTGTGAGAGAGGAGAGGGTCACCTGTGAGGGAGGAGAGGGTCACCTGTGAGAGAGGAGAGGGTCACCTGTGAGGGAGGAGAGGGTCACCTGTGGGACAGGGTCACCTGTGAGAGAGGAGCGGGTCACCTGTGAGGGAGGAGAGGGTCACCTGTGAGAGAGGAGAGAGTCACCTGTGAGAGAGGAGAGGGTCACCTGTGAGAGAGGAGAGGGTCACCTGTGAGAGAGGAGAGAGTCACCTGTGAGGGAGGAGAGGGTCACCTGTGAGAGAGGAGAGAGTCACCTGTGAGAGAGGAGAGGGTCACCTGTGAGAGTGGTGAGAGGGTCACCTGTGAGAGAGGAGAGGGTCACCTGTGAGGGAGGAGAGAGTCACCTGTGAGAGAGGAGAGAGTCACCTGTGGGGGAGGAGAGGGTCACCTGTGAGGGAGGAGAGGGTCACCTGTGAGAGAGGAGAGAGTCACCTGTGAGAGAGGAGAGGGTCACCTGTGAGAGAGGAGAGGGTCACCTGTGAGGGAGGAGAGAGTCACCTGTGAGAGAGGAGAGAGTCACCTGTGAGGGAGGAGAGGGTCACCTGTGAGAGAGGAGAGAGTCACCTGTGAGAGGAGAGGGTCACCTGTGAGAGAGGAGAGGGTCACCTGTGAGAGAGGAGAGGGTCACCTGTGAGAGAGGGTCACCTGTGAGAGAGGAGAGGGTCACCTGTGAGAGAGGAGAGAGTCACCTGTGCGAGAGGAGAGGGTCACCTGTGAGAGAGGAGAGGGTCACCTGTGAGGGAGGGTCACCTGTGAGAGAGAGGAGAGGGTCACCTGTGAGAGGAGAGAGGGTCACCTGTGAGAGAGGAGAGGGTCACCTGTGAGGGAGGAGAGGGTCACCTGTGAGAGAGGAGAGGGTCACCTGTGAGAGAGGAGAGGGTCACCTGTGAGGAGAGGGTCACCTGTGAGAGAGGAGAGGGTCACCTGTGAGAGAGGAGAGGGTCACCTGTGAGAGAGGAGAGGGTCACCTGTGGGAGAGGAGAGGGTCACCTGTGAGAGAGGAGAGAGTCACCTGTGAGGGAGGAGAGGGTCACCTGTGAGAGAGGAGAGGGTCACCTGTGAGAGAGGAGAGGGTCACCTGTGGGAGAGGAGAGGGTCACCTGTGAGAGAGGAGAGGGTCACCTGTGAGAGAGGAGAGGGTCACCTGTGAGAGAGGAGAGGGTCACCTGTGAGAGAGGAGAGGGTCACCTGTGGGAGAGGAGAGGGTCACCTGTGAGAGAGGGTCACCTGTGAGAGAGGAGAGGGTCACCTGTGAGAGAGGAGAGGGTCACCTGTGGGGGAGGGTCACCTGTGAGAGAGGAGAGGGTCACCTGTGAGGGAGGAGAGAGTCACCTGTGAGGGAGGAGAGAGTCACCTGTGAGAGAGGAGAGAGTCACCTGTGAGAGAGGAGAGGGTCACCTGTGAGGGAGGAGAGGGTCACCTGTGAGAGAGGAGAGGGTCACCTGTGGGGGAGGGTCACCTGTGAGGGAGGAGAGGGTCACCTGTGAGGGAGGAGAGAGTCACCTGTGAGAGGAGAGGGTCACCTGTGAGGGAGGAGAGGGTCACCTGTGGGGGAGGAGAGGGTCACCTGTGAGGGAGGAGAGGGTCACCTGTGGGACAGGGTCACCTGTGGGAGAGGGTCACCTGTGAGAGAGGAGAGGGTCACCTGTGAGAGAGGAGAGGGTCACCTGTGAGAGAGGAGAGAGTCACCTGTGAGAGAGGAGAGGGTCACCTGTGAGAGAGGAGAGAGTCACCTGTGAGAGAGGAGAGAGTCACCTGTGGGAGAGGAGAGAGTCACCTGTGAGAGAGGAGAGAGTCACCTGTGGGGGAGGAGAGGGTCACCTGTGGGGGACGAGAGGTGTCTTTCGAGAAACAAGAGAAAAAGCAAACAGAGACAGAGACAGAACAAAGACAGAACAGTTGTGTCACGTCCAATCCAAAGTTTTATTTGTGTTTGAGCGATGATTGTGCTCCTCCCTCTCTCCTCCCGCTTTAGCTTCAGTGTCTGGATAAAGTTCAACCTTAAACGTGACCGTGACGTCCAGAGAGAAGATACTATGTGGGACAAGAAGTTTCAAATTTTTGCCTGTCTTGCTCTTTTCAGTATCATCTTTTTAGGGTAAGTCTGTTATGCTTTAAATGAATATGTGAGCAGGCTAATATTTAAAGCAACAGTGTGTAACTTTCTGGAGGTGGAATGTCCCCTGCGTGATTCAACAGAAGTACAAAGCTAAAGTCGTACTTCTGTGCATTTTCAGTAGATAGGCTCTTGTGATATTATAGTTTTAATTTAATTAAGAGACGAGTCCGGTTTGTGGAGCTGCAAGCCGCTCATGGTGAAGACGCATGCTCGAAGAAAAACATCAAAAAAGAAAAAAAAAGTTTTAATTTAGTTTGATTTAATTTTACTGAAAGCTGCATGCAAGGTCTAACTTAGTTCAATTAAAGGCTGTTAATGTAAAATTCAATGTAGGATCAGAACATGTCATATAATTCAACCTTATTATAGACTAAAGGTCAATTTTCAAAACAGACAAACATAAATAATCAATAAATAATACATAATAATAAATATCAGCCTTTTTGCGTGTTTTGTTAGTCATTGGAAGCGTCAAGAACTGATAATAAATGCTTATGCAATGATTAAACTTCATCCTATATCCTTGGTCTACTTGAAATGTTTTTACTTGGTCTTTTAATGTTTTACGCTCTTTGTTTTACTATAATTATGTGTGTTTTGGTCCATCGTGATAGATTCAAGGGACAAAGCACCTTTGTCAGGGACAGCTCCGATTAGCAAAGATTCTGCAAATAAAATCAACAGTACCACTTCATTATAATAACTACACCTTAATTTGCCTTAACAAAGCATGAACAAAAAGTTAATACACAATAAACATTAATTTATTAATCATTATTCAAGCTTAGTAAATGCTCAATAAAATTTGTCGCACCCAAAAGCACAACAGAGGTTCTTTGATGAGCGACAATGACAATAGTTGGAGCAGCAGTTTAAATAAACAATATTCAAGAGGTTGCAAGGTTGCAATTTTAAAAGTACCATAATTTTCCTCAATAAACAACAAAATATCTTGTTTTACTTTGTGTAAAATCTGTAAACTCTGTACAAACTTTTTCTGGAAAACAAAGGATTCTTTCAGTGAAGTTTGTCAGTTCACAGGCGTATTTCAGTCTTTTTGTAAAAATATTTAAAATGTGAACTTTTAATAATAAGATTTTGTTCTAACATAATTGAAAATCTAACTGCAATACTTCCCAATACGCAATGAGCATTTTTTTCCAAACCATGCAGTCCTAGTTTATGTGACATTTATACTCCTACATCTCATTACTATTGCATGAGATGAAAATATTAAAATAAAACAGTTAATAGTATCAAAAAAAATCTATGTTAAACACTGTAACGTTGTGTGTCGTTTCATACATGTGGAGGAAACTTGACAGTTTTCTTGTTTTGAAAGGTTTTCAATTCCATGGACGGAGTTTCAACATCCCACGACCGACATGTGTCCCAAAACACCTGAGGTTTTCAACACTTGGCACGACAGGGATCTTGAGATGTATCCTGGGTAATCTTCTTAGTTCTTTGTGTTTGGTTTCAGAGGTTTCATCTGGACGCTGTTTTAAAAAATGTGATTTTTCGACTTCCATCATTGTCAATCTCCTCAAACTCAAATTAAATCTGTGGGGCCCAACATGTTGTTGTTGTGAGTAAGAAATGTAAGGTGGAAGTACATTTTGTATTTTCCACCAAAGAGTCTCTTGTAAAAGCAGCACTTAATGACAAAATTGGACCACTATGTCTGTATATAATGTTAAAGCATTTTAACAAAAAAGTAAGAGCTGAAAGCAGCTCTCTGATTGGCTATGCTCAAGAGGACCACCCCAGTTTCACTTTGCGGTTTGAAAAAAGGAGTCCTAAAGCCATGCATGTGCCTTAAATTGAATGTGAATATTTACAATGTTCCAAAGAGCTTGGAACTTACCAGATAGACTTTCATACCTGCTTTTGGTTTTGTGTGAAAACCAGGTTCTCCAGCTTTAAAGGGAACATATTAAGTTAAATTGACTTTTTTGAGCTTTTAACAATGTTATGATGAACTATTGTTCATCATGATCATCAAAAACATATCTGAAGTTGCATTCACGCTAGTGTTATGAATCCCGGTTAGAAAATCCTCTTCCTCCGGCCATCAAAAACACTCCCTGCTGATACATCACTGTTCTGAGAGAACAGTTTTTAAGTCCATAAGTCATTGCCAGACTCATTATGAGCCTTTCTGTCATCTAAGCCAGTGGTTCTTAAACTTTTTGTCTGGGGACCCCACAAAAAATCTTGTGAGGTCTGGCGACCCCACATTTCTCCCACGCCGATTTTGGGCAGACCTATAGTTATTGACACTCCCTCAAAAGGTTTTTGTCATTCCGTCAAACTAAATCAACTAAAAACCAACTGGCAATGTAAGAACTACAAGAATATAAAGTGGAACAAAGCGAACAAAGTGAACAAATAAACACTGAATAATTATGACATTAAATAATACACTAAATAATGTTGTATTTATGTCTATAAAATACAGGGGTCACTGGGTCAAATGCCCTACAAAAAAAAGTACTGTGGGATTTTATTTTCTTTACCTCACTGTACAGCAGTAAAACTAACTTTCACTTGCACTTCACTGATGGCCTTATATCTGACAGATTCCAATGTCAACTATACACTTACAATGTATATAAACTAAAACACTTAAAATTGTACATGAAATAATATGCTTAGAAATGTACATAAAACTGGAGGTGCAGGTCAGGCTGCGCAGGTTATAGAGAAAGTTAGTATTGGACACATCTCGGTCCTTGTCTGGGACAAGTTAGTTAGCACAAGTTAGTTAGGACGAGTTAGTTAGGATGAGTTAGAGGTCGAGCGCTTCTCGTCAAGGCAGTGAGCCAGAGCGCTCTGTGATTTTGTGAAGAGAGAGAGAGTAAAAGGCGTGGACCGACAGGAGCCATGAGGCCCAGCCTCAGGTAGGACTTTTCTCCATCATCTGAGTGAAACTGCACGCAAAAGGCGCTGTGAGGAGCGGAAGACCTGAAGCGCTGAAGCGAGTTTGAATGACGAACCGCGCCGTTCACGGAGCGCACGAGCCCCGCTCTGACCGCACGAGCCCCGCTCACGGACCGCACGAGCCCCGCTCACGGACCGCACGAGCCCCGCTCACGGACCGCACGAGTCCAGTTCACGGAGCTCACGAACCGCACGAGCCCCGCTCACGGACCGCACGAGTCCAGTTCACGGAGCTCACGAACCGCACGAGCCCCGCTCACGGACCGCACGAGCCCCGCTCACGGACCGCACGAGCCCCGCTCACGGACCGCAGATAGGCAGAATAAGCGCCTGACAGGGCTTCAAGTGTATAGTGTTCTACCTGCACCAACGGGACGTCTCCTGTACCAGACGGGCCTGTTCCTCCGCTGACGCCGGCCCACATGAGCTCTCTCCCTCGCTCCTTTCTTCAGCTTTTTGGGAAGGCATCCGCGGCTCTCTCCTCCTGTTCTTTCTCCTCCACTGCGCGCTAACTCTCTCTCTCCTCCTGCTCTCTCTCCTCTGTTGCGCTCTCTTTTTCTCTATCCTCCTCCGTGTAGCAGCCGCGCTCTTTCAGTCAGGTGTCTTGACCCCTTTATTCGAGGATGAGGAGGAAAAGAACACAGCACTGGCTGCACATCGCGCTCTTTCACCGTGGAGCGCGTGTTCGGACGTCTTGGCGCCTCTGCCCCAGCCGAGCACGACTCAGCCCGACAGCAGAAGCCGGACGGGTCGGTTTCGGGCCGGCTCCGGCTCGGGACAAGAATTTAAGCTCTAAGCGGCGCACACAGCGCCTAGGAATGCGAAAACAGCAGCTCTGAATTTGTATATATATATTTTTCATAGTTTCACCTCACAAAATAGCGCGTTAATTCCCGACTGGAAAAAATTTGGCGACCCCACAAAAGTTTTCGGTCGCGACCCCTAGTTTAAGAACCACTGATCTAAGCCAATGGTCCCCAACCTTTCTATCACTGCGGACCGGTCAACACTTGAAGGTTTTACCACGGCCCGTGAGGGAAGGGGGCGTTTATAATAAAAACCATGAATACCATAATCCTGTGCGAAAAGTTTGCACCTGTCCCTCTCTACGGTCACAAAGATTTGGCTCATCGTGTGATGAATCTGGCAACACAAACAAAACCGCTTCATTTGCATTCCCTCTGCCTCAGATTTGGCACATGTTGGCGAGACGCCCTGTTTTGCATATTCATTCAATCATCAGAGCAAAGCTGTGCAAGTCATTTTTAGCGTCCGCAGATGTCAATTGTGTCAGGTTTTTGCTCCTTTGTTAGCGCCGTTAGCTGTCTTTGATAAATGAGGCCCAGAATGCATAATATTTGTCCTTTAAACTGTTCAAGGCTCTGGGAGGAGTTTCACCTTGAGCAGTTTATATTCGAGTTTCCCTGACCAGTTCTGCAGATTTACAATGACTTCATTTTTTAAAACAGTGTTCAAATAAAACCTCTCAAACCTTTTCTACGATGACGAATAAGGGATTACACCCATTTGTTTCTTTATGTTTGATTCATACATTCTGTTGTATACATTTTTTAAGGCAATGCATGTTTTAAAATTCTCCTTGGCGTTTATGTTTCTATATATTTCAGGTTAAAATACACCCAGCCAAACACACAGATGGGGTAAGTTTGCTTCATGAGGCTTGTTCTTCTGATGATGATGGACTGAACATGTTTGTCTCTGTCCCGGTGTCAGTCGCACTGATGTGAACGCCGTCACAAACTGGAACGCCCCCCTGGTTTGGGAAGGAACCTTTGATCCAGTGCTCATTGACGCCATCTACAAAAACATAAACCCCAGGATTGCTGTGGTGGTTTTAGCTGTTGGAAAGTAAGAAAAGGCCACACAGAGTCATACTGTATTTACATCTGAACTCGTGTTATGTGCAGTTTTTATTTTTGCCCAAACAGGTACACTCGATTTTTAAAAGGTTTTTTGGAATCGGGAGAGAAGTATTTCTTTGTTGGATTCAGGGTGACGTACTATGTTTTTACAGACAATAAAGATGAAGTCCCAAAGGTAAGCTACACGATGAATCAAGAAACGTAAAATAAATCAGGTGTGTGTGAAAGATGGTTAAATGCACAGAGGAACCAGTGAAAACTCAAGTAAAAATGTACCAAAGAAGCATATTTAGATAGAATACTAATTTTGAGTAACTGCATTGTTGAACAGTTAATTATCAAGGGGGTAAGTACAAATTTTACCAGAATAAAGTTGTAATATTATTACATTAAATTTCGTTAAGTTTTAAGTTACGTTAAGTCAATTCCTTGATTCATGCACGGTCCCAAACATGTTCCTTTAAATAGCAAACCTCACACAAAAGGTGAAGCTAAACGACATGACAGGACTGAGACTGTAGGGGGCGAGGGACTGTAGGGCAATAGAGTGTAGGGCAAGAGACTGTAGGGCGAGGGACTGTAGGGCAAGAGACTGTAGGGTATAGGACTGTAGGGCAAGGGACTGTAGGGTATAGGACTGTAGGGCAAGAGACTGTAGGGCGAGGGACTGTAGGGCGAGGGACTGTAGGGCAAGGGACTGTAGGGTATAGGACTGTAGGGCAAGAGACTGTAGGGCGAGGGACTGTAGGGCGAGGGACTGTAGGGCAAGGGACTGTAGGGTATAGGACTGTAGGGCAAAGGACTGTAGGGCGAGGGACTGTAGGGCGAGGGACTGTAGGGCAAGGGACTGTAGGGTATAGGACTGTAGGGCAAGGGACTGTAGGGCGAGGGACTGTAGGGCGAGGGACTGTAGGGTAAAGGACTGTAGGGCAAAGGAATGTAGGGTATAGGACTGTAGGGCAAAGGACTGTAGGGTATAGGACTGTAGGGCAATAGAGTGTAGGGCGAGGGACTGTAGGGCAAGGGACTGTAGGGCGAGGGACTGTAGGGTAAAGGGCTGTAGGGCGAGGGACTGTAGGGCAAGAGACTGTAGGGCGAGGGACTGTAAGGTATAGGACTGTAGGGCAAGAGACTGTAGGGCAAGGGACTGTAGACTGTTTTCACCAAAAGTCCACACCCATGGGTTCAGGCGCTCTACTTTTCAAAACGTTTCACAAAATCACAGTTCATAGATGGTGTCATCGTGGGTTTAAAACATAGCAGTTATTCATGGTCTTGTGGAGCTGTGCACAACCGGACGCATCGCTCTGGGTTTGTGCTCAGTGTTTTGCAGACTGCACACTGCCTGTTACACCAGGACAGAGTCCTGTTGGACGAAACACAGCCTGGAAGTTGGTTCAGTGTCAATACAGTGACAACAGTGACAAAACTCAAAAGTTCTTATTTTGTTTTTAAATTGTAAATCTAAGTGAACAAATCATACACAGATTATTATTCTGCATCTAACTACATTTTCAAAGTCTTCTTCTTATCGCTGTGTGATGCAGATAAACCTGGCTCCAGGTAGAAACATCTCAATCCAGGATGTTCCCAGTGCAAAGAGATGGCAGGATGTGGTGCTGAGTAAGATGACACGGGCCATTGATTTGATTGAGAAAGGGGTAAGTTTTACAACAGAAAACAGTTACTTGCTTCTACATTTTATTAACAATAACATGTTTGATGGTTTAGCTTCGTAAAGAAGCCGATTATCTTTTTATAATGGACGTTGACAGCGTTTTTCACAACCGTTTTGGAGCAGAGTCTCTCAGTCGACTGATCGGTGTGCTGCACCGTCTCTACTACAAGGTTCATCATTTTGATCTTATGTTACACAAATCCATGCTGTGCAAAGGTTATGCAGCTAATTGAATTCAAGAGATACTTCTGTAAAAACACTTAAACTGATTCACAATGGTGAGAAAGTAAAAACTGGTGTTTGTTATTTTAAAAATATTTGTCAGACCCTTTGACTTTTGCACAGTGCACTAGGCTTTATTCACAGAGTTCAGGACTTGCAAGTCAGGACTTGAGTCACTATTTTGAGACTTGACTGGACAAAGATTTGGGATTCCACTTGAAGGCAGTGACTCTGGACTTGACTTGGAGCTTTGTGACTTGAGCAGAGGTTACGCTAGACTTTTTTTCTACCGGTCACTCTGACCAGCTGGGTCGTAAAATTCCGTCCATTTGGGAAAACGACCAGTCAAATATTTGAATTTCATTCATTTGCGACGCGGTTTTGCTGTCTCTCTTCTCAGTGCTGCCGCTGAGCTGTCAGACATCTCAGTCAATTATTGCCTGATTCCAACTGGGCAAGCCAAGATTTAGAAACACACAGTTTTCCTCTGTCCCTGTCAGGTAATCACACCGGTACAACGCGCTATTATGTGCACATTTGCGGATCATTAATTACGCATGAAAATTGCTCAATTTACACCTCGTTCTTGGTGTTTTGGTTTTGTAGCTTGTTGTGGCTAATCACAGCTGCAGCGAGTCACATAAAGTGAAACTGTGCAAGACATCACTCACCAAAGACGTCTTCCCATCATGCAAAAGTAGAATCTCAAGAAAGCTGCTTCAAAACCAGTTATCTGCTGGTAAACTATTGTTAACTTCACTGTTCTGTCCTCTCTCTCGTAGACACTGAGCAAAAGTGAACAGAGTTAGCAGCACCCGCCCCACGTGAATTTAGTTTAGTTTTAACTGCATGTGCGCAAACGTAAACTTACTCAGTTAACCGTGAGACTGAACAACACCCGGTGTGCAGGCATCAGAGATGGGACACGCAGCTTCACGGACAGGACAGCGAGAGAATTTCCACTCCACTCCGTGCAGTACTGCGCTGATAGAAACATGACCTGAGAGACGCAGAGCTCACCTTGTGAGAAGTGTGCAGCAGAGAACAGAGTCTGCAGCACTGATGGCACAGAACAGAGGATCAGCCAGAAAAAAACGACTAATTATGATTCATTTTTGTGCGTAATTGTGCGTGTGCGTCTAGGGTCGGCAGGACAAGCTGACCAGAGTGTAACATTATTCCCGGCCAAAGTCATATTTTACCGGTCAAAAGCCGGTAACATTACCTCTGGACTTGAGACAACTTGATGCTTCTCCTAGAAAAAAAAGAAAATGTGTCTAGAAAACATTTTATGTTGTTGACAATTACCCGGGGATTCCACATGCTGCGTTTCTGCCGCGCTGCGTTGCAGACCGCCTCCGATTTAGTGCGCAGACCCTCGCCAACTGGATGCAATTTGTCTCCGCCCGTTGGCCCAACACAGGGCTGCAAAGTCCCGAGGAGTTGGAAGTGGGCATGTGCGGGATTCACAAGCTCGCACATTAAGACAGTGCTCTAAATGTAGCAGAAAGAAAACAAATGTAAATTCATTGAAACTTCGTGGTCAGTGCAACTACAACAGCTTCGTTCACCGTGTCAACACAGCGCATGAATAGAGCGTTAATAAAATGACAGCCTAAAACTGTACTTAACAGATTTCGGGTGGTATTGATTGTGAACATTTGCCTTCTGGGTAACAAAAAGTTTAATACAGTCATTATTTGGACAAAATGTGGTCCGAGTAAACAGTTTTTGTTTTGGAAACCCAGATGTGGTTCATGTTCTCCTTCCTCTTTGGTGCGATCTAAACTGCGGGGCTTGATCTGGTCGGACTCTGGCGCAGAACTTCGTCCATAATTCTGTCGCCGAGCAGCGGTGTGGCTGTGTAAGTGCAGCGCGGAGCAGAGATGCATGATGTGGAGTTTGCCCGTTACATGTATTTTTAGTTTTTATTTCACAAGAACAAAGTGGAACACGTCCCTCCCACAGTCTTTGTGACCAGGACCTTTCAGGGCAGTGTCATGTAAATTGCAAAATATAACCTGTATGTTGTACAAATTGTGCTCGACAAATAAACTTGCCCTTCAGATTTTGTAATTTGATAAAAAGGGCAATTTGGACGTGGGATTGACTTGGACTTGAGAGACTTCGACTTGGGACTCGCTTTAGACTTGAAAAACAAGGACTTGGTCTCACCTCTGTATCTGTGTTGTAAATGTACTTTCTGCTCAAATGTCTATTATAAGTTTCAGTTATTGCAATTCATTTCTCATTAGGGAACAAAACGTAAGAATTTTCCATATGAGCGCCGTCCAAAATCCAAGGCTTACATCCCTCCTGAAGAAGGAGACTACTACTACACGGCCGCTGTGTGGGGAGGATACATGGAGGACATGTACAAGCTGGTCAAGTGAGAGACACACGAATAATCCTTTAACGCTGCCAATGTTTGAGCGATAATTGTTCTTTTTAATGGTTTTATTGGTAGAGAATGTCATGAGAACGCCCTGGAGGACACTAAAAATAGAATAGAAGCAGCATGGCAGGAGGAAAGTCATCTCAACAGGTGAAGTCCATCCTCTTATTAAAGTCGTTTTGTTGGATTTGGCTTTGACTTTTATATTTACTGTGTGTTACTTTGTTTGTTAGATACTTTCTGTACAACAAACCAACAAAAGTGCTGTCTCCAGAATATCTGTGGTCGGACTATAATAAGGTTCCCAAGGACATCAGAGTTGTGCGGATTTCCCAGTTAGTCAAAAAATATAGAGAAGTCAGACCAAATTAAAGTCAAGTGACTGTCCAGACAGGATCAGAAAGTTTTTTATTTCCATTTTATTGTCGGTGAACAAAATTCACAAACTAGGATCTTGCTTTGGCAGTAAGGTGCAACATCTAATTATAATTATAGTAAGATAAAAAGTAGACTATGCTAAAATAAGGGCATGAAAAATAATAAATGTGTAAAATGAAAATTAAATACAATATATATACAAGAACAATATCAATAGTTCAAACTGGCAGCGCAAACTGTGGCAATAGTAGTATTTACATTATTAACGTGACAGGTGTTATTAAAGGGACAGGTGTTATTAAAGGGACAGGTGTTATTAAAGTGACAGATGTTATTAAAGTGTTAAAGGTGTTATTAAAGTGTTAAAGGTGTTATTAAAGTGTTAAAGGTGTTATTAAAGTGGCAGGTGTTATTAAAGTGGCACGTGTTTTTAAAGTGTTAAACACACACAAACACACACACACTACATACACACACACACACACTACATACACACATACATTCACATTACACACACATTACCACAGGTCACTTTTGGAATTTTTTTTATAGCAATACAGGTGCGGACCTAAAAAAATGGGGGCCCAAGGTAACATTTAGTACAGGCCCCTCCTCATCAAGTGTGATTTTCTGTAACTTTTCTGTCGTGTCTTTTGAATTGTTCTCAAAGTTGTTTTTGTTTTGTTTGTTTTTGTTAACCTGTGTTGGCCGGACAGGTTCATACATTTTGTGACGCATACAATTTTGAAACAACGGGGGGTTTGGAGATCCTTCCCATAGAACTCGAGTAAAATCTGGAAGATGAATGAATTCAAAATGGCGCTCTATTTATCCTATGGCGCATGAAGCCAAAATGACTTGGCTTCCTACTGCTTACTTCCTGAATAGGGGCTGGCGCCTCCCACTGTGTAACGACAATCCCCCATGATGCTTTGAGCGACAGGAGCGACCACGCAGCTTGCAAGTTTTTGTGTTAACGTTAGCTTGTGTGATTGTAATTGTGTTCTTCATGTTAGACACACGTGAAAGCGTTTGAAATGAAATAAAATACAACTTACAGGTGTCACTAATCTGACCACGTCCTTCTGTTTGTATCGTCCGACGCTCGTTCACGCGGCTCACACGTTTACTATGACGTCACTTAATATGAAAACAGTAATTTCAATGTTTTTTAAGAAACAGTTAAAAAGAATATTTCCTTCTATTTTATTTTAATACTGAAAATAATTCAGTATTGTCTTCAATTATAATAAGCGATTATACAAAAAGGTTTGGCCAAAGAGGCTGAAGTACCTCGCACGGCCACTAATCAATTTGGCTCGTGGAAACGGGGCGTGCCTTATCCAGTTCATTTAATACATCAATGATCCTCCCCCATAAGAATATTGAAAGTCTAAATGACAGATTAGACACACATTTCACTAAAATGTAGTGAACATGATTCTATTTAAGGTTTTACAAAGCATTTTGCCGAATGGTCTCCAGTTTGACCATTTTTGGGAAGTATATAATGTTACTTCCTGGTTGGACATGCGCAGCAAATATGACATAGTTAGAGGTAATTCCACAGCTGTTACCTAGCAACCATTTTCAAAACAAGGGCCAAAATCCATATCAATTACACAATAGTTAGGAATTGACAATAATTAATACTTAATAATACCTTTATTTTATTGAATGGTGGTTTAAACTGTTAGAAAAATGTGTCAGTTACTTTTAAATTGTCTCCGCATTTTTGATGGAACGTCACTTTTTGTTGACGTAGGTGGAGGGATTCCATTTTAGAACTCAACTCTACTTCCTGTCATATTTAACATTTATTCTTCTAAAATTTCCTCACAAACTGCATCTTCCATATTCAAGATTCCAGCTGATTTGAAGTAGAACTAAAGAAAATTTTTACCTTATTAAACGTCTTCATAAATGTAAATGTATTTTTGGGGCGTTTGAATCTCCCGTCGTCGCCCCCTGCTGTCTCTGAGCGGAAAACCCAGCTGCAACTTTCCTGACGCCGACCTGAAGACAACTCCTGAGAAACCCTGGCTCTCTTTTTTATATTTAGCGACACGAAATGTTGTTGTGTGTGATTGTACTTCCTTATTTTAAAAAGTAAAAAAAGAAAAGCTTTTGGCTTCATTTCTCTGGGACTATATTTTCAGGGGGAGCTCTGTCACTGAAGTTACTGAGTTCTGCTTTAAACACATTCATTTGTAATTCAATCATGTATATTTTATTCACTATTTAGCTTTATTTGGAGGGATGACTTGGGCAGAATTAAAACTTTTGACAATCCTGAACAATTTTGTTTTCTTTTTCTTGCTTAAAACTACGCAGCACCATGTTTTTGTGACATTGAGAGAACTGTTTCAGAGCCGTGCGTCTGTGATGATCTGGAAGGGCATCTTATTGGGGGCCCCTTCAAGTTGGGGGCCCAGGGCAATTGTGGCCTGTTGTCTATCGGTAAGTCTGCCACTGTAGAAATATAATTGTGTATGATGTGCACTGCCTTTTATTGTATTTGAACGAGATTGAGTTGAGTTTTAAAATTCTTACCCCATATTTCAACGCAATAGCCATGTTTCCATTAGCGCAGTACGGCTCGCTTTAGCGCGGACCGGTTTATGATTGGACGAGAGAGAACAAAAGAGAACTCAGACGAGAACGAAACGGCAAAAAGCTAATATAAAGATTCATCATTCCTCACCAAACACTGGAAATACGCTGGTTTTTCACAAGATCAAGTCAGAGACGATAACTTTGTTTGCTGAGCCGACCGAGTTAGCAAGACAAAGCTAGCACACGTTAGCATCAGCTGTTTACGTGGCACGGCACTCACATTTACACCCAAAGTCGTATTCTTTCAGTGCATACAGCGGCCAACTCTATCCAAACCCAACGCATTTCATAAAGAGATGTTAAAACGTGGCAGAAAAGGGAAATAGGAGCAGAAGAAGACGATGAAAAAAACGGAAGCTTTATCCACGACTTACAGCCACAAACGCGTAGTTACTAAACGTCTTTTCATGAATGGGGGACATCGGCCGCATAAAGAAAACGTGTAATTCAGGTACGATTTAGATTGTATTTATGATTTATGATGTATTTATGATTTAGTGGAAACAGTGGGTTCAGACGTCCAGCTGCAGACGCCGTTTGGAGGAAGTTTGCCGCCGTTGGCCGCAGCGTGGTGTCAAACCCGGGGCCAAAGTACTAATAAAGTAAGTATGATTTATTAATTTATGATAGCTATACATGGTTAATTTGGGTAAGAGTTTGGGGTCAGTAGATGAGTATTAAACCAAACCAGAAACACTGAAAATGGCACTCTTTGTCCTTCCCTTTGAATAAAAAGACAGCAGCTTTTAAACAAAATATTACACTTTTTGGCAAAGTAAATTATACCGTCTACTTTATAATAACCTGAGTATCCGTTTATTGTTTGTAAAATATTTAAACTTGCATAAAATTGTCAAAGATGCATTTATTTATTTATATGTTTTGTAGTAGTTCTCTTTCTAATGACAAAATAAAACACCAAAAATGGATTAAGGTTAAAGGAAATTACTTTTTTTATTGCTGTGATAACATTCTGATTTTCTAATTGCTTAAATGATCTTGCTGGTAACTTAGTTTTTTGGTCAGTTTTCTTACAAATTAGTTTTAGTCCCAAACATGCATACTCTGCTTTTTGTTGTAAATGTATGAATATTATTATATTTTCCTACCATAACATTTCCGGGCTAATGGTGTTTCATGCCACTGATTTGTCTTTTCCTGATTTTTAAAAACTTTCTTAGAGGAAAATGCTTGACTCTAACAGTTAAAGCACAAAAGCACAGACTCGGTTGGCAGAGATCTGCAGCGCCTCCCGGAGGACATGAGGGTGAACAGATGATGCAGAGCAGTGTTTTTCAACTATATTTGAGTTGCAGAACACTTTTTGGGTTTAAAAAATCACAAAATCACTAAAACATTACCAAATCAGACCATTTAGTAAAAACTATGTTAAATAATGAGGCAAATAATGTGTGTTCCACTGACTGGATCTGGAAATCTGGCAACAGTGATGTTTTAGTTACACTCCAAAATGATAATGATACTCAGTTACATCCACATTTGTGAATCTGTGAGCTCAAATTGAAAATTTTTTTCAAGGCACACTAGTGTTCCCGACACATTGGATGAAAATAAAGAATGTTGGCCAGATCAGGCCTCCAAGCGATAAGCTCTGGCCCTCAACCATCTTCAAGAAATATAGAAAATATTTTATATCTCGTTTCATTTTTTAAAATGTTTTGTTTTTTAGTCATTTTGCTCTCTTAACATATCGGCTTTGATGTAGAAACAACAAACTTGTCCAATCTGATATATATATATAATAGATGTTTTATTCTTCCACTGAACCCACTTCATCCATAGATTTGTCTGGGACATTCTTCTAACTTCAAAGGCTGTTTTCTTAAAATGCATTTTTTCCCTCGAGGAACATAAGGATCACCACTTAAAGTAGAACCCACACACAACAAACTTTACAATCTTGGACAAGATTTTGACAAAATGTACAAATGGATTTTTTGATATCTAATTCTAAAACTGATTTATTTCCGTTTTAAGTAAAAAAAAAAAAAAAAAAAAAGGCGAAATTTGAATTTTTAGGACAATTTTCACTCAGATCTAGTTTACTCTAAAACTAAATAAGAAATCCCAAATCCCCTCAGTACATTTTTTTGTAACTAATTGTGTACAAAATCAACCAAGAAATTTAAAACTGGTTTTGTCCATTTTTAAGATTTATATGTCCCAAATATGTGTATTTTTTGGCAATTTTTACACATAAATGCCTTATTTCTACATAAAAACATGACATGATGAAAAACTCGTAATACATTTTTTTCTTACATTTATGTGAGGAAACTACAGGAAACACAATTTAAGATTTTTTTCCTGTTCACCTGCAGCGCCTCACCTTGAATAAATGTTACGGTGTTGACCTGGGCCCGCCTCACTTTGCCCTCCCTTGGCCCGGTGTGTTTCATTATTCTGCACTTAATGCCTGATATCTGGCTTCTGGTGGCGGCTCTTTTGTCAGAATCAGAATCAGAATCAGAAACGGTTTATTGCCGTTGTCAGTGATCAAAAATTCACAAACATAGGAACTTGCTTCGGCGTAAAGTGCAACATAAAACAATGAATAAAACAGAATAAAAAGAGGCATGCATAAGATTAAGAATAAAATAGACTAAGATAGATAGACTAAGACTATATACAGAAATGTACAGTTGCGGCTGGATTGGTGCTGCTCTGGGCTGATGTCGTGATTGGACGTTTGCTCCCCCGTTCTGCCAGTCCTGAATCGACACCTGCCTGACTCCGTGTCTAGTTCGCCTTTGGAACATTCAGACGTCTAAATTCAGAACGGAGGCCAAAGTGAAGAGGAACATAATGTGATTTCACTGGAGAAACTGGGATTTAACCTCAGAATATCACAAAATATGAAAAATTTAGATTATTTTGGAAAAGGAAAAGCACTCAGACACATGTGAGTGACATCAGAGCTGCTTTAAACACATTTATTATTGTATTTTACATTATGTTTGAGGAAATTATGATAAACTCTTTGCATTTGTGATGAAGGAACAATCCAGATTTATGGGATTTACTGGAAAAATACTAATAAGTAGTAGTATAACTAATAAGAAATGTTGAGCCCACAGTATTTTTCAGTTTCTCTGGAGATATATTAGATATTATACCATAAATTAGATTCTTTTGAAACTAAAATACAAATTTTAGGCTAGAAATGTGTATTTTCTTTGTTATAAAAAAAGCAAATTAACTGACCTTTCCACCCTGAAAATTCAAATGTGTTGCTTTTTTCCAACACAAACTCTGAAAACCAGTAGACTTTAGATCTAATGTGAGAGAATCATTGAAAAATGAACTCAACTTCATGTTGCTGCATCCAGTCGCCTCCGTTCTGGAATTTTGACACGACATTTGTACTTCCTGGCTGTAAATCATTTGCCTGGAATCCAGAACACACACATGTTCTATTCTTTATGAAGGGTGTGTCACTCCGTCCTCTGACAAGCATCGAGTCAATTCCAAAAAGTACAGAGCATCAGATGCGTTTCTTTCTGTGACGCATGTGAAACAAAACAGTTCATTGGTCATCTATGTTTTAGCACAAAATCAAACTTCTTTCTACTCAAATGAACAGAGTTTTGGGCTTCACTCTTTGATTCTGCAGAAATTTGCGACATTTTTCCGTCCCTGTGATATTTTTTGTCTTTCTTTTTTCCTCGCGAGCAGCCATGTTTGTTTTGATACAAACAGATCATGCGTGTCCCTGATTGGTTAAGCTCCGTGCCAATCACACCCATCTGAACTTGCGGAAATTATTCACCTTATTCCAGAAGTTGTCGTGGGCGCCGCCATCTTTTTCCGTTGTAGTTTACACACGCAAATCGGTGCGTTGTTGACTTGTTGTTGCTCGTGTACTTTAAACATTTAACACAAATCATTCTACTTTATGTAACATTTTAGCGGCGAGACTTTTCCCTCGTTCGTCATTAGCTTTAACGGAGTTCTCGTCAAACAGAAGTGCGTTCACAACAGAAGTCGTATCTGTGGCAAAAAGAGGCTAAAGTGGGCGGGGCGAAACAGGGGGAATAGAGAGACAGGACTGATACTGATCTGATCACACTCGGCAATTCAGTAACTGTTACTCCACTAAAACAGACTGACTCTTGATTAATGTCATGTCATTAATGTCATTTATATTTACAATAGGATTTATTGCACCAGATAAAGTCAAAACTAGAAAATCATAAAAACTTTAAACACCACTTAATATTCAAGCTGACTGATGTGTAACAAGGAAACAGAAGTCTACACTGGCTATCAAACTTTAATCTGCCGGCCTTTATTGATAGATCTTTTGACAGATCACCTCTCCGCTGTTACGCAC
This sequence comes from Rhinogobius similis, assembly GCA_019453435.1. Lineage (NCBI taxonomy): Eukaryota > Metazoa > Chordata > Actinopteri > Gobiiformes > Gobiidae > Rhinogobius > Rhinogobius similis. The sequence goes on from CM033633.1 coordinate 6,378,424, forward strand.
CAGTTACAGACCAATGTACCCAGCATGTTTTTCCAGTGCAATAACCGGAGTCTCCTATTACAAAAGCCTACTGATTTTATCACTGTCTGGGCAGGACGCCAGCCACAGTCACAGTTACCAGCAGACACACACCCCACTCCTCCCGGCTTCTTTACTCTTCCAATCCTAGACACACATTCAGCCATCATAAATGTGATTGCAGATAACTTTTACAACATACCTTTGGAAAGTTAATTCTTCTTGTAATTATTAACTTATTATTAGCTCATTTCCCGAATAGATTTCAGCGGAGGGACTTCCGTTTTTGTCAAACCCCTTGTCCTTAACCGTACTTCTCGGCAAAGTAAGTTCATCCAGAGCAGAGAGAGTTCCTCCAGGCAAATGGGATCATCCTGGTCACAGGTCAGCGTCGTGAAACAGTGGGTCGTCACTGGAGCGGCCGCCGCGGTGTCTGAAACAGTCTCGACCGCCCGAGGGAAGTGAACAAAGAGAAAAAACATGTGAACAGCAATGAACAGACTACAGTTGAACTAAAAGCTTGAATATTGTTGATGGGAAAACAGAAGAACCAGTGGACAGTGTTCAAGCTCCATACTACCCCCAGTAGAGTTGCTCCTATTCACCTTATTCTGCCCCGCCCACTTTTGCCGTTTTTTGCACTTTTGTTGTAAACGCACTTCTGTTTGACGAGAACTCCGTTAAAGCTAATGACGAACGAGGGAAAAGTCTCGCCGCTAAAATGTTACATAAAGTAGATTGATTTGTGTAAAATGTTTAATGAACACGAGCAACAACAAGTCAACAACGCAACGATTTCCTGAAAACGTCTTTTTAGTCCATGTAGAACTTATTTTCTGTTGAGCTCGTCTGCTCCATGTAAACTACAACGGAAACAAGACGGCGGCGCGTACGGCAACTTCTGGAATAAGGTGAATAGGGCAGCGCAGCTAAAACTGTAGGTATTAAAGCAGAACTAAGTCATTTTAGCGACAGAGCTCCCCCTGCAGCTCCCTTGTAAAATACACTGCTAGTGAGAAGACACAATTATCGAAACAAGGAAGTACAATCGCATACAAAAACATTTCATGTCGCCAAATATTTAAAAAAAGAGCCACGGTTTCTCAGGACAGTTGTCTTCGGGTCGATGTTGGAAAATGTTGCTGGTTTTGCGCCAGAGACAGCAGGGGGCGACGACGGGAGCTTCAAACGCCCCGTAAATACATTAGCACCCACCACACGGACTTACAAAGACGGTTAAAGGGCCTATGACAGGTTGAAATACACATTTAACTAAAATGCAGTTAAGATAAATTTATTCACATTTCTACTAAAATCTTTACAAATTTAACCCCAGTTTAGCTGTTTTTTAGGTTTTAAATGTTACTTCCTGGTTGTAAAGTATGACATCACACTAGGAAATTACCATAGCAACCACACTGTACACTGGGCCAAAACTCATCTAATGTCACAGATTTTGTTCATTTGGCAAGAAAAACACATGTGAACACCTTTATTTTGTTGAATCAATGTTTAAAGGGTCAAAAAAGTAGTTTATTTTGTGTAAATTCTGCCTGACCTTTGTCTCCCCAGTGTAATGTCATCGATGTGTTTACTTCCTATAGTTGTCGACAGATTTTTCAACTTTTCTCCACAAAGAGTGACGCGATTGGTGCAAAACTATAATTTGTATTTACATGAAGTATTAATACACTGAATAAAGTCAAAATTAGAAAATCATAAAAAACCTGTCATACGCACTTTAATATCGTCAAAATGTTACTTAGTCCTGCTTTGAAGAACAAATATTGTCCAAAATTGACTTTTTTTGAGATTCTAACCATGTTCTAACATTGTTTCGTCGTCAAAAACATACCAGGAGTAGCATTTAGCTTGATTCACGTTTATTATATGAATACTGGTTTGTAAATCCTCTCTCTCTCCAACATTTGTTTCACACTCAGAGAACCCCTTAACCTTTTTAAGTTTCAGGCAAATAAATGGGTTTACTAGTCGAATATTGTCAATTATTACTATTATATTTTTAGTTTTAATTATATTTATGATCCAAGATACTCCAAAAGGTGTTAAATTTACAACTAATAACACTTTTTTATTCAGATAACAGTATATTTCATTCATTCATTTAAAACCTGAAACCATTCAAAGTCCCCCCTGGTCATTCTTCACGTACTCCTTGGGGTCGTAGATGATGTTTATGTCATTTATCCCAGAATCTTTTGCTGTTTTAAGTAATTAAATCATCACCAGACTCGCGCCTCTGTTTTATCACGATAACTACAACTGAGCAGATAAAACAATACAAATAATGCATACTGTTTGTTCTTTAATGGTGCCTGTTCTGTTCCATCGCTCTGCAGGGCTCATACTCTTAACACTTAACACTTAATCTGATACTGTGAGCTTTTGACCTTCTGTTAGTGTTACGTCAAAACAACCTCCATGGATATTTCATTCCCCCGTGCATTTATTATCTTTTATCACTGTCTGTAAGAGCCGGGTTTTTCCATCCGTGTCACAATGGGACTCTCTTCCAGGAAGTGTTTTGTCTCTGCCCAGATCTGATTACAATGTGCAAACTAGATTTACATCCGAGGTGCACTTGTGTCTGCCATGCACAGTTTTGTATAAATATTTGGACTAAAAAAAACAGAAAAAAATAGACCCTTTATAATGCTCTGCCATCGAAATTCCAAAATGGAGGCGACTGGAGGCAAAGTCGCCTGTACGTGTTTCAATGATTATCTCACGTTAGATCTAAATTCTACTGGTTTTAGTGTTTGTGTTGGAAAAAAAACACTTTTGAATTTCCCGGTTTGAAAGGTCAGTTAGTTTGCTTTTTCTGTCACGATAGATAGATAGATAGATAGATAGATAGATTTTCTAGCCTTAAATTTGTATTTTAGCTTTAGAAGAATCAAATTTATGGTGTAGTATCTAATATATCTCTAGATAAAATGAAAAATGATTGTGGGCTCAACATTTCTGTGAGTATTTTTCCAGTAAAACCCATAAATCTGGATTGTTCCTTCATCAAAAATGCAAAGAGCTGATCATAATTTCCTAAAACATAATGTAAAATACAATAATAAATGTGTTTAAAGCAGCTCTGATGTCGCTCACATGTGTCTGAGTGCTTCTCATTTTCCAAAATCATCCAAGTTTTTCATATTTTGTGATATTCTGAGGTTAATCCCAGTTTCTCCAGTGAAATCCCTAAACGTTCCACTTCACTTTTGCCTCTGTTCTGGATTTAGAATGTTTTTGTTCACAAACTTTTAAAGGCTCTATTGAAGACACGCTGTGGAGCCGAGCGGAACACTGTATCCGCTGACATCGCCTTCAGTTCACTCGGCTTTGCCTTTTACACGCGTTATTTTTCCCACATTCCTCGCTGATGCCACAAGCGCTTGGGTTTCAACCATGTGACGAGTGCAAACAAGTCCCGTATCTGCAGGGGATCTGAGCGGGCGGGCTGGAGCCGGTCCTTCCCTACGTCCGGGTCAGTGCGCCGAGAGATGGTGAGGGTGGTTTTTATCATGTGACGAATGCAAAATATTGTCGTAAATGAAAACGAGAAATGGAGCAAAATATGGGACCCAGTGCTGCCGCTTACGTTACGCACAGAACCCTCTCCGAAGGGAGTTGGAGACGTGCAGCTCTACTGTACAAGCCACAGCTGGTCTGGGTGATACGGGGATAACAATGGAATCACGAGCTCGTCCCTGTGAATTCGTGGTATCTTGACTGTTTGTGTCTTTAATGCAGCTGTCTGTTCAAACACACTTTTTCTCCTGTTGTTTAGCCTCTGAAGCCTCTGAGCAGATGACTTTATTTACCTCTTAAAGACCAGAGCTGCACAATTAAACCAAATCAATACAACATCACAATTTTAATGGACGCAATTAGCAAATCACAAAGACTGCAATTTTTGAGGTGCAATAATTTCTTCCGCAAACAACAAAATGTCTTGCTGTGATTTGAATAAAAACTGCTCACACTGTAGTTTGGATTTGTACAAACATGTTCTGAGACAAGCAACAAAAGCGCGACCAAAAGCGATAAAAATGTGTTCAAAAGCAACAAAAACACTAAATAGACCAAAATGCGCCGCAACTAAAAACGACAAAGACGTGACTAAAAACAATAAAATTGTGTTTAAACAATGTGAATTAGAACTTGAAGGAATTTTCTATTTTTGTTAACATAGAGACGACTCATTGTTTTTTGTTTTGTTTTGTTGTTTTATTAGGATCCCCATTAGCTGCCCATTTAATGGCCGCTAATCTTCCTGGGGTCCTCCTTAAAAATTGCCATTAGATAATTCAAATAAACAATACATTACCAAATTATCAAAATCATAATTTCATAAAACAAGTAACTCATTGTGTGTTCAAAATGAGGTTAAAGGAAGAGCTGAGTCCCAGAAATGTTTAGTTGTTTTTAATCAGAAAAAAAAAGTAAAATCCTAACAGAGAAGTCTAATACAAAAAAACAGCTCTGGTCCTACATCTGTCCCTGGCTCTAAGCGAACCCTCAGAGCGAATCATGAATAATGCAGTATGTGGGTGGAGCTGTCCATGTTCTCGAGTGCTGATTGGTTTATATTCCATTCTCTTTGTCTGTTTCTGGTCCCGTTTCGAAACTTATGAACAGACACATATTCTTAGAGCAGGGTCTTGCTCTGCTCCCCAAGGGCGCCAGATAAGGAGCTGCTCGATAAGAAGTTGCTGGTTACTTTTGCACAGACTGATGCTGGAAACAAAAACAGAGCGCTCAGGCGAGACACACAAAAAACATGGCACAGAAGCATTTCCAGTTCACACGTTATATTTTGATAAACTGAATCCAATTAAATGGCAAATCTAATCACAATGGCACTGGTCAGAAAAATCACAATTACATATTTTTCCTAAATCGTCCAGCTCTATTAAAGGCAGTAGAAAAATACAAAGTGAACACAAATCGTGATAAAATCGAAATCATGATCTGGCCCCAAGAAAATCGTGATAAGTTTTTGTCATATCGCCCAGCCCTAAGCCACAGTTTGGAGCAGGTTCCACAAGGAGCCCAATGGTCTTTAGTTTGTGAAAATCAGCCTCATTTACAGTGAAAAACGGCAAACAGCTGAGCCAACATCGCGGAGCGCGCAAAGTCAAAGTGCTTCTAAATCACGTTTTTATAAATGAAACAGAAAACGTCGATAGTTTGCGGCCTGGAGCGTTCTCCAGAGCTTCCATCTGTCGCAGGAGAAGAGTGTGAGGCTCAAACAGGGGCGGAGCAGGGACTGTTATCGAAGACATAGATATCATTACATAATAAACTACGTAATGGGTTTCTAATAATATTATATTTGGAATGCACTAGCAGTGTTTCTCAAACTGTGGAACGTGTAACCCTTCTTCTGGTGATACGTGGACTCAATTGTAATGTTTACTTCATTTAGAGTACATTTAATTCACATTTTTTGTTCTTCCTTTAGTACATTTCAAGTTAAAACTCTGTTGACAATGGTGTATTTCTACTTAAGACCTGGTTTATCCCTCATTTAGAGCTGAAATACTCTCTTTCTAAACCCAATTTAGATTTGGTGGTTCTCAGAAAGCCACATCTTTTCATTGGTGGTTTCATTGGTAAAGTTTGAGATCCACTGCTCTAGAATTAAGGAAATTAAAGAATTTTTGTGATTCATACAATATACAATAAAATATATATAAATAACTATTGTAACAGTCACAAGGTTGTAGTGCAGACACGAGGGGGTTGTGAAGGGGGCACCACGGAGCACTCGCAGAGGCCCTGATGGGACCTTTTCATAAGTGACACACTGACTGCAAAAACGTGGCGATGGCTTCTCCAGAGGCAGAGCAGGTCAGTTTCAGTGGAAGTGGGACATCTTTTGGCGCTCAAAAAAGAAATGAAAGATGACAAGGTTAGAAGGCGACACAGGGGACTGAAAAACATTGTGGATTTCTGCAGAATGAATGAACGAAGCACAAAACTCTTTTAATCTGAGGTGAGAAAAGTTTGTAAAGTAAAGTGCCCCCTAAGCTTTGTCTCACACTCAGAGCACCCCTTAACTTGAGTTTCAACAAAATAAATGGGTTTAGTAGTCAAATATTGTCAATTATTACCATTATCTATACATTTTAATTGATTTATGGTCCAATATACTCCGAAAATATGCAACATTTACAAGTAATGACACTTTTAAATCCAGATTAAGTACATTTCATTTACTTTTAAAACCTGAAACCATTGGCTGGACAAACCTGACTGGACGACAGGTGCGTAGGAGAAAAAGCAATTAGTTGAAGACGTTTAAGAAGACTCCTGCACACTGTCTCACTCTTCATGAATTTATTAGTACAACGTTGAGTCTTCTTAAATGTCTAAAATCTGAAACCATTCCATGTACCCCTTGGATGGAAAACACTTTTTTAGATGATTCTAAATGAAAGATGAACAGTGAGCTCCATTAATGTGAGGCAGGGGCGAGCTACAGGCACAGAGTCACAAATAAATTATGCTTTTCCTGAATAAAACACGTTCTGCTCGAGTAGTTTGTGAACATAATGCATCGGCTGCAGTTGGATTGTGCTTACGTTCATAAAGTTTCAGATATTCACGATGGTTTTCTGTAACATTGGCACTGATTTCCCTTGTGCAAAGTGCTCAATGCAAATCCGTGATAACTTTGAGTGCTTCCAGTTCCAGTTCTAAGTTAATTATCGCTGTTTTTTCCATCTTCTTAACACTCTATCAAAAATAAAGAGCTTAAACTGAACTTCATCTCTTTCAATTAAAAACAGACAATTATTTTAAAGCAAAGAGCCTGGACAAAGACTGGAGACACTGAGCACAAACACAGCACAAGGATAAAGATTATGAGAAAGATTAGCCCCAACGATGTCACTTTTAAGCCAAGTGCCTTAACTCATGTCAAGACAAGGCACGAGACACAACGTTCACATTTATCTGGGACACAGTGACCTGCTGTGTTATGAGTGAGCATCACGATCATTCAAATGAATCAGATCTTATAGTTACATGACATTTTTTCATAACAATCAGTGGTGGAAAGTACAAAAGTAAAAGTACAGCACTAAACTCAAATGTTTAGGTATCTGTACTTTACTTAAGTCCCTTTTTACAGTGGATACTTGGTCTCAAATGTAGTGAAGTAAAAGTATCTGTACTTTTTACTCCACTACATTTTTTAACTGGACTGACAAGTAGAAGTATTTTTCATTCTGGTTTGGGGGTTATTTTTAGCTCGTTGATGGTGACGTTCTGTCTGAAGGATTTGAGTTCAAGCTCAACTTGAGCTGTACCTGATTTTAACTGTTGTGAAAGTGGAAAACTGAACTAGTCTCCATGTTTCCGATTCTTTGGTGCTATAAAGTAAAATTAGTTTTGCTCCACACATCGTAAAAGCATCTGTTTGGGTGAAAATGAGACCACAGTGTTTTCTCATCTGTTTATAAAGCGTATTATCCTTTAGAAGCAGGAAGTGCTAAGTTTGTTAGCTTTACCCTGGACGGTCTGTGACGCTCTGGGCTCAGAAACTGGTGAAAAGTGCTTCTAAACTCAATATTTATGATGCTGGGACTGCATTAGGAAAGTGAGAGATACATGTGACTGATGTAAAGACTTTAACATCAACTAGTTATTTTTTTCACGTTTCAAAACAGTAAAAATCAGGTACAGGGCCTTTAAGAAATTAAACTGAATAGACCTTTGTTGAGTTGACCAAAATTAAGCACAATTCTTTACCAAAATGACGACATTTAATGTGTAAAACTGGTCACATAATCTGCATGAAATGTTTTACTCTGATAGTACATTTCCAAACAGGTACTTCAACTCGTTTACTTAAGCATTTTTTTACTTTAGTAATTTTTTGCACACATATCTGTACTTTTACTCAAGTAACAAAACTGAATACTGGATAGCAACACTGAATCCTCCTCAACAGGTAAACGATAAAAGAGCTACATTATGTTTACTCCCTGCCTGTTTGTGCAGCCAACCTCACAACAGGATAGCAGCATTTTACAACAAATCCATAAATGTTTAATGTGGCGGTTTTCAACAGAGCTTCATAATTAACTGTTGTCGTCCGTCGTGGCTAACTGGGTGTTTCTCTGAAGAGCGCATCGATACATGCAAATAATAGTCAACACCAGCACTTAACAGCAATAGAGCTCCTGTTGTTGAGGGTGGGTTACAGCAGTGAAGAAACAGCGGGAATGAACGGCACCGAGACAGAAACTTCACATTTGGGGTTTATCTTTGTATTTAAATGAAGCCGTAAATAACAAAACCTCTTAAAAAAAAAAATGGATAAAGTATTAGCAGCCTTTGAAAGTCAAGAGTGTGCTTTTAGACAGATTAGATCATGTAGAGTCTTGATTTTCAGCCAGTGCCAGGAAACACTAGACCGCCTGGAGGGTTTGTTAGGCGTGCCTGGGAAGAAACTCCAGTTTGAGTAAGCAGATGCACAAATGCAGACGTTCTTCATTTATTTACCTTTTTGGAGTGTCATGAGCAACTTCTGCACCAAAAAACAACTCAAAACCATCACTATTGCCATATTTTAAGAATCAAACAGTTGCACAGACATTATTTGGCTCATTATATACCATGTTTTTAACTAAATGGTCAAATTTGGAAATGTTTCAGTAGTAAATGATGCACCATGGTATTTTTTAAAACCAAAAAGTGTCTCGACCTGAAAAAGGTTGAAAACACTCGACAAATTGTGTGTCTTGAGCAACTTCTGCACCAAAAAAACAACTCAAAACCATCACTATTGTCACATAAGAACCGTGCAGTGGTACTGACATTATTTGGCTCATTATATACTTTTTTTTAAACTAAAAGGTAAGATTTGGTAATGTTTCAGTAGCAAATGATGCACCATGGTATTTTTTAAATCAAAAAAAGTGTGTCTCGACTCAAAAAAGGTTGAAAAACACTGGACAAATTTACCTTTTTGGAGAGTCCTGAGCAACTTCTGCATCAAAAAACACAAAACCATCACTATTGCCACATTTTAAGAATCAAACAGTGCCACAGACACTATTTGCCTCATTATATACCATGTTTTTAACTAAATTGCCAAATTTAAATAATTAAACAGTGGTAGACATTATTTGGCTCAAAATATACTTTTTTCCAAACCTAATGGTCAGATTTGGTAATGCTTCAGTACTAAATGGGTATTTTTTAAACCCAAAAGTGTCTCTTGAAAAAACTTGAAAATCTGGATTGACATTTCACCTTCTAATATAATCAAAAGTGTCTTTAAAACCTTTTTGACAATTAAAAATGATGATACATGAATTTTTGCAACTGACAGCAGCTAATTGGCTCAGGTCAATGTAATAAACTTTCAAAACGAATTGGTTTTAATTGATTTTTATTAAACAATCAATTATTCAAACACTGGTTTTAAAAGACATTTGTGACTTTATCTCACTCAATTAACAAATTAATGATTGACACAGTTCACAGTGGAAACATTTTGAGAAATACAGTTATATCTTCAATAGAGCTTTGACTCACTACAGTCCAGTTCAGTTGCTGTTACGCCCGGATCACGGCGCAACAAGGAGCGAGACCACACGGAGGTAACGTGCGCACAAACGAGATGTATTTACAAAACTAAAGTCACAAAGAAAGACTTATATTTACAACAATAGAAGCCCGCTCCGCCCCACACGCTCACAGTAGAACACACTTTACCAAAACGCACTGTGACATTAACACACGGTCAGACCCACGAGTCTCTGCTGAGCGCTCAAACAAAGAGTCTCTGGGTCTCTCTCATTGAACTTAGGAACAAACCTCAAATCACTGGTTCATCTCTGGCTCTGCATCCCAAGTGACCGCTCACCACGACGTGACTCTCCGGCAAGCTTCCCTTCTCTAATCAACAAGTTTTTGTCTCTTCACGTCACTTTTAACCATCTCAACTTCCTTCCTCATTTTTTCAATAGACAAAAGCAACTCTTTCTGCTCCAAAGACAACCCATGGCGCTCGGCATTAATGAAGAAGCCCCGTCACCAGGCTGCACCGTCGGCCTCAACAGCCAATCTCAAACTACATTTAACAACGTCTTTAAGTTTTTTTCGTATCTCCGATATCAACTTGATGACACTCTGCAATTGCAACTAACTGCTTTTTAGTGCAGAGATCCAAACCATATTCACATGGCGACTCAAAATCTTCCACCACTTCATCCACGGCCACACAAACAAGACCACAGAAGCTTAAGTGAGCTCTTACCAATGCACACCCATCCCGCTGACTACCGAACCCAAAACTAACTACAATAATAACAATAATAATAATAATAATAACAATAATAATAATAATAACAATAATAATAACAATAATAATAACAATAATAATAACAATAATAATAATAATAATAATAAATTTTATTTATAAGCGCCTTTCAAAACACCCAAGGACACTGTACATGACAACCGTTAACTCAGCCCTAGTGTTATGGAGCGTGGCGGTGGGTTCTTATGCGCTGGATACGGATGGCGCAGTAAAACGACCAGCAAGATGGCAATTCCTTGTAACCACGGCGCGCTCCTGAGCCGATGTAGGGAGAGGAAAAAGGAAGCTGCAACCCGCACTTACTCTCGCACAAATACAACACAACGCAGCGAACCCCCTGTTGGGAAACACCGCTAAACTCACCACGGATTCCCCACCTTTAACCTCGGTGCACATTACAAGTCATACACTCACCTTCAAGTCTGGACCGCAGCGGACCAAACCCACGGGACGTTCTCCTGTCCTGTCCTGCTCCAGCACGGCGCACAAACCTCCGACTCGTCCCCCAAGAGCGCAGCATCCACAGAAGGAGAATGACTACACGCCAATCAAACACGAACAGCTCGATTCAAAGGGTCGAAACCACAAACAAACAGGAGCTGAACGATGTGAACAAGCGCTCAAACCAACCGGATTACAACAAAACAGTCAATACAAACTTAAACAAATCAACAGAAGCAAAAAGACGCGGATTTAGTTTAGGACGAGCCCCCAATTATTTACGCGCAGCTCATGGCGCAACGAGGAGGGAGACACTCTGGAGGTAACGTGCGCAGAAACAAGATGTATTTACAAAACTAAAGTCACAAAAGAAAACTAATATTTACAAAAACAGAAGGTGTGGGGTTGTGAGCGTCATCAGTGTGGTGTGGGTGATGTGTGTGCGATATGAGTGCAGTGCGTAAAACAAAAAAACAAACTCAAACGTGCATCAGGCGAAGTCGGCGTGGCGGCCGGCGGCAGTGAGGGAGGGCGAGGGGGAGCGCGGAGAGAGGCAAGAGCGCGCACCAGCCCCCTTTAAGACGCCCGGAGGAGCGCAGCAGGCGGGGTCCAATTAGGGCACCACCTGCGCAAAGACAGGAGCGCGGCAGAGCAGGCGGGACCACCAAACCCCTACGGCCTGTAACACGGCATAAATCCACTTCTGGAGCGCTGTCAGTCCGTTAAAAAGCTCTGATGATACGTCCATCCCGGCGCAATAACAATCCACAGTCTTTGGAACTCTCAGATGAGTTTTTTTTTTTACGCAGAGAAAGACAGACTGAAGCAATAAGTGCACACGAGCTTATTTTGACTCGAAAGCCGGGGCACGCTGGATGTCCTTGGGAGAAAAACACTGCCCCGCTCCTCCCACGTCATCGAGAGGTCTCTAAACAGGTGCGAAACGGGACATGGACCTAATCAGCCACAGGACGAGCAGGTCTGGGTTGTGTGAGGACTGTGCTCCGCCTCTCTTCCCCCTCCACCGCTTTAATGTGTATAATAAAGCACCACGGGCTCACAGTGTCAAGGCAACATCCAGAGAGGCGTCATGTGGAACAACAAGGCTCGCTTTTATTCCGGACTTGGTATTTTGGCCGTGACATGTCTGGGGTAAGTCTGTGTTAAGCTGCTTTAAGGCGGGACGCTGCAGATTAGGGAAAGTAAGAGGGAAAAAAATGAGGTAAAACTGACAAAAAATTGCGCGTATTTTGGAGAATTAAATCTGAAAAATGGACAAAGCCTGGTTCAAATGTCTTGCTTGATTTTGTAGACATATTAGGTACAAAATAATGGACTAGTGTTAGAGTAAAATGACTGAAAATTGGCCTAAAAGTGTTAATTTTGCCTAATTTTTTGACTTAAAACGTTAACAAATCAGGTTTAAAAGTAAATCCTTCTGTCAAAATCTTGTCAAGTACAAAATGACAAAGTTTGTTGAGTGCACGAGCTACTTTAAGGCTGATATTTATGTCCCAATAAAGATCAGATCAAAATGCATTTTAATAAAACGGCTGTTGAAGTTACAATGGTACATAAAAAATCTACGGATGAAGCGGATTTAATGGAACAACACAAACAATTTAGACAACTGCGTGGTTTGCAGTGTCACGCCTTAAAAGCTGAATTAATAAATGAAGCAACTGGTTTTTGCCTTGTTACCGTTTTTTCTGCTGCTTTGGCACATTTTCTGAAACGTTTCATAACCCTGGCACGACAATAGTAAACTGAAAAGGACGCTTAGACAAAACAAACCACAAAATTGTCAGAGGTGCACGTTATCAGACCGTCGTGAGGACACAGCCTGGAGAGTGCTGTGGGAGTTAGACCTGGATCGAACCCTTTCCGTTGGTTTGAGAGGGAGATTTACGCTTCGAGTGCGACACAAACCGCTCGCGTAAACAAAAGGAATGTACTTTTTAGCATCCGATATCAGAACTGTTCTGTCGTCTGTGTCTGTGGCCACTGGTCCTGGATCAAAGTGTGCCGTACTTCCGGGAACAGAAAAACGTCAGCAAAAAGAATTTATTTATTTTATTTATTTATTTATTTGAACAGGACCATGTACAATGACATTATGCTCGGGGGCAAAGATGATTGCACCAGATTATAGCTAATTTCCATCTGCAGTCCTGGATAAGGGACGGGAGGAGTACAACGTGCAATATTTACAGAGCAACAGTTTTCACACAGTCTCTGACACTCAATCATTCACTCACACTTCATCGTCATCATTATCTTAACATCGAGGTTCATTGCAATATTACGATTAAAATGTGTTCAGATGAATAGCTGATCATAGTATTTTAGGTCCTGCAGACAGTGTTTTGTACTTTTGATAGGAGCGTCGAAACAGAACTACGCAAGACATTAGTTTCAACTTCCCTGTGAGTCAAAATGGTGGTTGTATGTTATTTGCATGAACAATTTGCGAGGCATCTGATGTGCCTGAGATTGTCACGGCTGTTTGTGGGAAGAGAACCAGTCCTGGAACATTTGCCGACATGAAACAGCATCATCCCTGGCTCGTGCCCAAATATTCAGCAGCATGATACTGTCAAGTTGATTCGTGGGTGTGAAAAGGCACGCCTTGTTTAGCTCGGGTTAAAGTGTGCACAACAGGTTTTTTATTTATTGATATTAATACTTTATTCAGTGTTGTAATCCAGGTTGTAAATATAAATTATAGTTGTACACCAATCAATTCAGTGATATCACACAAAGGTTAAGCGTAATTTACACAAAATAAACTACTTTTTTGACCCTGTAAACATTGATTCAACAAAATAAAAGTGTTTTTTTTTTTCGTCAAATGAAAAAAATCTGTGAAATAAACAATAAAATCAAATAAAACCTAACCTGGGGTAAAATGTTTAAAGATTTTTGCAGAATTTGGAATCTGTTTATCTTATCTGCATTTTAGTTAAATGAGTTGTCCAACCTGTCAGAGGCCACTCATTTAACTAAATGCAGTTAAGATAAATATATTTCAAATTCTGCTAAAATGTTTACACATCTAACCCAGTTTATATATATTTTTTTAGGTTTTTAATTTTACTTCCTGGTTGTAAATGATCCTGTACAGTGCACCACTTTTATTTGACAAAGAAAAACACATGTTAACACCTTTTTATTTTGTTGAATCAATCATTGTTGGGTCAAAATTATGCTTGCCTTGTGTGATGTCATTATTTTGTTTACTTCTTTTAATTTTCTAATGATTTTTCAACTTTTCTCCACAAACAGTGGCCTGATTGGTGTAAAACTATCATTTATATTTACAAGAGGTATTATTACATTGAATAAAGTCAAAGTTATAATGCACACTTAAAATACAGATTGTGGTTCTATTGAAAAGTTAACACGTTCATTAAAATAACAATAAGCTGGAAGAGATACAGGAGGTTAATTGTACCTGTTTTGACATTTCCCTTTAATTGAAATGCACAAATCTTAAAGTGCGTATGACAGGTTTCTATGATTTTCTAATTTTGACTTTATTTAGTGAATTAACATCTGTTGTAAATAGAAATGATAGTTTTACACCAATCAGGTGACTGTTTGTGGAGAAAAGTTGAAAAACCTGTTGAAAAATACAGGAAGTAAACAAACTGATGACATCACACTGGGGAGACTTATTATGCAGAATTTACAGAAAAGAAATGACTTTTTTGACGCTTTAAACATGGATTCAACGAAATAAAGGTGTTCACATTTATTTTTATTTGTCAAATCAAAAAAATGTGACATTAGATGAGTTTTGGCCCAGTGTACAGTGTGGTTGCTACGGTAATTTCCTAGCGTGACGTCATCATTTACAACCAGGAAGTAAAATTAAATTGTAAAGAATTTTAGCTAATTTTGAAATATGTTTATCTGAACTACACTTTGGTTAAATGAGTCGTCCAACCTGTCATGGTACTTTAAATGAATTCAGTGAAACAACCTGCATAATAACTTCTCATGTTTTATTAAAAAGATGGACATTGTCAAAGAAGCTTATAGTGCAGCAAAAGTCAACAAAGCCTCAGTGGTGGAAAGGCATGAAATAAAGATGGCACCGTTAAGTGAATGTTTAACTTGAAGACACCTGTAAAAGGAGCCGCAGGTGTCACAGGCAAACGACCCCAAACACACAAACAAGCGCATGTTTCAGTATCAAAAGGGTTACAAAACAAGTTCCTAGTCAATAATGTCAATGAGTGCACAACTGTTTCATTAATAACTGTCTTTGGTTTGTTCACACGTCTGACTTTGGCTCTGATGTGCTTTCTTCACAGGCTCATGTACTTCTACACCGGACCATTCTTCTGCGACAGGTGCGTCCAGCTTGACACCTTTCATTTAATTGTCTGTAAAATGTGTAGACAAACGTAACACTGGTGGGAAGTAACTAAATACATAACATACACAAACGAATGCTGCTCTGTTCCGTGGTTTCTCTTTTGTTTGATGGAATACGTTCCTAAAATCAAACAAATACATGACAGTATTTGATTTCATGAGCATTTCAAGCTTCCAAATGAGTGGAAAAAAAGACTGCTCTGTGCAATTTTTCAGCGATAAAGAAATAGCACGGCCAGTTTTGTCACTGGAATCGAGCTGGGTGCGTTCTCAAGCTTTCGTTCCCAGCTCTTAACTGGGCCAGAGTCTCAGGTGACTCTGGCAGATGATCCTCCATGACCGCAAAAAAAAGGGGGTTGGGGTCAACTTCCAGGACATAAAATATGAATAGGTTAATAAAAAACAAAGTTAGCCGTGATCGTGTCTGTAGAGGCGCCAGAATTAGGTTTTTTTGTGGTTGGCCAAGATTGAAGTGGCTGGGCCTTCAAGCTCTGGCTTTTCAGTCCCGCTCCAGCCTGATCTAGAAGCTTCTCTGACACCTCCAGCCTGATCTAGAAACTTCTCTGACACCTCCAGCCTGATCTAGAAGCTTCTCTGACACCTCCAGCCTGATCCAGAAGCTTCTGACACCTCCAGCCTGATTCAGAAGCTTCTGACACCTCCAGCCTGATTCAGAAGCTTCTCTGACACCTCCAGCCTGATTCAGAAGCTTCTCTGACACCTCCAGCCTGATTCAGAAGCTTCTCTGACAGCTCCAGCCTGATTCAGAAGCTTCTGTAACAGCTCCAGCCTGATCCAGAAGCTTCTGACACCTCCAGCCTGATCTAAAAGCTTCTCTGACACCTCCAGCCTGACCCAGAAGCTTCTCTGACACCTCTAGCCTGATCTAAAAGCTTCTGACACCTCCAGCCTGATCTAAAAGCTTCTCTGACACCTCCAGCCTCATCCAGAAGCTTCTCTGACACCTCTAGCCTGATCCAGAAGCTCCTCTGACACCTCCAGCCTCATCCAGAAGCATCTCTGACACCTCCAGCCTGATCTTGAGTACCACACGTCTGCCTGGGTCCTGTAGGCTACTTTTGCAACATGCTCTCGTCCTCAGATACGAGCAGATGCTTTGCTTCAGTCGTTGCAGAGACCGCCTTATCTTTAATCAAGCCTCGTTTGCATCAGTAGAACAGGCCGATTGTATTGCACAGAAAGTCAAACCATTCGAGAGACCAGGACTCACAAAGGCTCACACATGAACCACGCTATGGTCACGCCAACCTCTCACAGCGCATCCATTCATCCTGAAGTTAGCTCATCGATCCATTCACGTGTTTTGATCTGTTTTACTCAAAGCATATCAATCAATCAATCAATTTATTTTCCACAGTATCACATTATGTTGGTACATAAGTGTGCACATCCATGTAATATACACGTTGCCGTGCCATCGTAACATCGTGCGGTAATACTTCGTCACGCTGAGAGCTCTCCTTCTCGGAAAACATGCAAAACACTTCAAATATATTCACACAATATGAATAATGTAAAAAATACACGGAAGCTTTCCTCATTCAATCAGAATCGGAATTTTGTTCAAACATAGGAACTTGCTTTGGTGTAAGGTGCAACATAAAACAATGAATAAAATGGTAGGAATATAAGATTTTGAATTAGCTAATAAAATAAAATGGACTTAGACTATACACAGAACATTTATAGTTGGATAGACGGTAGTGGAGGAGTGGTAGCACAAATAGATAACTGCTTTATTATATGATAAAGTGGCAGGTGTTATAAAGTGTTTGAGTCCAACGGCAGAGGGAAAGACTGTTCTTGTGGCGGGAGGTTCTGGTCTGGATGGACCGTAGCCTCCTGCCCGAGGGGAGTGGCTCAAATAGTCCATGTCCAGGTGAGAAGAGTCAGCTGTGATCGACCTGCTCCGAGTCCTGGAGACGTACAGGTCCTGGAGACGTACAGGTCCTGGAGACGTACAGGTCCTGGAGACGTACAGGTCCTGGAGACGTACAGGTCCTGGAGACGTACAGGTCCTGGAGACGTACAGGTCCTGGAGGCGCACAGGTCCTGGAGGCGCACAGGTCCTGGAGGCGCACAGGTCCTGGAGGCGCACAGGTCCTGGAGGCGCACAGGTCCTGGAGGCGCACAGGTCCTGGAGGCGCACAGGTCCTGGAGACGCACAGGTCCTGGAGACGCACAGGTCCTGGAGACGCACAGGTCCTGGAGACGTACAGGTCCTGGAGACGTACAGGTCCTGGAGACGTACAGGTCCTGGAGACGTACAGGTCCTGGAGGCGCACAGGTCCTGGAGGCGCACAGGTCCAACGTCACATTTATGGTAACCGCGAGGCAGGGGTTCAGGTTTAAAGTGCGTATGACAGGTTTTTATGATTTCCTAATTTTGACTTTATTTGGTGTATTAGTACCTGTTGTACACATATATTTCAGTTTTACACCAATCAAGCAGCCATTTGTGGAGAAAAGTTGAAAAATATGTTGAGAATTACAGGAAGTAAACAGACTGATGACATCACAGCCAGACAAAGATTAAGCATAATTTACACAAAAGAAATGACTTTTTTGATCCTTTAAACATTGATTCAACAAAATAAAGGTGTTCACATGTATTTTTATTTCTAAAATTTAAAACATCAGTGACATAAAATGAGTTTTGGCCCCGTGTACAGGATGGTTGCTATGGTAATTTCCTAGTATGATGTCATCATTTACAACCAAGAAGTAAAATAACAAAACAAAAAAATTGCTAAATTGTGATCAAATTTGTGAGGTATTTAAAAAAAAAAAAATTTAAATAGATTTATCTTTATTGCATTTTTGTCAAATGAGTCATAGGCACTAATGATACGCCGAAGCAAGTTCCTATGTTTGTGAATTTCACTGACAATGGCAATAAACAGTTTTCTGATTTCTGAATCATGATTCTGATTCCCCAGGCCCCAGTAAAATAAAAGACTTAAATTACTGGAAACACTTTAGTATAACTACACTTATTCCTACCTTAGTAAAGCATAAATAAAGATTTTATTCATAGTGAAAACTGAATTTATTAAGCATGAGTCAGGCTTATTAAGGCAAGGCAAGTTTATTTGTTCCTCCTAGCTGCAAAAAACTGAAATGCTGATTCCCCATGTTTAGTCCTGACTCTGGCACCAGCAGGAGGCCGGTCCATGTTTAGTCCTGACTCTGGCACCAGCAGGAGGCCGGTCCATGTTTAGTCCTGACTCTGGCACCAGCAGGAGGCCGGTCCATGTTTAGTCCTGACTCTGGCACCAGCAGGAGGCCGGTCCATGTTTAGTCCTGACTCTGGCACCAGCAGGAGACCGGTCCATGTTTAGTCCTGACTCTGGGCACTAGCAGGAGGCCGGTCCATGTTTAGTCCTGACTCTGGCACCAGCAGGAGGCCGGTCCATGTTTAGTCCTGACTCTGGCACCTGCAGGAGGCCGGTCCATGTTTAGTCCTGACTCTGGCACCAGCAGAGGCGGTCCATGTTTAGTCCCGACTCTGGCACCAGCAGGAGGCCGGTCCATGTTTAGTCCCGACTCTGGCACCAGCAGGAGGCCGGTCCATGTTTAGTCCTGACTCTGGCACCAGCAGGAGGCCGGTCCATGTTTAGTCCCGACTCTGGCACCAGCAGGAGGCCGGTCCATGTTTAGTCCCGACTCTGGCACCAGCAGGAGGCCGGTCCATGTTTAGTCCCGACTCTGGCACCAGCAGGAGGCCAGACCATGTTAAGTCCCGTCACTGGCACCAGCAGGAGGCGGTCCATGTTTAGTCCCGACTCTGGCACCAGCAGGAGGCCGGGTCCATGTTTAGTCCCGACTCTGGCACCAGCAGGAGGCCGGTCCATGTTTAGTCCCGACTCTGGCACCAGCAGGAGGCCGGTCCATGTTTAGTCCCGACTCTGGCACCAGCAGGAGGCCGGTCCATGTTTAGTCCCGACTCTGGCACCAGCAGGAGGCCGGTCCATGTTTAGTCCCGACTCTGGCACCAGCAGGAGGCCGGTCCATGTTTAGTCCCGACTCTGGCACCAGCAGGAGGCCGGTCCATGTTTAGTCCCGACTCTGGCACCAGCAGGAGGCCGGTCCATGTTTAGTCCCGACTCTGGGCACCAGCAGGAGGCCGGTCCATGTTTAGTCCCGACTCTGGCACCAGCAGGAGGCCGGTCCAGGTTTAGTCCCGGCTCTGGCACCAGCAGGAGGCCGGTCCAGGTTTAGTCCCGGCTCTGGCACCAGCAGGAGGCCGGTCCAGGTTTAGTCCCGGCTCTGGCACCAGCAGGAGGCCGGTCCAGGTTTAGTCCCGGCTCTGGCACCAGCAGGAGGCCGGTCCAGGTTTAGTCCCGGCTCTGGCACCAGCAGGAGGCCGGTCCAGGTTTAGTCCTGGCTCTGGCACCAGCAGGAGGCCGGTCCAGGTTTAGTCCTGGCTCTGGCACCAGCAGGAGGCCGGTCCAGGTTTAGTCCTGGCTCTGGCACCAGCAGGAGGCCGGTCCATGTTTAGTCCTGACTCCAGCACCAGCAGGAGGCCGGTCCCTGAGGTCCTCAGAGTGTGAGATGGTTCATACGGCTCTAACATGTCAGATGTACTTTGGTGCCGTGGAGAGACTTG
This sequence comes from Rhinogobius similis, assembly GCA_019453435.1. Classification (NCBI taxonomy): domain Eukaryota; kingdom Metazoa; phylum Chordata; class Actinopteri; order Gobiiformes; family Gobiidae; genus Rhinogobius; species Rhinogobius similis. The sequence continues at coordinate 6,398,253 of CM033633.1, forward strand.
AACACAAGCAGAGCTGCTTTAAAGTCAATTCTCTGAGCCACAGGAAGCCAGTGCAGAGACCTGAGCACAGGACTAATGTGATGGTACTTCCTGGTTCTAGTCAGGACTCGAGCAGCAGCGTTCTGGATGTACTGCAGCTGTTTTACAGCTCGTTTGGAGAGGCCAGTGAGCAGGCCGTTACAGTAGTCTAACCTACTGGAGACAAATGCATGGATAAGTCTCTCCAAGTCTGGTTTAGACACTATACCTTTAATTTTGGCAATGTTTTTTAGGTGGTAAAAGGCTGTTGATGTTATTGATTTGATGTGGCTGTTAAAGTTCAGGTCTGAGTCCATTATTATCCCCAGATTTCTAACTTGATTTGTCGGTTTAAGAGCGAGAGACTGGAGGTGACTGCTGACACTTTCTCTCTGTTTCTGTGGACAAAAGACGATGATATTAACTACATAACTAATACTCTAACCCAAATTCCTGGCCCTAACCCTAACCTTAATTAAGTAGTTACTAATCCTGAATCATGCTTAATAAACCCTGTGTTCAGAAACCCGACTAAGATTTTCGCCCGCTCTAAACCAAGGCCCGAGGGTAATAGAACGGCAGAGAGTTACAAGTTTATTCAGCGCAGAAATACAGCACCAACGTGTATCCCTCAAACGAAACACAGCACGGAGGTATGCGCAGAGCAAACAAACGTAAGCCGCATGATCTGTTCTGTGTTCATCAGGAATTATGGGGTCATTAGGTTGTTTACCAAAGTTATTGACTGAACAAACAGTAACGCTCAGACAATGTATGTTTTTTTAAGTGGTACTCCATTATAAACATCAATTCAAGAAAAGAAAAGAGTGAGGGAGAGAAAAATAATGTACATGAGTGTGCTTAGAAGCGGGCCCCTCACAAGGAGAGCACTCGTCGAAGTCAAAGCTGCAGAATCACAAAACATCAAAGGCCTAGTTTAGTTCATACTGTGCCAAATATAGACACGGAGAAGAATAAAGTGGTCCAAACTGAGCTAAAAATCGTGAAAATCGGCGCTGGCTAAAGGCTGCCGCTGTAGTTCCATGATCTACTCGGCCTGCAGTGTCAGCTCGGGTGCAAAACATCGCATTTTGACGACGTAACGAAAAATATGATCAGTTTTTATGTTAAAATGTACATGTTTAGACTTGCATATTGTTTCTCATTATTCTGCTGTGCGTTTGATTATTGATCAGTGTTTTAAACGGTTTAAAAGTGAGAACAAAGACAAACATGCGAGGCAGAGCTGAATTAGACTGATAAATTCACTTTTATTGAATATAATCAATGAGTTACGACGGAATTAAACCTCTGTGATTATTACAAAGGATTGATAATGAAATAGACGTGCTTGGGCTCATTACTAATCCTTTAAAGCAGGCATGTCCAAACTCAGGCCCGGGGGCCAAATGCGGCCCTCAGACCAATTTGTCTTGGCCCTCAGGCTTCCTGGTGAACTGGCCCACATTGTCCTGATAAGTAGAAGAAGAAGAAGAATTTTTATTTATAGAGCGCTTTTCCACCTAATAGGCACCCAAAGCGCTTTACAAGTACTATTTACAGCACATTTCAGATTTTCTACAATTCCAACCTAAACTAACATTTTGGTGCGACACAGACCTGATATTAAGGCACTGAGACTGAATGTAGATGTGGTGGAGCTTAAAACATCAGATAAATGCAGCTTTTTTTAACGTTTCGCGATTGATTCGTGGCCCTCCGCTTGGTCTATATTTCAATATGTGGCCCTCGATGGAAAAAAGTTTGGACACCCCTGCTTTAAAGGCACTGCACCTGATTTTTCTTTTGTGAAACGGAAAAAACAGAACTAGTCCTGATTGTTTACATTTAAAATAATAAAATCTGTGTTGCCCCAGCACAGATATATTGTAAAAGCATCTATTCGGGTGAAAATTACACCACAACTTTTACTCTGCGTGTATTTATGGCACCTTTTATCCTGCGAGAGAAGCAGGAAGTGCACCGTTAGCACGTTAATGTTTGTTAGCGTTTCTCGTGAAAGTCCGTGATGCTCAGAGACTCGTGAAAAGCGCTCGTAAACTTCTGGCGGTGAATGTTTACGATGCTGGGACTGCATTAGGGAAGTGAGAGATCAATGTGACGTGTGAAGACTTGAACACAAACTAGTTCTTGTGCCTGTACTTGATTTTGAACCTTGAGACAGGAACATGTTTGAAAGGTTAGCCCCGCCCACATAGTCCTTCCTTCTGCTCAACATTGCACCGTGACTCAGAAATGACTGTCTGGAATCGTCGTCTGCAGTCGTTTACGTTTATTTCCTCTAACTCTGCTTACAATTAGCTTTTAACGCTTTTGAAACTGACAGAGAATCACAGTCTGGGATAGTGTCAAGCTGTTATTTTCCCATGATTCATAGTGTACAATGTGCCTGATTGGCCGAATAGAGGTGACCCTGACAAATGCTTCTGCACTAGTTCTTTCCAAACAAAGTGCGTTTAAAATGTGCATTATACGTTACAAACCCAATGTCTTTAAATAAAGTTGCTTCTTTCAAACAATGCGTGATGTAAAGAGGATTTATCTTAAAGTCTCTGACAGGTTAGACGTCACAATTCACTAAAATGTACTGAGGATGATTATAGGTTTTACTAAACATTTTTCCTGTTTGACTACTTTCATAAAGTTTATACTGTCACTTAGGGCTGGGCGATATGGCAAAAAATTATTATCACGATTTTCTTGGGGCCAGATCACGATTTCGATTTTATCACGATTTTTGTTCACTTTATATTTTTCTATTGTCTTTAACAGAGGTACGTGATTTAGGAAAAATAACTAATTGTGATTTTTCTGACCAGTGCGATTGTGATTAGATTCTAATCAGGATTCTGTTCAAATTCACATTTTTGTCGCTTTTAGTCGCGTTATTGTCACGCTCAGCTGTGTTTGTCATATCTTTGTCACATTTAGTCGCGTCTTTGTTGTTTTAGTTGCGTTTTTGTCGCATTTAGTCGTGTCTTTGTAGTTTGTAGGCATGATTTTGAACGCTTTATCACTTTTGGTAGCGTTTTTGTTGCACATGTTTCTACAAACCCAAACTACTTTGTTGGCCGTTTTTATTCAGATCACATTTTGTTGATTTCATTTAATCGTGCAGCTCTGGTCTTTAAGAGGTAAATAAAGTCATCTGCTCAGAGGCTTCAGAAGCTAAACAACAGGAGAAAAAGTGTGTTTGAACAGACAGCTGCATTAAAGACTCAAACAGTGAATCACGATATCACAGTTTCACAAAAATAGCAGATTGTCACAGGGACCAGCTCAACATTCGATTTTTTTATCACCGTTTTGCCCAGCCCTACTGTCACTTCCTGGTTGGTCATGAGCAGCAAATATGACACAGTTCGAGGGAAACGGTTTCCTGGCAGCCATTTTGAAAACAAGGGCCAAAATCCACATCAATTACACAATAGTTATGATTTGACAAACAATAATACCTGATAACATCTTTAATGTGTTGAATGAGGCGTTCAATTAGTGTTGTTTAAACTGTCAGAAATACATGTCAGTATTTCAGAACTCAGCACTACTTCCTGTCATTTTAAACTTTTATTTTTCAAATTGTCTTCACAAACTGCTACTTCACAGATGTAAAACTATAATATTTAATGCAGGTGCCCTCCCACCAAACTTAAGTCAGTATTAGAGAAAATTCAGAACCTGTCATATAGACTTTAACTAAAGTAAATAAAAATCAGGTACAGGGCCTTTAATATTAATACATAGATCATTCAACCGTTCAAACTTGTCATTTCTACTTATAATAAACTCAAACACGCACGTTATATTAAGAGATCAATAAACTGCTCAAACATTGTTGTATAGTTTCTTAATTTTTATTGCAAACGTTCATATTTGTAATGAGTAAATTAGCAACGAACCAGCCGCTTCACCATCGATACAACCTGAACTGATAATTGCATTTCAACTACTACGAATATTATCGTTAAGTTGTTAGTTATTATATTTTTTATATTACATGATTCTTAATAGCTTTGTTTGATCAGATCTGTTCATCTTCAGTGGTAAAATCGTCTCGGGGCGACGCTTCCGCTCTGACGAGACAAACAACCAATCACGGCCCGAGGAGCGAGGCAAAGCTAACGCTAAAAAACTCTATTTAACCAAATGTATACATTATTTGTAGTATATAATTCAAAGTATTTTGCAATAGTCACCATTAGTATTTATAATAAAATACAATTACAAAAAAACAACAACGATTTTCATCATTTGGAAGAGACCTGAGTAGATTTTGCAGCCAGAGTAAATAATGTACCTACACCGCGATGGTAGCACCGCCTGCATGACAGGTTTTTAAGATTTTCTGGTTTGGACTTCATTTGGTGGAATAAAACCTGTTGTAAATGTAAATGACAATTTTACACTACTCAAGTGTCAGATTGGGAAGAAAAGTTTCAAAAAAAGTTGAAAATTACAGGAAGTAGAGCAGAGTTCCAAAACATGACGACATCACAATGTGGGAAACACACCAGGGATGATTTACAACCAAGAAACACATTTTCTGATCCTTCAAACATGAATCCAACAAATTAATGTGTTCCATATCATTTTTATTTCTAAAATTAGGATTTCTGTGACTTCAGGGGAGTTTTGACCCTGTGTAAATCATGGTTGCTAGGTAACAGAGAATTTCCCAGTGTGATGTCATCATTTACAACCAGGAAGTAAAAATTTAAACGTAAAAAAATGGCAAACTGTGATTAATAGATAGTAGTTTCTTCAGCAGAATCTTGAATATAATGATCTTAACTGTGTTTTAGTAAAATGAGTACTTCACGATGTCTCCGGGTGGACTCTGCACGTTCTCCCCGTGTTACCGTGGGTTCTTCATGCCACGTCCAAACCCATGCATGTGTTCAGGTTAATTGGTAACTCTATATTGCCCGTAGTGTATGAATACGAGAGTAAATGATTGTCTGTCCGTGTCTCTGTGTTTGCTGTGACGAGTTGGCCACTGTCCAGGGTGCACTGGGCTCCAGTCACCCACGGCCCCGAACGGGAACGAGCGCCAGAAAACGAACGAATGAAAAGTGTACTTCAACTTTGACGTCTGCAGAACAATCCGGTTCAGATCCACGTCGTCTGTTAAGGCTCAGCGGTGACTCGACTCCAATCAGTTGTGCAAAAAAAGGAGGGAAAAAGGAGTTTCAGAATGACAGAGGAATAAGTGGGCGGGGCTAACTGTTCAAACTAAAACTATATAAAATATTCCCATGGATGTATTAAATGAACTGGATAAGCCACGCCCCCTCTGTCTGTGTCCCAGATTGATTAGTGGCCGTGCGAGGTACTGCAGCCTCTTGGAACCAGCCTTTTTCTAAAATTGCTCATTATAATTGCAGACAGTACTGAATTATTATCGGTATTTAAATAAAATAGAAGGAAATGTTCTTTTCTACCGTTTCTAAAATCACAGAAATTACCGTTTTTATATAAAGTGGGGGATTGTCGTCACGTGGCGCCCTAAAGCAAAGATGGCCGCCTCCGTATCAGGAAGTAAAACAAAGATGGCCGCCTCCGTATCAGGAAGTAAATGCGAAAGTAAGAAACTTTTTTTGGGGTCATGCACCAATGAGCTCACTCCATAGGGATAAACAGGCGGCCATTTTGGATTCATCTTCCAGGTTTTATTATAGTTCTATTCCTGACTCATGGTACATTCACTTGCACGACTAAAAACATGTTCCTTCCCAACACTGAACACTGAGTTACCGTTGTATTTATTTATTTAAAGGGCAGTGCACAGATCACGTTCATCTCAAATGATCAAGCTGCTTTCCATCTGTCGTCCTTGAGCAGGTTTAGACAGAAGACGATAAACAACAAGTCAATCAAACACCTATTAACAGAGCATTAAACACTTCATCATCAGCAATTCTAAAAATACAAAAAACGTCATAGTTAATTATTAGCAACACACTCTAAAACGCAGCGATACAATTCATAGTTAATCATTAGCAATAGCTTCTAAAATTACGATTATTCAAATGATCATTTTGCATTTTAAATTAAGGTGACGCACTACAGGCAAAAGTCATTTCAATTTTTTTTGAGAGAATTTCAGTTCTCTCACATATCGTCTTTCATGTGGAAACAACAAACTTGTCCAATCTGCTCCTAAAGATGTTTTACTATTTAATTTAATCCACTTCATCCATAAATTTCTCTGGGACATTGCAACCTCAAAGGCTGTTTTCTTACATAAAAATACATAATGACACAAAAAAATGACATATCAGCCTTAAAGTAGCTCAACATTCTGGGACTGAACTATTTTGATGAAACGTACAGAGGGATTTTTTTATATCTAATTGTAAAACTGATTTATTAAAGTTTTAAGTTTAAAAAAGGAGACGAAATTCAAATTTTTATGACAATTTTCAGTCAGATCTATAATAAGAATAAGACTTTTTTTTTTTGTAACTACAAATTTAAACCTGGTTCTGTCCATTTTTCAGATTGAAATGTCCTAAATATGTGTAATTTCGGCAGTTTTTACACATAAAATGCCTCATTTCTATATGAAAACATTATATGAGGAAAAAATTGTCATATATATATATATATATATATATATATATATATATATATATATATATATATATATATATATATATATATATATATATATATATATATATATATATATATATATATATATATATATATATATATATATATATATATATATATATATATATATATATATATATATATATATATATATATATATATATTTTTTTTTTTTTCTTACTTTTATGTGAGTAAACCACAGGAGAAGTTTCAAATGTGTGTATATAATGCCTATTCACCTGTAGTATCCCACCTTAATAGACTTTTCACCGCCACAAACACGTCTGCACTACTATTGTGTGCAGAGGGATTATTTTCTGCAACCTGAGTGCAGTGAATAATCCCTCTGCAAGCAGCGTCTGTCTTTGTCTTGTGGTCATCTGAGGTTGCATCAGCAGATATCCATTCACATCCGACCGACACGCCCAGCCCCTGTTCTCTCCCTAACGCAGTCAGGCTGCTTTCAATCAGTCTTAAACATCTGCTTAATCAGCCAGTACCAAAGACGCGTCCCGTTCGCACTGAAAGATGCTGTAAAACGTGCGTGTTTTATTGTTTTGATCAAAGCGGTTCTTGCAGACTGATACTTCCTCTGTTCACTCGCGAGTTCCTTCTGAAAAGACAGTAGGGAGCTCATTTACGAGAACTTCCGCCTTCGTTAGACATCAAGAAGACAGAATGAACTTTCCAAATATCCCTCTGTTCACCTCATCAAGCCCCGCCCACTTTTGCCTCTTTTTGCCACAGATCAGTCTCGCCGCTAAAACATTACATAAAATAGATTGACTTGTGTAAAATGTTTAAAGTCTATATGAGGTTAGACGACACATGTCCCTAAAACACATGAACACGATTATATTTTAGATTTTACTAAACATTTTGCCTATTTGTCCCCTGTTTGACCGTTTTCATAATGTCACTTCCTGGTTGGACATGCGCAGCAAATATTACACAGTTAGAGGTAATTCCACGACTGTTACCTAGCAACCATTTTGAAAACAAGGCCCAAAATCCATATAAATGACACAATAGTTATGATTTAACAAATAATTCGTGTGTTAATCATCTCAACGGTACGTCGCTTTTTGATGACATCACTGAGGGATTCTGTTTGAGAACTCAGCACTACTTCGTGTCATTTTAAACTTTTCTTTGTCTAAATTTCGTCACAAACTGCAGCTTCACGGATGTAAAACTATTATAAATATTCCCACCAAAATAATTAGAAAAACACGAGAGCCTTCATCTAGACCAGGGGTGTCCAAACTTTTTCTGTTGAGGGCCGCATTTGAATATAGACCAAGCAGAGGGCCACAATCATTCGTGAAAGGTTAAAAAAAAGCTGCATTTATTTGATGTTTTAAGCTCCACCACATCTACATTCAGTCTCAGTGCCTTAATATCAGGTCTGTATTATGCAAGAATGTTAGTTATTTAGGTTAGAATTGTAGAAAATTTGATGCAAAAAGTACTGCCCTGGACAATGTGGGCCAATTCACCAGGAAGCCTGAGGGCCAAGAAAAATTGGTCTGAGGGCCGCATTTGGCCCCCGGGCCTTAGTTTGGACATGCCTGATTTAGACTTTAATCAATTCAATCAGTTTCCTGGGGCCTTCTTTTTAGTCCGTGTAGATCTCTGCCCCATGTAAACGAATACAACGGAAACAAGATGGCGGCGCCCGCGGCAACTTCCAGAATAAGGTGAACAGTTTCCTACATGTTGAGGAAAAGTAACCGTGCTCTTGTTTTGTCAGCATTCCCATGTCATGTGACGACATTGCAGTACAGCTGGAACAACCGGTGGAAATCAAAAGGATCGAGCTTCACAACAGCTGCCACACAAAACTTCTTCAGATGACTCCTGGGTAAATCTTCTTTGAGTTTGCTTGATTTATGACACATATTATTTACTCATTGTTGCCTTGTGTTTCCGTTTATTTCAGATTAAAATACACCCAGCCAAACACACAGATGGGGTAAGTTTGCTTCATGAGGCTTGTTCTTCTGATGATGATGGACTGAACATGTTTGTCTCTGTCCCGGTGTCAGTCGCACTGATGTGAACGCCGTCACAAACTGGAACGCCCCCCTGGTTTGGGAAGGAACCTTTGATCCAGTGGTCATTGACGCCATCTACAAAAACATAAACCCCAGGATTGCTGTGATGGTTTTAGCTGTTGGCAAGTAAGAAAAGGCCACACAGAGTCATATTTACATCAGAATTATTTTGAAATTGTTTTTGGTTTTGTTTTGTTATGAGCATCATGGGGTAAATTGGTGTATTTATTTTTGCCCAAACAGGTACACTCGGTTTATAAAAGGTTTTTTGGAGACGGGGGAGAAGTATTTCTTCGTTGGATTCAGATTGACATACCACATCTTTACAGACAATAAAAATGAAGTCCCAGTGGTAAGCTCTGAAGTAACTGTTACAGCCTACTCTTCCTGTCTCCTTGAGAGTTTCTGGAATATTGTGCTTTTGTCGTGTGAATTGTGTGGCTGTGGAGTTCCTGGGGACTGGAGGCCTGCTCAGGGGCCGTGATCGGCTGCTGGCCTGTGTGGCCCGTGTGGCCTTTGTTTATTGTGTATCAGAGCTGCAGGGGCAGCGCCTGAACATGTGTCGAGACATTCACCTGTTGTCTTGTTCTTTTGTGTTTTCTTAGTTTGATTTTGTGTTGTTTCTGTTAATTTACCCCTACACCCCTGTTCATCAAATTGCATCTTTATTTAAACGTTTTTTCCACCGTGTTTTTTGGTCACTTCCCCTAAGGCTCGCCGAGCTGGGCTGTAACATAACACACAGAGTAACCACAGGGCTGGGCAGGAACTAAACACTGAAAATGCATTACCGGTACATAGTCTTAGCTCTTGTATTCCAGTACGGTTAGTAATCAAAAGGCGTAATCAGTAATCACAGGAATACATGACAGTGACAATTACAATTAATGCTTTGAACTGCACATTAACAATAAGAAAGAAAAGAAGAAGCCATAACTCTGTGATGCACAGGGGAATGTAAATGTCACCGATAATAGTTGACATTTGTTGCAATATTTATAACAGAATTGTTGAAATGATGCCATTTACTTGGCGTTGACTGGAGTTCATTGTCGGACGATGAAAGGAAAACTAAACTGTTCAACATGGCGTCTGGGACACGACCTCTGGGTCCTTGTGTTTAAGAAGCAAGTGCTCCAACTACAGAGGATCACACTCTCAGTCCAGCACTTGTGTTTTATCTGCTGTTGCTGCAACAATACAATGCATTTAAAGCAAAGACGCTTATAATTCCATATATTATACAATACCTTATACAATTGTGACCGTCAACAATAGACTTGATATTTTAGCTATAGTTACATCCCTCACGATGCACAAATGCATCCTTCGCTTTTGAGATAAATAAAATGATACAAGAATAATTTCACATTCCACTTTACTCTGAAATAGAAAAAGTTTTCTTTCAGAACACAGTACTCTGATTGGACTATATCATAGAATTTGATACAAAATCCATTTTAAATTCAGGTGTCAGAATTCTCTAACTGATTTTCAAACTCTTCCTCCCAACATTGTGATGCAGGTAAACCTGGCTCCAGGCAGAAACGTCACAATCCATGATGTTCCCAGTGCAAAGAGATGGCAGGATGTGGTGCTGAGCAAGATGAAGCGGGCCACTGATTTTATTGAGAATGGGGTAAGTTTGAGCACAGAAAACTAAATCAGACAATTACTACAGACACATTTAATTAACACAAACACTTGATGATACAGCTGGGAAAAGACGCTGACTATCTCTTCATGATGGACATCGACAGCCTTTTTCACAACCGTTTTGGAGCAGAGGCTCTCAGTCGAATGTCCGCCACGCTTCACCGTGGCTACTACAAGGTTTACCATTTATATTATGTCACACACATGTTGTAGACACTGTGCAAAAGAAATGAAGCTAATCTAAGAACGTCACAGTCTCTAACGTATTCTGGGAGGTTTGGGACTTTTGCAGAACGCTGAACTCTGTATTTGTTGGAAATGTACTTTCTGCTCAAATGTCTATTATCAGTTTCTGTTAATGCATAAATTAACTTCTCATTAGGACACAAAACGTGAGAGGTTTCCATATGAGCGGAGTCCAAAATCCAAGGCTTACATCCCTGCTGACGAAGGAGACTACTACTACACGGCCGCTGTGTGGGGAGGATACATGGAGGACATGTACAAGCTGGTCAAGTGAGATACACACAAATAATCCTTTAACACTGCCAATATTTTACTAACAATTGTTGTCTTCTTTATTGGTAGACAATGCCATGAGAACGCCCTGGAGGACACTAAAAATGGAGTAGAAGCCGCATGGCAGGAGGAAAGTCATCTCAACAGGTGAAGTCCATCCTTTATTAAAGTCGTTTTGTTGGATTTGGCTTTGACTTTTATATTTACTGTGTGTTACTTTGTTTGTTAGATACTTTCTGTACAACAAGCCAACAAAAGTGCTGTCTCCAGAATATCTGTGGTCGGACTATGACGCGGTTCCCAAGGACATCAGAGTTAAACGGATTTCCCAATTAGTCAAGAATTATGAAGAAATCAGACCAAATGGAGGACACGATTAAACACAGACTGTGACAGGGTCGGTGTACATAGCCTAGTAAATATTTTTGGTGGGTATTTATTATCACATGGGGACTAAAATCAGCATACACTCACAGATTTGATCATTAAAGCAGAACTAAGTAACTCAGAGCTCCCCCTGCAGGTCTCTTGTGAAAATACACTGCCAGTAAAAAGACACTTTTTTTCCCCTTCCTTTTTATTGAAATAAGGAAGTACAATCACACAAAAACATTTCATGACACCACACCAGCCAGTGTTGTCTTCAGATCGGCGTCAGGAAATGTTGCAGCTGATTTTCCGCTCAGAGACAGCAGGGGGCGACGACGGGGGCTTCAAACACCCCGAAAATACATTTACAACCACCACACGGACTTATGAAGACGTTTAACGAGGTAAAAAATGTTACTTAGTTCTACTTTAAGTTAGTAATTTTACGGGAGTAAAAGTCATAGAATAATGCAATATTATGATATTTAAGTGCAGGTAAAATGAGAACACAATTTTACCACAAATAAAGTCAACATTTTAAAGATTTAGGCGTAATTTTTCCCAGTCAAAGCAATTAACAATTAACTTCTTCCGTTGCCGAACTTGAGCTGGCACATGAGTTTACATAAAGCCTGTATCGAGGTCTCGCTGATCTTTAAAATGTGCCACGTGTGCAGTTTAAAGGGCCCATGACAGGTTGAACCACTCATTTAACTAAAATGCAGTTAAGACAAATATATTTCAATTTCTACTAAAATCTATACACATTTTACCACAGTTTATCTATTCTTTTAGGTTTTTAATTTCACTTCCTGGTTGTAAAGTATGACATCACACTAGGAAATTACCATAGCATCCACATTGTACACTGGGCCAAAACTCATCTAATGTCACAGATTTAGTTAATTTGACAAATAAAAACACACATGAACACCTTTATTTTGTTGAATCAATGTTTAAAGGGTCAAAAAAGTAGTTTATTTTGTGTAAATTATGCATAACCTGTGTCTCCCCAGTGTGATGTCATCAGTTTGTTTACTTCCTGTAATTTTCAACAGATTTTTCAACTTTTCTCCACAAATAGCGACCTGATTTGTGTAAAACTATAATTTATATTTACAACAGGTATTAATACACCAAATAAAGTCAAAATTGGAAAATCTTAAAAACCTGTCATACGCACTTTAACTGTCATCTCTCTTCTCAAAGTAGAAGCAGCTGAAGATTAGTTCATGAAAAGTTTTCTAAGAATAGCATTTTTTGAATAAATTAAAAGTATTCATATTTTAGCGCAAGTACTGATACTTTTTGATACCTCCATCAGCATCGATATATTTGTCAAGCTGGGACAGAGCCGATGTAGCGCTGTGATTGGCTCATCACAGTAGCTGCCTCGAAGGATGACAGTGAGACGGTAATTAGTCATTAATAGAAAGCAGTTTAAATACATGTGTTCTTCTAAAACTCCTAAAATGAAAGCGTGTAGATATTACCAACGTGCCAAAGGGTTTGTAGCCAAGAGCTAGTTAGATAGATTTACATATGCTCTTCCTCCTGTGCAAATCAGGAGCATTTGTTTATTCCTTACCACACTGTCTGAAACAAAGGACTGAAACTGAGCTTTGTCTCTTTAGATTAAAAATAGTTTATTTAAATGTGCACAGATAAAATGACCTGGCCCTGACAAATGATCTTTCTCTACACGAGTCCAAAGAGTCTGAACAATGATAACACGCATCGTTAAACACAACATGAGGAGATAAACTATCAGAAAGATGAACCCTGAGGAAGGAACTTTTAGGCCAAGGTCCGTGTTAACAAATGTCAACATTAGGCAAAACACACCACGTTCACATTTATCTGGGACACGTTGACCAATCATTATAATTATTAAAGCTCATGGCAGCATGACTCTTTCCCACAACAGTTGTTCCAGCACTGTTTTATTTTATTTTTTTGTGAATCGTCACCTCCTTCTCCTCTTCTCTTGTTACACCTATTACTGTAATTTGTTTGACAATGCATTGTTGCTCTGTTTTTTATTTAAATAAAAGAAAATTGTTCACTAAATGATGTCTAGTCATTTAAGATGATCAACAAATGGTAGCGGGTGGTGGTGCATTTTCCTCTGAAGTTTTATTGTGTAACTTAGAGTTCCATGAAGAGCCTGAAGGTCATCGGGATTCCAAAGCCCTCTGACACCCCTGGGGTTTGTGCAGGTTTTATTTCACTTTCACACAAGGTTAGAGACATGACACCTTCAAGATAATGTCATGATAAAAGTTTACAACATCTTCAGTTACATTTTTGAATCAAAGTGTGCCCCGTATACTTCCATTATAAACCTTTTTCACCCTATGCCTTAATGTGGTACCATGAAAACCATCTCAACCTAAGCCCCTGGGTGGAGAATTGAATCATTTGGCCCTTCAGACCTTTTGCTGAATGTGCCCTGTATATTTTTAACACACATTTTATACATGATTTTACATTATAATCTCAAAATCAGATGTTTTATTAAGAAGTGGACATGAAACTAAACCTGAATAAAGGCATCAGAATGGTTGTCGGTGAAGCCTGTTCAGTGTGGCTTTATCTGCATTGAATGACTGCTGTTCATGTTCTTTTGATGACAAAGCTTTAAATCCAACCACATCTTCAAGCTTTTATTTAAACTCATATTTAATCTCTTATTTTAATCAGCTGTACTTTGAAAAAAAAAACAAATAAAGTATCAGTTTTGGTGTGACAGGTGATGTCTGCAGACACACAGAGGTCCAGGTGAGCGTGTCTGACAGGAGGAGGAGCGTCTGAGCTGTGGACGGATCCAGGGACAATCACAAAAAAGAAAACGACAAACTACACAGCAGCCAGTCCACGCTCTGCAGCTCCGTGTGAAGGCCCCATGGAGGCCCCACTGTTATTTTGTACTCTATAAAAAATAGCCAATGTTTTTGAAGTCCAAATCTATATGATCTCATTCTGCTGCCCCTGCACCTCCTGCACCTCCTGCTCCTCCTGCACCTCCTGCTACTCTGGCACCTCCTGCACCTCCTGCTGCCCCTGCACCTCCTGCTGCCCCTACACCTCCTGCTCCTCCTGCACCTCCTGCTACTCTGGCACCTCCTGCTACTCCTGCACCTCCTTCAGCAGACTTGTCACTGCTGAGGACAGGGGTTGCACTTTCTCTAAAATGTCCAAATGTGTGTCTGAAGAAACAGATAGATATTCTGATGACAAATCAAATCAATTTATTTTATAATGCCCAAAATCACAACAACAGTTGCCTCGATGGGCCACAGGTAAAAGCAGCTCAGATAACTGTCCCAGAACGCCCCTGTCCTTTGACCCTCCTTCGCGGCGAGGAAAAACTACAAAAAACCCCACAGGAAAAAGTAGAAACCCCGGGGAGAACCACAGTGAAGGAGAGATCCTACTCCCACGGACGGACAGGCTGCAGATGAACTAGGACTGACACATCCACTTGGACTGTGGAGCCAGAACCACTCAAGAGGGAAGGTGGCTGTGAAAGAGTTCCTCCAGGCGGATGAGGAACAGTTCACCCAGTGTAGAGAGAGCTCCTCCAGCAGAAGATGAGGAACAGTTCATCTAAGGTAGATGGAGTTCGTCCAGGCAGACGAGGTATACAAATACTTTGCTGCTTTGGTTATCGCTGTGTATTTTTTAGAACAAACAATGTTGTCAGTGTTTCTGCTCATATGTCTGTGATTATGATCTGCAGGAGGAGGAGTCTCTGCAGGAGGAGGAGTCTCTCTGATCAGACACGTCGACATGAACAGGTCGTGGTGCTGGTGATACTGTGGCGGTGATAGCGCTCACGAAGACAAACAAAATCAAGACGTGACATTTGAGACTGGCAGCTGTGCCGTAGTATTCCTGTCTTTATGGAAAGTTCACCTTTTGTGACTCGATGGCCACCAGTGAACTAAGCCACTGGAACTGACAGTAAACTTAAACCTGGGTGGAAACATTTACCGTCTGCAGGCTCTTCAAAAGGCCCGAACCAAATATTATTCAAATTGAATAGAAGTAAACAAAAATAAAACTAGGTTTCTTTTCAGCGCTGTAGCCAGGCTGACAAACACAGTAGAAACCTCAATACCAGTTACTCTTAGCTACTAGGACTTTCTTCAATTCAACTTCAACAACAAAATCACAATTATTGGAGCCTTCAGCAAAACTAAATAGGTTCATTGCTGATGATCAAGCAGCGACAGCTTCAGCCATAATGTCTTCTAAAACTTGTATTTTAGACTCAATCCCAAGTAGTCTCTTTAAAGAAATGCTCCCCCTAATTATAAATCCTATTCTTAATATGATAAATACTTCTCTAGAGAGCGGTTATGCCCCGCAGTCCTTCAAGTATGCAGTAATTAAACCACTTTTGAAAAAGCCTAATCTAGACCTTTTGACAAACTATAGACCTGTTTCAAATCTTCCCTTTGTCTCTAAAATCCTTTAAAGAGTTGTAGTTAAACAGCTTTGATGCCACCTATAGGACAATCATTTATTTGAAGTTTTTCAGTCAGGGTTTCATGCACACCACAGCACTAAAACTGCACTAGTTAAAGTCACAAATGATCTGTTATTAGCTGCTGATGATGGACAGGTCTCAATCCTGGTTCTGTTGGACCTCAGTGTTTGGCACCATCGATCACAGCGTTCTACAGAGGTTAGAATGTGATGTAGGTGCTTTAAATCCTATTTATGGAATAGGTCCCAGTTTGTTCATGTAAACCAGAGCTCCTCACTGTGCTCTAAAGAAACCTACGGTGTGCCGCAGGGTTTAGTACTCGGTTCAGAACTCTCTCTACACTAGATGAACTGTGGCATGACCAGCCATTCCCGCTATCTTTCAATATCTTTCAATTTTGAAAGAAAGTGGGTATGGGCATGCTCGCTAAACTGAATTTTTGTATTGTTATTAGACTATAAACTTCCTCTATTTTGGGGTAACCGAGCCAGTCAGAACTGTGAGAGAACGTCACATCTCATGTGCCGTGATTACAAGCAATAACTAGCAAGATGGCGTCGATGATGAAAATGTTGGAGGCTGCTCTCTCCTCTGTTTTAAAAGACCAGGACGTGTCGTTAAAACCACAGCCAGAGGAAGCTTTACAGCTACAGCCATTTTGGACTGACACCACAGCTCTCTGCCTTTCATAAACCGTCCTGTTGTGGTGCTGTCGTCACGTCCGCTGTTCGTCTGATTGACGTATGTTTGTTCCGTCCACCTGAAGTCAAATTGTGTGACGGCATCTCCAGAGATGGAGATTAGAATGGAGGCCAGGGAAGATGAACTGTGCCTCATCTGCCTGGAGGAACTCTCTCTGCACCTCTTGAGTGGTTCTGGTCCAAATGGATGTGTCAGTCCTGGTCTGTCCGTCCGTGGGAGTAGGACCTCCTTCACTCTGGTTCTCCCTGGGTTTTACACTTTTTCTTATACTGACAGCTCTACAAATCTGGCATTTCCTTTTCCTTTATTCATTCATTCATGTTCTACCGCTTGTTCCTCAAATAGATATTATATACATATTAAGCCTAATAATCCCTGGATGTTGCGCCACTGAGCTCATCATGTCAGACACACCTAAATAATTTAATCTAAAGCACACATTATAGTCCTTCGTCTTAAACAACTGCTGTCTTAAGACAAAGCTTCTTGAGGCTGGTGTAACGTCAGCCCCAGACGCACCGCGCTGACACTGATAAAGTAAAACAACAACTCAAATGTGCAGCAGACTCAAACACCAGATAATCACTCACCTCTGCTGCTCATTTTGATATGAAGAGCTAACCTGTTTGACCTGTTTAAGCCTGTAACCTCATGGTGAATGAAGATGCTTCAGTCAGATGCACATTTGAGATTGTGCTGGCCTTGTTGTTGTTTTTACCTTACACCACCCCGACATCAGGGAGTCGCCGTACCAGATATCAGAAAGGACACACTCCTGCTACATAAAGGCACGTCGCAGGAGTGCCACATACCTTTATGTGGCAGGATATGATTATCCTGTAACATATGATTTGATTTACTGCTCTGTGGCCCATCAAGCCACTGTTGTGTTGATTTTGGGCAAAACAAAAATAACTTGAATTGAATTTTAAAGTGTGTTGTTATTTACATCTTTATTTTATGACAAAAATAAACTCCAAAAGCTGTACACAATTTGTACAATGACGTCATGCAGAACAAAAGTTCAAATGACATTGTTTTTATGTGTGCTGGGGACAGGAAATGTCCCGTCGTGATCACATGCACCTAAAATAATGGCAATATTCTGAACAAAAACAGTGTTATCTTTCATGATCATTTCATGAAAAACTGTGACTGTTTTTTAAAACAACTATAAGTTAAGAGTGCAGAAATTAACTCTGAAGGCAAAATTGTTTATTTAATGTTTAAAGGACACATATTCTGCTGCAGTGACCCTTTTGAGCTTTTGGCCATGTTCTAACATCCTCATTCAGGCTGTTTTGAATCTCCTCTCCGAGCGTCAAAAACACGTCCAGCTGATTTCCCTCGATCCGTGACGTTTATACAGATCATCTACGTCATTTATCCGAGAATCTTCTGCTGCTTTAAGTCCTTAAATCATCACAGACTCGTTCTGAGCATTTCTGCCTCTAAACACGATCACTGCTGCTCGAGGCTGATCATAGTGTCTCTTAAAGTGCTAACATAACAAAACTGACAGTTGACTGGATACACTCCATACGTGCCATTGCACACAGCAGACAAATCCTTTCATTTAGTTCATAATAAACTTTTTTTTGTTTCAAAATAGCAAATTTAAGATACTCAAGAGCATGTTTAAAGGCTAATAACAATACAAAAATGTACAATATTTTTCCTGCAACATTATTAGCTGGCCTGTAGCTCTGTCAATACAGAGATTTTGTCACACCAATAATACCTGTGTTGTTTATAGAGTTAGAAAAAGTTCAACTGGAAGTTGAGAATGAGAACTGAGACAGACAGACCGCATTAGAGAAACACATGTTGGGTTGATCACTCATAGACTTCGTTATTGTCACTTCTCTATCAATTTTAGTTGACACAAATCTGAGTTTGGAGCATGAATTTCTGAGAGAGCGTCACAGCAGCGTCAGAGGAGAGCGAAGTAGTGAAGAGACAGGAGTCCGAGTCCTGTCAGAGCACAGAGAGTTTCACAAACGTGTAAATATGACCAACGTTGCACAATTTTCAGTTTAAAAAAGAAAAACATATAGAAAAAACTGATCTTATTCGGACAAAAAACAAACCAGTTTCAGCACTTGGCCTTCCTCAGGTGAACACAGGATGAGTATCCATCTTAAATGGAGTGTGACAAGCACCCAAGTGTGTCTTTGAGCAGTTCGTCATGGTCTCTTCCTCTCAGTGGTGCATGGAGGACAGAACCAGAGGAAACTGATATCATGATTGTGATCGTTAAAATGCACTGCTACGGGACAATCCCTGTTGTTCCTCCGGATAGAGCTCTTGGGTTCACAGATTCAGTTTGAGTTTCCTTGTGGTCTTTCCATGTAAATGACATGTGTCGATGCACATGTGATGACACCTTCGATAAGGTGTGAGGATGTAAGAAATGGTTAGTTTTTACAGTGTTATTGCATTGTGTACAATGTAGAGGCTCAACAGAGTTTGTGAGAATCATTTTGATTTCCCCCCGTTTATTTACGAAATCGAAGACGGTTGAAGTTTCTGGGTCTGATTTCTAAAAGGGCCAATGTTTCAGAAAACCAGATTTAAAAGCAGGTGTGTGGGCGAATACTGAGTGAAACAAGTTACAGAAAATGTGACTGAGCCCGATCATATCATCATCGACCCATTTCGATGCAGAAATGTTCTTTTCACATCGGTAGCTTGTCAGATAAAATCCTCAGTAGAATGCAAATTCTTCTTAATTCATAAAATGTACTTATGGATAAACCTCATAAAGGAAATAGGATGGAAGCTAGAGGCCAACAGTTAAGTGTTTTTATTAGTTACGATATTGCTGTTGCTTTTTTACCCACATCCATAAAACTCACTCTCTCAGAACTGAATTATGCAGAGAAATGGAGGTGAGACACGAAACTGTTTAATAATGACACGTTTTCCAACTCCTCAACATTTACATGTTTGATAGTTATGGGTGGGGTTAAATACAAACTTTTTTTTTTTTTAAATCCACTAGTTTGTACCAGAAACTTGCAGGTAAAAGTCATCTTCAAAAGTGAAGTAATTATATTTTATGACATTAAGGAGTTTGTTTGAGTTGTAGGATGTAGTCCTGTGGTTCTGCACTTAGAGTACTACCTCCAAACCTCCCTGATGAGGTACATTTGTGTCCAGGCTGGTTCTATCCAACATGAGCAAAAGTTATTCACAACAGGACATTTCTCTCTGAAGTCCATAGGTTGGTGCAGCGCCCAGATGCACTGGCCAGCATGAACTCAAATGTGCATCTGACTGAAACAACGATTAATTCATTCCCACAAGGATACAGGCATAAACAGCTCAAACAGGTTTTTAAGTTCATATCAAACTGAGCTGCAGAGGTGAGTGCCAGGGCAGTGCGTCAGTGCATTACACCAGCCTCGTGCTTTACTTTAAAACACACTCTCAGCTGTCATTTAAAATGAAGGACTATAAAATGAACTATGTGAATGTATGAAGTGATGAGCAGCGCCGCACCCAGCAATTATTGGGCAATGTGCACTTCCTTTTAAAGGAGGTGGAACAATGTGAGGCAGGCTTTTGTCAAGCTATATTTTAAAATGTAGTTGAATGATGTCAATCTAAATATTCAAGTTAATTTAAGACAATTTTACAACCTATAACATATATACATTTACATATTATAACATATAAGCCTCGTTTAGCCCAACGCAGACGTCTTACACTGTAGTGCTTAACACCCAACTTTTGTCAGAACATTTTGCTGAATCATTGAACATTTTAGCAAAAATCCTTGGTACGAAGGCTAATTTGTGGGAACAAAATGGTAATTTGAGGCCACAAATTAGACACTTTCCCCGGACCAGA
Source organism: Rhinogobius similis (assembly GCA_019453435.1). Classification (NCBI taxonomy): domain Eukaryota; kingdom Metazoa; phylum Chordata; class Actinopteri; order Gobiiformes; family Gobiidae; genus Rhinogobius; species Rhinogobius similis. Next base: position 6,418,560 of record CM033633.1, read on the forward strand.
GACATTTCTTTGTTATAACTGAGTCTTGCTCTTTCACGCTCTCTCTCTCACAAGACACACACACAGATAACACTCACACATGCAAATATTACTCGTACACTCACCCATACATGTATAACATAGAACATACACACATACACTCACAATTACCGCTGTCTCAAGTCCACTGAGTCCCAAGTCCACTGTGTCCCAGGCCCTTTGTCGCCCAAGTGTCCTAAGTCCAACTTGTGCCCTAAGTCCTCTGTGCCCCAAGGCCTCTGTCTCCCAAGTGTCCAATTTGTGTTGTTATGGCCCTGGGCCTACAGATCCCACCTCCTTTTGTATTTTTTGACTGTTGTGTGTCTTTGTGTGAAACTGGCTGGGGAGTTCCTGCTGGAGAGTGGTGGCATGCTGAACGTGATTGGCTGCTGCCTCCTGGCCCGCTGATTGGAGGGCCAATCAGTCCACCCGTGGTCCCGCCCAGTATTTAAGGACTCGCTCCACACCTGTTCGGGGCTGCTGGCCTGTGTGGCCAGTATGCCATTATGTGTCAGGGCTGCTGGCCTGTGTGGCCAGTATGCCATTTTGCCATTTTGCCATTTTGTGTCAGGGCTGCAGTGGCGGCACCTGTATTTGTTCAGGACTGCACTTTATTTAAACCTTTTCCCATCTTTGGTTTATTTTGTTACCTCCCCTACCCTAGCTGAGCTGGGTTGTAAGATGTGTACCAAGTCCTCTGTATCCCTGTTCTTCTGTCTCCCAAATGTCCCAAGTACATTATGTCCCAAGTCCTCTGTTTCCCAAATGCTCCAAGTCCAAGTTATGTCCCTAGTCCTCTGAGTCTTCTGTCCACTGTAAGGCCTTTGTGTCCCAAGTCCACAGTGTCCACATTGCTACTTTATCTGCTTTGTGTCCCTAGTCCACTTTGTCCCAAGTTCGCACTGTTTGATCTCCACATTATCCCTGAACCAGATTGTCCCAAGTTCACATTGTGCTAAGTCTAATATATTCCAGGATATCAGGTTTGTCTCTTGTCCATTTTGTCCCAGTTCCCAGGTTCCACATAGATCCATTTTTTGTCCTCTTCAATTGACTGTTCACAGCGCAACATGGTCTCTCTCATAATGTATATATGTAAAGTTCTCATTTTTGGTTCTGTTGTCCAACAGAAGCAAGTTCAATGCAAGTTCCACTTAATTTCATGACTAGCATTGTTTATAATCCAAAAGAAATTTTACTTTATATTTCTCATTAGAGCACTAGAAAAGCAATCATAGAAGGAGGAACATCATCTGAACTGATCAAGGACTTTATATTCCCTTACCAGTATAACTTTGCTTGCTCCATTGAGTTGAATGAAAATTTTACAATTCCTTGTCCACGTGGCTTTGATCTTGTTGTTTTTGCTCAAGATGCGAGCTTCTCCAGCCATGTCAGCTGTTTTCTTGGTCTGTTCCTTTCAACTTTTTTCCTTGACGAAGTAGCTCTGTTTTGCGCTTTCTGCTCACAAGGCGCAGAATGATTGCAGGTTTTGTTTTATCTTTCTGCGGAGGGGTGTGGCACGCTGAGATGTCATTTGCGTCCAGGTGAATGTGCCTTTCTTTCATAAACTTTAGGACTTGCCCCTCCAACGTTAGCAAATCCTCTGCCTCCGCGTCCTCCCCAACATTCCTTCCCGTCGCTGCAGCTCTGGCGAAGGAGCGAGGTCTGATGTTTAAACTGGTAATGATGATCTTCCAGCCTTGTGTACTGTTCCAGACTGTCGATTCTTTTTTCCAACTCGAGGATAGTTTTGTCTTTTTCCCTGATACTTTTTTTCAGTAACTTGACTTCATCCACGGGTTCTGTCAGTTTAGTCAGCTCTTGAGATACTCTGGCCATGTCCCCCGACATGAAGTTCAGCAATTTACGAATCTCCTCTATGTCGTTCTCCATTTGCAAGTTTTTCTTCGGGGGAATTGCCAACAATTTCTTTAGTTTTAAGTAGTTTTCTTAGTGTATATTTGCAGAAATCTTAACTTATTTGTCAATTAGTTTTGCCGCAGCTCACAGGGCACTGCCATCTTGGTTGCCCAAGATGGATGCAGATTAATGAAGCTGAACAAAAGGATTAATTAACAAATCCACAAAAGTTGATAGAAGTGTGTTTGTGCCACTATCATACTAGACGAATAGGATGTTTACAATAAAGGAAATGAAAATCTGAATCAGATATCAATTTATTGTAATAAAAACTTGAGCTTTTGCCTTTCTCATTTTTGATGTGACCTTGTTTCTTATGGTTGTGTAGTTGTTAAGGACAAATAATATGCATTATTTGTATTGTTATTAGCCTTTAAACATTCCTATTGAGTATCTTCACTTTGACATCTCATGTTTTAAAACTAAAAATAAAATGTTTTTACAAAGAACAATACAACCATATATATATATATATATATATATATATATATATATATATATATATATATATATATATATATATATATATATATATATGTATGTATATATATACCATATATACTTAGCTGTGGCTCCATATTACTGGCTGCAGAGGCATTTACACATGTGTAGATACACAGTGGTTTGATATGCTTTTGGTGGGTTTTTTTTGGTGTCACGCAGTTACAGTCATCGTGTTTAGTGATGATTAGTGACGTCTAAAATCGGAGAAAAAACATCATCCATTGAGGGAGTTAAGCAAGAAGTGTTTCTGATGGTCGAAGGGAGAGGATTTTCAAACCAACATTCCTCAAAACAGCGTGAATGCAGCTCAATGCAACTCTGGGTATGTTTTGACGATGGAACACATGGAACATGACTAAAAGCTCAAAAACTCACTCACAAAGACACACCCAATGACAATTCTGTCTTGACATGCCGCACTAACAATAGAATCACAAGTATTAGAGATATATGAGATTAGAACCACAATTATTACTGAGCACACTCTGTAAAGCTAATGTCCTACATTAATCCATGCGTAATAGATACACTGCTGTCATTATGTCCTCTAAAACAGTGATTCTTAACCATAGGGCCGGGGCCCAAAGTAGGGCCGCGAGCACCTCCTTGAGGGCCGCACAATCACTGAAATATAATACATTTAATATGAGATTGGGCCTCGAGTTACTTTAGACAGAAAAAGTCGGGCCTCAAGGTAAAAAGGCTTAAGAACCCCTGCTCTAAAACATATTTTAGACCCAGTTCCAAGCAGACTCCTCCCCCAATGATAGATGCAACACAAAAAGGCTCTGATAAATCTAATTACACATGTAATTCATTTATCGATGAAACACAACAACAGGAGCATGGAGGAGGTCAAAGATGGAGGTCAGAGGAGCAACAGGAGGTCAGGGGTGGCACAGGGGAGCTAAAGAAGCACTTTGGAGGTCAGAAATGGAGGTAAGAGGAACAGCAGGAGGTCAGAGAAGCATGGAGGTGATCAGAGGAGCCGGAGGAGGTCAGATGAGCAGGAGGAGGTCAGAGATGAAGGTCAAAAGAGTACTGAGGAGGTCAAAGGAGAACAGAGGAGGTCAAAGGAGCACGGAGGAGGTCAAAGGAGCACAGAGGAGGTCAGAGGAGCAGGAGGGGATCAGAGGAGCAGGAGGAGGTCAGAGGAGCCGGAGGAGGTCAGAGATGAAGGTCAAAAGAGTACTGAGGAGGTCAAAGGAGAACAGAGGAGATCAAAGGAGCCGGAGGAGGTCAGATGAGCAGGAGGAGGTCAGAGATGAAGGTCAAAAGAGTACTGAGGAGGTCAAAGGAGAACAGAGGAGGTCAAAGGAGCACGGAGGAGGTCAAAGGAGCACGGAGGAGGTCAGAGGAGCAGGAGGGGGTCAGAGGAGCAGGAGGAGGTCAGAGATGAAGGTCAAAAGAGTACTGAGGAGGTCAAAGGAGAACAGAGGAGGTCAAAGGAGAACAGAGGAGGTCAAAGGAGTATGGAGGAGGTCAAAGGAGCACGGAGGAGGTCAGAGGAGCAGGAGGAGGTCAGAGGAGCCGGAGGAGGTCAGAGATGAAGGTCAAAAGAGTACTGAGGAGGTCAAAGGAGAACAGAGGAGGTCAAAGGAGCACGGAGGAGGTCAAAGGAGAACAGAGGAGGTCAGAGGAGCATGGCGGAGGTCAGAGGAGCAGGAGGAGGTCAGAGAAGCAGGAGGAGGTCACGGAGGCTGTTTTTTGGTGGATTTGTTCATAGAACCTGCTCCACAGTTTTAACCATTTGCGCCGCAGACTGTTGTGGTTGGTATCTGTGAGGACACCTGAGGAGACGCGCAGAGACAAGCTGTCGGGAGGTCGGATTGTCATAATGTGCCTTTATTATATCCATCGTAGCTCGTCTTTGGTCCTACGACGGTTCTAAGTTTGGTCTTTGAGATCTACGAGCCATGATTTTGAGCCACGACTCAAGAGTTTTCCCACGATCAGATTTCTTATGTCGCAATTGTGCAGTGGACACCCGGCTTTAAACTACACAGACCGATAAAAATACATGTGAACACCTTTATTTTGTTGAATCAATGTTTAAAGGCTCAAAAAAGTAGTTTATTTTGTGTAAATTATGCAAAACCTCAGCCTCCCAAGTGTGATGTCATCAATTTGTTTACTTCCTGTAACTATAATTTAAACAAACCATAATTTATATTTACAACAGGTATCAAAAGTCCAAAGACATGACTGTGTAGGTTAATTGACAACTCTAAATTGTCCATAGTGTATGAATGTGAGAGTGAATGGTTGTCTGTCCTTGTCTGTCTGTGTGTGAATGAATGAATGAATGAATGAGAGTGAATGCGGGACAACAGATGGAAACTAGCCCAAGGCTACAATCTGGTGTGTTTACAGCATGTATATCATGTATGTTCATTAACATGCACTGTCCCAACAAAAATAAATAAATAAATAAATAAAATACCAAATAAAATAAAAACTAGAAAGTGATAAAAATCTGACATACGCACTTTAAAGTCTGTGTGATAGGTTAGATGACACAGCAACCATTTTGAAAAAAGCGAAAATACATTTTAATTACACAATAGTTATGATTTGATAAATAATTATACCTGATAACAGCCTTTATTTTCTTGAATGATGGTTCAAACTGTCAAAAAATGTGTCTGTAAATTGTCTTATTGTATTTGATGACGTCACAGAGGGATTCCATCTCACTACAAACTTAAATAGAATCATGTTGACTACGTTTTAGTGAAATGTGTCGTTGGACCTGTCTCATAGACCCGGCTTTAAACTATACATGTTTTAAGAGTAAAAGATATTCATAGCATATTAGATGTAGTTTGTCCAGTTTGTAGCTGCTTGGTGGGACGGTCTCGAAAAGACTGAACTTGGTAAAAAAAAAAAAAAGTCTTCCACAAAATCAGTTGAAATATGTGGCTGAAAGACAAAATGCAAAAACGCAGCCCATTTTCACGGTGCTTCTACTTTAGTGCAGTGGTGGATGAGCTTCTCTATTTTGTTACTCAACTAAAATTACAGATACAGCAGCAAAAAAATACTCAAGTAAAAGTATCACATTTTTAAATCTGCTCAAGTAAAAGTATTAAAGTACTCCTTTATTTATCCTGTTTGTGGACTTCAGCTCTGCATTCACCTCCGTCCTCCTGCTCTGCTCCAGGACAAGCTCCTCAGCTCCACGTGCCTGACTCCATCTGCAGGTGGATCACTGACTTCCTGACGGACCGGAGGCAGTGCGTGCGGCTGGGGAAGAATGCCTCGGACACTCGGACTATCAACACAGGAACTCCACAGGGCTGTGTACTTTCTCCTCTGCTCTTCTCCCTGTACACCAACTGCTGCACCTCCAGCCACGACTCTGTAAAACTGATCAAGTTTGCAGACGACACCACCCTCATCGGACTCATCTGGGACGGCGATGACTCTGTCTACAGGAGGGAGGTGGACCGGCTGGTGTCCTGGTGCAGCGACAACAACCTGGAGCTCAACGCCCAGAAGACAGTGGAGATGATCGTGGACTTCAGGAAAGTCTCATCCTTGTTAGGGAAGTGTTGTCCCAACGAGTCCTAGAGTTGTAAGGAGAGGCAGGAGACTCTGGATGTCTGAGGCAGGAGAAGTTTATTTACCATCAGTCCGGACTCGGCGACTTGAATACTCAACACATTGTGCTAGTATTGGCTATTCAAGCCTGACTGAGCTTCCACACACAGAGGTTTAAATAGTGGTAAGAAGGCCAGCTTGGAGACAAACTGGCCGAGATAAAATGAGAAGTGCATAGCATACCACCTGGCAGACGAGTTCACCATGGAATCTGATAATATTAGAGAAGGACAAATTCTTTACCAGTGGGATGACGCCCGTCGTAGATAGAGCTAACCACTCAGAAATGTCAACAATGGTAGAAATGGAGGTGCCCTTGTTAAGACTATGTACAAGATAGAATTTATACAAAAATCCTCACCTCCTCCATCACCGTGTGGTTCATCCTGATCAGCTGCAGCCTTCCATCTGTCCAGGACCTGTACATCTCTAGGTCTCGGAGCAGGTCGGATCACAGCTGACCCTTCTCACCTGGACATGGATCATTTGAGCCACTCCCCTCGGGCAGGAGGCTACAGTCCATCCGGACCAGAACCTCACACACAAGAACAGTCTCTTTCCCTCAGCCGTTGGACTCATGAACACTTTAGAACACCTGCCACTTTAACAATAGTATTATAAAAGAGCTATCCATCTGCACTGCCAAGTTGTACCACTGTCTATCCAACTGTACATTTTTGTATATAGTCTTTATAGTTTATTTTATCTTATTTAATTCTTAATTCTATACATGCCTCTTTTTTATATATATATATATATATATATATATATATATATATATATATATATATATATATATATATATATATATCTTGCTACTATTTTATTCATTATTTTATGTTGCACCTTATGTGTTTGTGAAGTTTGATCACTGACAATGGCAATAAATCTGATTCTGATTCTTTAAAAATGCACTTTAAGAGGTAAAAGTAAAAGTAATTCTTTTTGGTTTGGAGAACTTTTACATCATCAAACTGTAATTTTGGTTGATTTATTCTGTTGAGTTTTAGTCATTATAGGCAATTTTCCTGATTATTTTTCTCTATAGAGGCTTTTTGTTTGCAAAATGGGAACTTTTCAGCATGTCTAAAAGTGTAAGAAAATATATTATAACTTTTCAGTCCAGTTCATAAATGTAGTGGAGTAGAAAGTACAGATACACGCTCTGAAATGTACTGACGTTAAAGTAAAAAGTATCTACTATAAAATATACTTAAGTAAAGTACAGATATATAAAAAATGACTTAACTACTGTACTTTTACTTTTGTATTTTGTCACTTTCCACCTCTGTTTACGTGACCCAATAGCCGCAGGAGTCAGGGCTCTGTTTGAATGTTTCTCCTCCATGAACCGGAGCTACACGAGACGTAAAGAAGGGTGGAAATTCTACGAAACAGACTTATGTGGTTACGTTGAAACCCATACATTGGACACACCCTCTCTTTGTCATGCAGCCGAGATAATGAATGTGTTGAAAAGAGAGGCTGGTTTTGCCTGAGGAGTTACTAGAAAACCTGCATAGGTATTTTACCCTGAAGTGCCTCTGACAGGGTGGACTACTCTTTTAACTAAAACGCAGCTAAGATCAAAATGTTTCAAACTTTGCTAAAATACGTCACAAATTTGATCCCAGTTCAGCAATTTTTTAGGTTTTTAATTTCACTTCCTGGTTGTAAACGATGACATCACACTGGGAAATTAACAAGCGACCGTCCTGTACACTGGGCAAAAATTCATCTAATGGCACAGATCTTAATAAAAATAGCTTTATTTTGTTGAATCAATGTTTAAAAGCTCAAAAAAATCGTTTATTTTGTGTAAATTATGCGTAACCTTTGTCTCCCCAGTTTGATGTCATCAGTTTGTTTACTTCCTTTAATGTTCAACATATTTTTAAATTTTTCTCGACAAAGGGCGACCTGATTGGTGTTAAACTATTTTCATATACATTTATCTATATCTATATATATCAATATTTATATTCACAACAGGTATTAATATCTCAACTAAAATCAAAACTAGAAAATGATAAAAATCTGTCACTTTCAAGTCTGTGTGACAGGTTCGACGGACGACACATTTGACTAAAACGCAGTGAACCTGATTATATTTAAGACTTTACTAAACATTTTGCCCATTGCAACCATTTTGAAAACAAGGGCCAAAATCGATATAAATAACACAATAGTTATATTATATTGATAAATAATAATACCTAATAACACCTTTATTTGTTGTTATTTGCGTCTAATCTGTCATATAGACTTTAAAAATATACGAGGACAGCTTGATTTCATTGGATTCATGTTTAAAGAGTCCGAAAAACGTGTTTCTTGCGCGTGACTTGTGCCAAACTTTTGAAAGAAGTCTCAATATGTCATTATGTCTTGGAACTCTGCCCCGTTTCCTGGAATTTTCAATGTATATTTTTCAACTTTTCTTCACAAACTGACTCTTGATTGGCGTTAAACTATGTCCTTACAACACGTATTATTCCACCAAATAAAGTCAAAACTAGGCAATTATAAAAACCTTTTGTGCGCGCTTTAAGAGGAGTTATAATTTTGATCTCTCTCATGAATCTTCTTCCTCCCCCTGTTCTTGTTTAGCGAGAAAGACAGGACAGGTGTCTTCCGAGAGGCAACAGAACAGAAGAACAAACAGAGGGTGGCAAACAGTTGGGGTCTGGAGAGTTTTGTTCTGCCCCTCCCTCTTCTTCCTCGGGCTCTCGGTGTTTGGAAGAAGCGCAACGGGCCTGTAACGTTCACAGGACGCGCTCAGAGGAGAAATGTCGCGTAACATCCACATTTTTGCCTGTCTCGGTCTTTTTGGTGTGATATGTTTGGGGTAAGTCTGTGCTTTAAGTTCAATTATCTGTAGTGGGCTGATATTTAAGGTGAAAGGTCAGAGAGACGTACGTACTTTATGAATTCTGGGATTTAGCAAAAAAATTTTAATGGAGAAAATTTGCTTTTTTTTTTTTTTTTTGGAGTTTACTGATATTACCCTCTAGAAAAAATGTCAGACTGCAGACATTAGAGCTGCAACAAGTTAATCGATTACAGAAATGGTTGTCAATCAAGGAATCATTAACTGGTCTCTAGATTCTAAAACATTCTGTGTGCTGAAAGAAGAGGTTTTATTTCTCAGACAGAGCAGGAACGACACAAAAAACAGGCAGGAAACGTGAAAATTGTGTGTTTTTGATTAAAATGCTAACAATATTCTTTGGATGTTGTCAAACGGCTTCACTTCAGCTTTATTTGTTGTCAGGTTATCGTCTTCTGTTAGATGTCCGACACATACAAAATATTTAGCTGTAGAGTTGCAGACATAGATAGTTTTCTCAGACTGTAGAAGACCTGTTTTGCTCTTACAAGAGGACATTATATCACGAGTTCTCTTACAAAATCACTGCAAAAACGTCAAATGTTGTGATTTCCTGCATAAGCTCTTTCGTTCCCGCTGCCTCCATCATTTTTGACTCGAAGGCTGTTGTGTAAATGTGGAGAGAGGCTGGAAATGTCTGTAAAATGCTGGAGGCAGAGGCTTCTTCCCCCGCCGTGCAAACACTCAAGAGAACACTGGAATTTCAAAGATTCTGATGACGGCATTTAAAAGGGTCAAAACAAATCCCTGAAGCACAAATACAGAGTCAGACAGGTCAAAGGTTACACAGGTTTAGGTTTCTGATTCCTGGCATTGATTCCAGCCGTGTTTTAGATTCACATTCATGTTCTGGTTTTGTCCATAAGCTGTATATAAGAAAAAATATTTTGTGATTTGTTTTTTTTATAACATATTAACTTTATCCTTAAACCAATCTGCAACAATCTTAGGAAAGGATTTCAGTGAAACTATATGATGTTTTCGTGAAATAAAGATTGTCCCAAGGAAATGACGACGAAGCATCAGTGAGCTTCGTTTTCAAGATTAACCAGAAAAAATGTGTAAAAAGCTTCTTCATGACCGTGTCCTTAGTGTTATAAGCTTTAGTATCTATAATAACTTCACATTATTAAAACAAATTCATGGTTAATAATGTGAATGTTAATTTGTTAATACAGAATACAAAACAGTGCATAAAAAGTTTGTATATTTCTCTAGAGCAGTGGTGGTCAATAGAGTGCACCGCCGCACCCTCTGACTTGACTCAGATAAAAAAATATATATATATTATTATTATTATTTTATTTTTGGCTCTATGTTTCATAGTTTGTGTAAAATAAACACGTGCCTTCATAGTATATATTTGAATAATGTTAAACGTTATTATTTAGTTCATTTGTGCACAGAAGGAGCGTCTGTGAGAGCCTTTTGAGACAAAGGGTGGAGCATCTAAGGGTATTCTGCTTTTAGATTACATGACAGCCCTAAAGTCCCGCCCTCGTGCACAGACAGGAGCGCACCTTGATTAGTATTTGCATATTGAGATTCAGCTCTGACCACATTCAGTCACAGACTCTGCTTTTCCGCATTTTTCTACTGTCTGTGATGAATATTTCATCTTAAATTCTAATCTTCAACCTTGTGTGTACAAATGTAATGGTGCACCCCTAAAAAAATATACCGCCACTGGTCTAGAGTTTGTTTACCTGACTGACTTTGATTCTTCTTTTTTTACAGGCTTGTTTTTGTTTACAATGGGTCACTCTTCAACAACGGGCAAGTTTTATACAAACCTCCAAGACACAAACACAAAGTTCAGCTTGTAACCTTTCAGATAAATTAAAATGACAAAGAAATGAAGTTTACACAAGGCTGTAATTTAACGTGCATATGACAGTTTCAACTACTAAAACGCAGTGAACATGATTATATTCAAATTTGACTTTACAACTATTTGGCCCCAGTTTTTGTTTACATTGTTACTTCAGAGTTGAACATGAGCATCAGATGAGACAGAATGACGTCTACTGAGATGTGAAATAGCTGGCTCGATGCAGACAGCCTCCGCCGCATTGGTCTGGAGAATGTGACGACACAAATCAGCTGAACTCAATGGCAAATGTTGCAATTGTGTGGAAAAATTGACTATAATAAGCCATTCATTCACCTTGTTCGGAAGTTGCTGTGGGCGCCGCCGTCTTGTTTCCGTTGTATTGGTTCACACAGGGCAGACGAGCTCAACAGAAGATAAGTTATACATGGACTTAAAAGCTTAAAAACTTAAAAGCCATACTCAGGGTATCAGCCCCTCGTTCTCCATTTACATGAACGGGTTCTCGTCAAACCAGAAGTGCGTTTACAACAGGCGTGTGATCTGTGGCAAAAAGAAGCAAAAGTGGGCGGGGTAAAGTGAATAATCATGATCAAACAGGGCTGATTTGTGTTTCTTCAAACAACATATTGGCTGCATTGAGGTTATACTTTATATCATGTTGAACTTTTCGCATTCGGCACCAGTTTGTGTTCTTTTCATATATTTTGTCATGCAGTCGGCCTGTATGGTTATGGGATTATTTAATCCCATTCACCAGTAACAGGTAAATAGGATGTTTGGTGGTGATTATATTCTAAGCAAAAGTTCAGAAATCTACACTTAAAGGTCCCATATTCTGCTATTTTCCCCTTTACACAGTCTATTCTAAGGGCTTTGTTGATAAATGTTTGCGTTGTGTAATATCCATAACATAACAGTTTCCAAAAAACACCCATTTCTTGGACTGGCCCCCCTCCTTGTAAAAGCAAACGGCTCACTCTGAGATCTGACCCCCCCGAACAGAGAGCAGGCTGCCTCCCCCGCCCAACCTGCGCGCCTCCCCCGCCCAACCCGTGCCAAAGCCTAGAGTGGAGATGGTGCATGCGCCGTGTGCTCCGGTAAACAGCGATACACAAACACTGAATAAACATTTTATCCGTCCTGACGGTGCGTCGTGCTGAGTCCTACGTCCTGGATCTGACCTGGAGTTTGACGTGCTCCAGGGCCTCAACGACGGACGTTTCCGTTTGGTAAATAACAAGCTAACTCTTCTATCTGTCGTATCCATCGTGTAATTACTGTGTAGCATTAGCATTAGCTGTTTTTATTCTGCGGCTGCGCGCTTCCTGGAGGCGTGGCTTAAACACCGCGTCATCCTGGTGAAGCCGCGTCATCTTAGTGAGGAGCCCCCGTCTGCTGCTCAGCCGAGGGGGACGGAAAAGACAGTTCTCTAGCGAAAACATGCGGGAATCAATCAAAAAACCACTTTGGGCACAACATACGAGGCCCAAATAGCACTGTAGGAAGGTTAAAACCTCTGAAAAGTCGATTTTGCATGTTATGGGACCTTTAAAGTTTAGCCTTTAGCTCAGATGACAGTTTCACACACTAATTAAATAAACATCTAAATTAAAAATGTAGCAAGATTCTTGATGAAGCTTTGACTTCACTCTCTAGATTATTCATAATTTGTATTTTTAATTTTTTTGGCTAACAGCTAATGCTAACGGCTACAGAAAAAATACACAAAACTGCTGCCGGAGTCCTAAAAATCACACCGGACTAGCCGCGTTGCTAAGTGGTTGATATAAACCGCAACATTTATGTATTTATATCCATAGACATATAAATAAGTAGACGCAGCATTTGAAAAAAATAAATAAATTGGCCCTTTTTGCCCTTTATTATGCAGGGATTGCTGATTTCAGTGCTTTTTTATTCATGAAATTGCAACATTTGCCATTGATTCACCGGACAAAGATGGCGGCGCGCTGTCTGTATCGTAGCAACTGTTCACGTGGGTTTAAACTGTCAAAAATGTGCGTGTGAATTGTTTCTGCTTTTTGATGACATCACAGAGGAATGATTTAGAATTCAGCTCCACTTCCTGTAATTTTCAACTTTTATTTTTCACAATTTCCTCACAAACGGACATTGATTGATGCGAAACTATGATAACAGGTCGAATCCCACCGAACTATGTCATAATTATAAATACATACATACAGCACATTAACAGTGTTCTTGTTTTGTAAGGTCGCAAACACAGTCAGAGCCAGAGATGCAAACACAATCCCTTCTAACGGAGCTGCAAACCAAATTGCTGGAGCGTTCCAACAGGTGTCACTTAGGAGATCTTGAGATGAGTCCTGGGTAAATCTTCTTTGAGTTTGCTTGATTTCTTACGCATGTTATTTATTTATTTACTTATTTATTCATTTTTGTCTTGCGTTTCGATTTGTTTCAGGTTAAAATACGCTCAGCCAAACACACAGATCGGGTAAGTTTGCTTCGTGAGGATTGTTCTTGGGCCGTTATTGCAATTTATGAAGCCAGTTATTTCTAATCTGGGTGTGATAATCATGGATGTATTAAATGAACTGGATAAGCCACGCCCCCTCTGTCTGTGTCCCAGATTGATTAGTGGCCATGTGAGGTACTGCAGCCTCTTGGGCCCAGCCTTTTTCTATAATTGCTCATTATAATTGCAGACAGAATTATCGGTATTTAAATAAAATAGAAGGAAATGTTCTTTTCTACCGTTTCTAAAATCACCGAAATTACCGTTTTTATGTGAAGTGGGGGATTGTTGTCACGTGGCGCCCTAAAGCAAAGATGGCAGCCTCCATATCAGGAAGTAAAACAAAGATTGCCGCCTCCATATCAGGAAGTAAAACAAAGATGGCAGCCTCCGTATCAGGAAGTAAATGCGGAAGTAAGAAACATTTTTGGGGTCATGCGCCAATGAGCTCACTCCATAGGGATAAACAGGGCGGCCATTTTGGATTCATCTTCCAGGTTTTATTATAGTTCTATGGGTGAAAATGGACTCTCAATCTCAAATCTCAAACTTGACCACCCAAAAAAATAAACGGTGTGGTCAAATCCAGTTTTTTCCATCTCTGAAAACTGGCTAGAGAGAGGCCCATGCCCAAGGGACCTCTTTGAAAGGGTCATTCATGCCTTTGGGACCTCTCGGCTTTACTCCAGACTCCACTTTCCTGCCTACAGCTGGTCCAAATGCTGCTGCACGGCTTTTAACAGGAACTTGGAGATTAGCCTCACTTCATTGGATGCCAGTGCATTTTAGAGTAGATTTCCAGCCAAGATTGTTGTCCCAAAAACAAAATGCCAGCTTCGTGGGGACCGTTGTCTTCTCAGTTGCTGCTCCGCGATTGTGGAACCAGCTGCCTTTAGAGATGAGGCAGGCTCAATCTCTGTTTTTAAATAAGTTTTAAAAACGCACCTTCTTTCCTTAGCTTTTAATACTTTGTGATTTTCTGTTTGTTTTTGTCTACAGCACTTTGACCGACTGTGAAACGTTTTTTAAGTGCCTTATAAATAAAGTTGGTATGGTATTATTGTGGGTGCACGGTGGCAGAGCGGCTAGAGCTTCTGCCTCTCAATAAGGAGATCGTGGGTTCGAATCCCAGACCACCCCAACATCGTGGTTTCGAATTCCGAACCACCCCAACATCACACGATCTCTCTGGGTGGAGTCTGCATGTCCTCCCCGTGTTACCATGGGTTCTCTCCGGGTTCTCCGGCTTTCTCCCACCGTCCAAAGACATGACTGTGTAGGTTAATTGACAACTCTAAATTGTCCCTAGTGAATGAATGTGAGAGTGAATGGTTGTCTGTCCTTGTCTGTCTCTCTGTGTTAGCCCTGCGACGAGTTGGCCACTGTCCAGGGTGTACCCCGCCTAAGGCCCAAAGTCACTGGGATAGGCTCCAGTCACCCACGACCCCTAACAGGAATAAGCGGTAGAAAATGAATGAATGAATGAATGGTATTATTGTTCTGATGATGATGAACTGAACATGTTTGTCTCTGTCCCGTGTCAGTCGCACTGATGTGAACGCCGTCACAAACTGGAACGCCCCCCTGGTTTGGGACGGAACCTTTGATCCAGTGGTCATTGACGCCATCTACAAAAACATAAACCCCAGGATTGCTGTGGTGGTTTTAGCTGTTGGCAAGTAAGAAAAGTCAAACAGAGTCTACTGTATTTACATCTGAACTCTTTACAAAAGGATGTTTTAGTGTTATGAGTTTGTGTTATTGTTATGTTCAGTTTTTATTTTTGCCCAAACAGGTACACTCGATTTTTAAAAGGTTTTTTGGAGACGGGGGAGAAGTATTTCTTCGTTGGATTCAGAGTGACGTACTATGTTTTTACCGACAATAAAGATGAAGTCCCAAAGGTAAGCTACAGGATGAATCAAGAAACGTAAAATAAATCAGGTGTGTGTGAAAGATGGTTAAATGCACAGAGGAACCAGTGAAAAACTGTTGGAAAGTAACAGTCCGTGCAGTCATGTGATCGTGATACTCGATCACTTCTCTCCGACGCTCATGTGCGCTGATGTAGTGTTCATCACAGTCCCGCCCTGAATAAACAAATAAAACACATACTCAGAATACTCATTTTGAGTAACTGTATTCTGATAAAGTAACAGATTCATCACTTACTTTGAACTCAATGGAAGTGAGAAAAGGAGAAAACACAGTTCTTCTGGTGAAGTGCTATTTTTCTTTGAAAAATCAAATTCTCCAACAAATGAAGCTGTTTTATTCTTTAGCCACATTTTTACACTGGATGTAAAGCATGTGAATGTATTCTACATATTCAGAATACAGCACTGTGACTAGACCTTTCAACAAAACATTACAACCATGATGTAAGGCTGTGGCATCAGTGCAATACGTAAAAAAAAAAAAAAAGCTAGTTTTGTTTTTTGTTTTGAGAGAAGGTGAAACAGTGACTGAGGAGAGTATATTTACAGACGTGAACAAGTCGTATTCATTAAGAGCTCAGAACACAGGGCAGATCGAAGGCCGGCAAAACAAAATAAATTTTCAAAGTCTTCTTCTTATCGCTGTGTGATGCAGATAAACCTGGCTCCAGGTAGAAACATCTCAATCGAGGATGTTCCCAGTGCAAAGAGATGGCAGGATGTGGTGCTGAGTAAGATGAAGCGGGCCATTGATTTGATTGAGAAAAAGGTACGTTTTACAACAGAAAACTAAATTAGATAGTTACTACCTGTATATTTAATTAACACTACATTTTTATTGTTTTTTTTAGCTTCGTGAAGAAGCCGACTATCTCTTCATGATGGACGTTGACAGTGTTTTTCGCAACCGTTTTGGAGCAGAGTCTCTCAGTCGACTGTCAGCTACGCTTCACCGCGCCTACTACAAGGTTTACTATTTTCTGCATTTCTGCCGTTTAAACACGGTCACTGCTACTGCCAGTCTGATCATGGCACGTCACACAGCCCCTTAAAGTATTAACTTAACAAAATTGTGTACACACTAGGCGCCATCTAGTGGCTGACGAAACTCAGTAAGTGCCAGGGCAAACTGCAGAGAAACACGTTCATTTGGTTCATAATATATATATATTTTTTTTTTTAAACATGAGATGGCAAATTTATGGTACTCAAGAGCGTGTTTCAAGGCTAATAACAATACGAAATGTTTAAATATAATATTTTTCCTTTAAAGCGACCTGGGTTCGATCATAGCCAGGTATAGTTTGACAAATCAAAAAATATGTGACACCTTATTTTGTTGAATTCATGTTTTAAGGGTAAAAAAAAAATATATATTTTGGGAAAATTAGAACCTTGGGATGGAATGAGTCTCTCGAGTGTGATGTCATCAGTTTCTTTACTTCCTGTTATTAGGCCCGAGCGCCACAAGATGGCGAGAGGCATATTATGTTATGTTTCGTAGTGCCGTGCGAAGCATGGCTGCGAAAGTGCACACGAAAGTTATCCAAATTGTTGGGATAAGTATTACGGTCTCCGTGCTGCGAAGCCGCAAAGTTCAAGTTCACCCCAGTTCAAAACGCATGCTTTTGACACGTCTGCAATGACCAGACAGGTTTCGGTTTGTGACCGACAGAAGCACAACAGCAACATTTGAAGCGAGGGAGATAAAACTGTGTCCTCCCCGGCCTCTTTACGCACAGGATCAATAAACTCATTAGTTACTGCCCCAAGCATCACCTTTCCTCTAATCACACAGCCCCATCCATGTCTCTCATTTTGTCCATGATTTGCAGACAAAACTCTGGTGTAAAATGTTCAAATGAGCTGTTTTATAAGCCCTGATGCGCAGGATTCATGTTGTGAGGTGTGTCGCGCCACCACACTCTGCACTCCGGTAACCATTAGCCTTCAGAAAGCAAGTTTGAGAAAACTTCTTGGGATCTCGAGATCCTGTGAAAACTTATCAGGATCACAGGATACTTTTTTATTTCCTCACCTACGGCCCCTCCAGGGCTCCGTAAAATTCTCAGGTTTGCTGCTTTCTACTAAAATATCTATTGTTTATTTCTGTTAATGCATAAATTTACTTCTCATTAGAACACAAAGCGTGAGAATTTTCCATATGAGCGTCGTCCAGAATCCCAGGCTTACATCCCTCCTGACGAAGGAGACTACTACTACACGGCCGCTGTGTGGGGAGGATACATAGAGGACATGTACAAGCTGGTCAAGTGAGATACACACGAATAATCCTTTTTAATGCTGGCAATATTTTACCAATAATGTTTTTTAATGGTTTTATTGGTAGAGAATGTCATGAGAAATCCCTGGAGGACACTAAAAATGGGATAGAAGCCGCATGGCAGGAGGAAAGTCATCTCAACAGGTGAAGTCCATCCTCTTATTAAAGTCGTTTTGTTGGATTTGGCTTTGACTTTTATATTTACTGTGTGTTACTTTGTTTGTTAGATACTTTCTGTACAACAAGCCAACAAAAGTGCTGTCTGCAGAATATCTGTGGTCGGACTATGACGCGGTTCCCCAGGACATCAGAGTTGTGCGGATTTCCCAATTAGTCAAGAATTATGAAGAAATCAGACCAAATGGAGGACACGATTAAACACAGTCACAGGGTCAATGTAAGTGGCCTAAAAGACTAAACATGAGCGTGTGTGCGCCTGTGTGTGTGGGAGGATATTTAACACCAGGGTAAAAAAGGAGAATATGTCTGGGGTGTCGTGCCTGTATAGCAAAATACAACTTTATTTTTTAACTTTTTCAGCATAGTGTAGGCTTTCAGGGATAAAGTTCTGACCGAGAGCGCTCTGTATTAGATTTCTTTGTTAGGGTTAATAAACTTTTTAGATTGAATAGATTTCTGCCTCACTCTCGTTCTTCGGATAAACGAAGGCGCCTTCACTAACAAACATTAGCATGCTAATGGCACGCGTCCTGCTTCTCGTGTAATAGAACACTCGATGCAGAGAAAGCGTTGGATTTTACTTTATCACGTGCAAAAAATCAGGAATGTGGACTAGTTCTGTTTCTCTGGGCTTTCTCTGTGGCAGGTCCCAGACTCTGGAACAGTCTTCCTTTGAGCATTAGAACAGCACAATCTTTGAATATTTTTAAGAAGAAGAAGAAGAAGAAGAAGAAGAAGAAGAAGAAGAAGAAGAAGAAGAAGAAGAAGAAGAAGAAGAAGAAGAAGAAGAAGAAGAAGAAGAAGAAGAATTTTTATTTATAGAGCGCTTTTCCGCCTAATAGGCACCCAAAGACTTTGTTAAAAACCCATTTGTTTGCACGGGTTTTTAACACAAGCTGAGCAGAACATTTATATTGCATTTTATTTTAGCTCGTTTCTGTATGCTCTGTTTCTGTCTTATTGTATTTTATATTGTGTCTGTACAGCACTTTGGGCCATTGTGGTTGTTTTTAAATGTGCTTTATAAATACATTTGACTTGACTGTTTTTCCCGATTTAAAACAGTATCTGTAATCGACCGTTCAAAAGCTGCAAGAGTAAAAGTGGAGTGCAGGAGTGATATTGTGCCTAATACGGGCATGAAGATATGGAAAGAACAAAGAGTACTTCCCCCACAAAGGTCCATTTGTGAGCGTTCTTACTTCCTAGTTGAATGTGAGCAAATATATGTAGAGGTTGTTTAACTGTTACCTTGCAATCAGACTGTAAACCAAAATCCATTTAAATTACAAGGGTATGATTTGACAATAAATAATACCTAGTAACACTTTTGTACAATGGTTTGAACTGTCAGAACAATGTGTTAGTTGCAGTAAGTTGTCTCTGTATTTTCAATGATGACATCACAGATGACAACTTCACGGAAGTAAAACTCTGATAAATATTGACTACAGGTTCTAGTCACCAAACTAGTCAAGTCAAAATTAGAAAAACATAAGCCTGTGACATGAACTTTAATGCCATTTTGTGAAACATTTAAACCAGGGGTGTCCAAACTTTTCCCATCGAGGGCCACATATTGAAATATAGACCAAGCGGAGGGCCACAAATCAATCGTGAAACGTTGAAAAAAGCTGCATTTATCTGATGTTTTAAGCCCCACCACATCTACATTCAGTCTCAGTGCCTTAATATCAGGTCTGTGTCGCACCAAAATGTTAGTTATTTAGGTTAGAATTGTAGAAAATCTGAAATGTGCTGTAAATAGTACTTATCAGGACAATGTGGGCCAGTTCACCAGGAAGCCTAAGGGACAAGAAAAATTGGTCTGAGGGCCGCATTTGGCCCCCGGGCCTTAGTTTGGACATGCCTGATTTAAAGGTTCTGTACCTTCAGTGAGAAGTGGAGAGGAAAAGGAAGGAGGATTTGGTTTTTGAAAGGGCCTGAGTGTAAGGAGGGACTATCAATCAAATCAATCAATCAAACTGTATTTATAAAGCACTTTTCATACAGAAATGTAACACAAAGTGCTTTACTATGGCGGGGCTAACGGTTCAAACAAAAACACGTTCCTGTCCCACGGTTCAAAATTAGGTACAAGCCATTTAAGGCAAAACCACATCTGAGAAAAGAAGGTTTCGGATATTTCCCCTAAAAGCTTACATACAGCCCCTTTAAGATGTACGATGTAAAAGACTCCAAAAAGAAGTAAAAATATATATATATCACCACTTTTTGAGCAATGGGACATCATTTGTTAAAGGTCCCATAACATGTAAAATGGACTTTTCAGAGGTTTTAACCTTCCTGCAGTGCTATTTGGGCCTCGTATGTTGTGCCCAAAGTGGTTTTTTGATTGATTCCCTCATGTTTTCACTAGAGAACTGTCTTTTCCGTCCCCCTCGGCTGAGCAGCAGACGGGGGCTCCTCACTAAGATGACGCGGTGTTTAAGCCACGCCTCCAGGAAGCGCGCAGCCGCAGAATAAAAACAGCTAATGCTAATGCTACACAGTAATTACACGATGGATACGACAGATAGAAGAGTTAGCTTGTTATTTACCAAACGGCACGTCCGTCGTCGAGGCCCTGGAGCACGTCAAACTCCAGGTCAGATCCAGGACGTAGGACTCAGCACGACGCACCGTCAGGACGGATAAAAGGTTTATTCCCGTGTTTGTGTCTCGCTGTTTACCGGAGCGGGTTGGGCGGGGGAGGCAGCCTGCTCTCTGTTCGGGGGGTCAGATCTCAGAGTGAGCCGTTTGCTTTTACAAGGAGGGGGGCCAGTCCAAGAAATGGGTGTTTTTTGTAAACTGTTATGTTATGGATATTACACAACGCAAAAATGTATCAACAAAGCCCTTAGAATAGACTGTGTAAAGGGGAAAAGAGCAGAATATGGGACCTTTAAGAACTACTGTCGTACTGTTTAATATTTTCCCATAAAAGAAGACATGAGACGCCATTATCTTTTAACAGAAAATATTTAATGAAATCAAAACATTTCATCGAAGAGGAAAAAGCAAGTGTTAATTAAAAAGCACAGATATATTTGGTGAGGTTTGAAGGCCATTTTGGGGACATTTGTACAAGTTCAGTTCAGTGCGTCTTTCTTGTTCGGGATGTGCACAGTCCGTTGTGTTGTTATTTGGCAGGTTTAGCGTCGGCGGGGTTTTCGCCGGTGTCCAGCGTCTTGAGGAGTCTGAACAGTCCCGCCGCCTCTCGGATCCGACTGAACTCGATGCAGAACGCCTGAACTTCGATGAACAGATCCTGGACGTTTATGATTTTGTTTCGGATCAACGACTGGAGGAAGACGCACACGAGGCGCACCAAACGATTCTGAAGAAAAGTAACGAAACATTGGTTTGAGAGTTTTATTCACATTCTGAGATATCAAGGCTTAAAAAAAGAAAAAAAGAAAATGCCCGTGTGTCCATGATTTCATACAGTCATGGATGAAAGTGTTGGCACCTCTGATACTTCAAGATGACACAAGAAACGTTAAAATAAGAACTTTTCAAAAAAAAAAAAAAAAAAATATATATATATATATATATATATATATGTTATAGCAAAATTACTTAAAATCAGAATCAGAAAAAGTTTATTGCCATTGCCAGTGAACAAAATTCACAACTAGGAATTTGCTTTATGATAACGTGCAACATATAATATAAAGTCATGCAATGAAAATCTGAGAAATGTAATACAAATCTGCTATTCACAGGCTTCGTAGAAAGGGTTTCAGGGGTTGCCATCCGGATGCAGTTAGAAGATCAAAACCTTTCGACTTTTATCCAAAAGTCATTGTCAATCAGAGAGCTGGTATGATTGACAATGACTTTTGGATAAAAGTCGAAACGTCTTGAACTTCAAACAGCGTCCGGATGACAACCCCTGAAACCCTTTATACGATGGACCACACCTGGACGAATGAGGGTTTACATCGACGTATTCACAGGCTTTTTAGTGATATGGACTCCAGATATTCATCAGATATTATGATGCACCACAGTTTTTTATCTTGTTCATATAATTTATCATGAGACACAATACTTTGGGACTGTGTAGTTCCTCATTATCTGGTACAAATAATCTTAACGATGACATCATGCCGTTTCAGCTACTAATGCACAGCTAAACTGTTTAAATCATGTGTCATATGTATCAGATGGAACACAATCATTTACTACTCTGTACGTTCTCATTGTGTACAGAACCTGTACAAATAAAGTGCTGACGTTATGCCATTACATCAGCCCCTGCAGCTGTTTAAACCACAAACTGTGGCAGGACGAACTCAGAATCAAGGCCCTCAGCACAAAACGCTCTACTGTCTTGTTTGTTTTCTCTTGTTTGCGTCGAATAAAGACCTTGAGACGATCCTCGCCGCCTCTGCCCAGTCTTTTGTGGACAATTTACTGATTAATCGAATAATACTCAATAAAAATGAATGTTTTTGTTGTTTTATATTGTCTACATTTGAAACTTTTTTCTATGATGTGTCACTCCTGGATTACACCGACTAATCAACTCTCAACAAAATGGGAGTTGCAGCTCTATATTCATCTTATACTCGTGTAGTAAAGGCAATTCTGGTTTGACAAGAACCCTGTTCATGTAAATGACAAATGAGGGAAAAGTCTCACCGCTAAAACGTTACATAAAGTAGATTGATTTGTGTAAAATGTTTAAAGTACACGAGCAACAACAAGTCAACAACGCACCGATTTCCTGGAGCCTGAAAACAGCTTTTTAGTCGAGTAGAACTTATTTTCTGTTGAGCTCGTCTGCCTCATGTAAACTACAAGGGAAATTCACCGGAATATGGCACATACTCTGGCTCGTCGCCCTGGTCCTACCTGCATGTACTTGTCCTTGATCTGTTCACAGGTGGAGATGCAGTTGGAGATGTACAGGTGGATGAACTCTGGAGGCAGATCCACGGCTGTAGTTAGTCTAAAACCAAAGAAACAGAACAAACGTGTGAGACAAAACTCTAAACTGTATTCTTTTTGTCTGGTATTTAGTAATAATCCATCACAAACATTATTATTTTACGTTTTGCTCATTGTAAACAGCAATAGTGATCAAAAACGGCTAAATAGAAGCAGGTCCATCGACTTCCTGTTCCGCAAAACTGATTGTGTTGTTACTGTCCTTCAAACTTCCCCTTCGGAACCTTTGGCACCTCATGTTTAGCACTTAAAATCTATACGAAGGTTCTCATGATGTTCAAATTATAATGAATCCCTCTGTGATGTCATGAAATAGCGACATACCGGACACAATTTACAGACAACGGACACATTCTTTTGGCACTTTAAACCATCATTCAACAAAATAAAGGTGTTACTAGTTGTTATTGTTTGTCAAATCATAACTATTGTGTGATTTATATGGATTTTGGCCCTTGTTTTCAAAATGGTTGCTAGGTAACAGTTGTAGAAGTACCTCTAACGATGTCATATTTGCTGCTCATGTCCAAACAGGAAGTAACATTATAAACATTACAAAAACTGTCAAACTGGGGACAAATAAGCTAAATATTAAGTAAAATCTTAAATATGTGTTGTCTAACCTGTCAAATAGACTTTAAAATGATGCATCTACAATAAGCAATTGACTTTATATCACTCAAGCGTTTCCTTTGTCAGGAATTGAGTTAGAGCTCCGTCTACAGGCTGCAGAGGGAATTGCAAAGCGGAGATAAAAACAAACCTAGCTTTCCCCGACATGTTAATGCAGGCACGCAGTTGTAATTAATGTGTTTAGAGACACAAATGCTCAGCCAGGCGATGACTTAAGGACTTAAAACAGCAGAAAATTCTCGGATAAGTGACGTCGATGATCTGAAACTACGTCCCGGATCGAGGGAGTTCAGCAGGAAGTGTTTTTAACGCTCGGAGGGAGAGGATTTTCTAATGAACATTCCTCAAAACGGCATGAATGCAACTGAATTCTACTTCAGTTAAAAAGCTCTTGGTTAAAAGCTCAAAAAAGTCACTGTAGCAGAATGTGTGTGTGTCCTTTAAAAAGACCGGACCTCAACCTTTGACGTCACAAATCAGTAAAATCTCAGTGTTTTGTGAGGCTTTGCGGGGGGGACTTGTCAAACATGATTCATGAAACAAGCGTAGATGAAGCTAAACACAACAATAATGTGTTTTTGACGGGAAACAATGTTATATAATATGGTTAAAATCTATGTTATCTGTGTGAAAACCTGCCTAATGCTTCTTATGACTTGTGCACGGATGATACTGTCATTTACTGCTAGGGTAACGATTATTTCGGTAATCAATTAGTCCAGCGATTATTCCTTTGATTAATTGATTAGTTGTTTAGAACCCCTTGAATATGAGGATTTTACAAAATTTCACCCAGACAAAGCTGAAGGGAAGGCGTTTGACGACGTTCTGGAGGAGAATCTTTAAAGACGAACAAGGATTTTAATCAAAAACACACAATCGACATGTTTCCTGTGTGTTTTTTGTGTCATTTCTGCTCCGTCTGAGAAATAAAACCTCTTCTTTCAGCTCATAAAATGTTTTGGAGTCTGTGTTTGGACCAGTTAACTAAATTGTTAACGACCAATAATCTATTAGTTGCGATTAATCGATGAATCCCTTGCAAATCCCTTACACAGGCTTTAGAATTTTTTACAATCTACTAATCCATTTACCATTCACTGAAATGACTTTTGGATGCAAACAAAACAAAGCTTATCGTCTGTTCTAATCAAAGTGAGCTTCTGGAGAATGTTCTTGTAATAACAACTGTGCAAGGGAGGTAACTTTAACTGGTTGACAGAAATAAAACATTAGGGCTGTACTCCTTCGTTGTTTATTCGTAGGGCTGGGCGATGTGGCAAAACGTATGTTATTTTTGTTATGTTATTTTTAGTCGCGTTTGTTGTTGCGTTTTTGTCACTGTTGACTGCCCCGCCCAATTTTGCCGTTTTTTGCACTTTTGCTGTAAACACACTTCCGTTTGACGAGAACTCCGTTAAAGCTAATGACTAGGGCTGGGCGATATGACAAAAAACGATTATCACGATTTTCTTGGGGCCAGATCATGATTTCGATTTTATCACGATTCATGTTCACTTTGTTTTTTTCTACTGCCTTTAATAGAGCTGCATAATTAAGGAAAAATATCTAATTGTGATTTTTCTGAACAGTGCCATTAAGATTAGATTTGTGATTTAGGTTTGAATAATAGGATTCTGTTTGTTGCTTTTTAGTTTTTGTCATGTTCAGTTGTGTTTGTCATATTTAAATGAGTCTTTGTCGGGGTTTTTTCCACGCATTTTTATTGCTTTTGGTTACGCTACAGAGGCTAAACAACAGGAGAAAAAGTGTTTTTGAACAGACGGCTGCATTAAAGACAGAAAAACAATGAATCACGATACGTCGATATCACAAAAAAAGAGGGGGAAAAGTCTCGCCGCTAAAATGTTACATAAAGTAGATTGATTTGTGTAAAATGTTTAATGAACACGAGCAACAACAAGTCAACAACGCAACGATTTCCTGAAAACGTCTTTTTAGTCCATGTAGAACTTATTTTCTGTTGAGCTCGTCTGCTCCGTGTAAACTACAACGGAAACAAGATGGCGGCACGTACGGCAACTTCAGGAATAAGGAGAATACACTTTATTCATAAATATTCTCGCTCTAGAAGCTTCATTCACAATATTTCAACATTTATTTGGTTAAAAATGTTAGTTTATTCTAAGTCTCAATCTAAAATAGAAATAATCCCTGACTAGTGACGACTAAAATAATCATTAGTTTCAGCTTTAGTCAAAAAGTGTATGTAAATATCACAATAATATCGATAATAGCCAAATCGCAATCATTTCCAATTTCGCGCAGCCCGAGTTGGTACGCAAATGAAAGGTGAAGCTAGGATTTTATTTTAGAAACAAATCCTGTTGAAGTGCTTTGTCTCTGGAATATTTTAATTGTTGATTGACTTTAAGGATGTTATTTGTGTGAGCGGATCATCATTCGTGCGTGAATGAAGCCCGACGACATTCTTTTTCTCTTATCTTATTGGCTTGACTCCACATCATTTGTCTTTCACCCTGTTTGTCCTCATCACGCGCTCCTTGTGTTCGCCGAGCTGGAAAAACAAACTTTTCGTTTCTCTGCGCCTTTTTCTTGGAGCTCAACTGTTGGAAATCATTTAGTCTGATCTGGTTTCCTTGAACACGTTTTGTTTTTTTTGAGAAGAAGACAACAGGCCTTCATTTCTCAGTGTTTGTCCTTTTAAATCTGTAAATACGTGAATACTTTACTCAGTCTGAAACTATGACACGTTACAATTATTGCAGTTTGTTTCAGTTTTTTAGTTCGTTTTGTTGATTAATGCTCCTGACGTGTGCTGCTGACCTCTTGGGCAGGTCCACCTTCAAAAAGAGGGAGTGTTTTTCTGGTTAAATAAAGGCTAATAATAATAACAGGTTTATGCAGGTTTTAGCAAATCAAATGTAATGCTTTTTAATGCAGCATTTTGAGCCATAATTAAAGCCAAAACAAGACATTTGCTCTTTTATCGTGTCAAAACCACTGGCTTCGAACTGTTCCATCGAGCAGCAGAACGACCAGAATATAATAAACTACTTTATAATATTCAAAAAAGCTAATTTACATGAACTTTAAATCGTGGAAATGTATGTTATGAAGCCTGTCTTTTACTTTTTAATTTAATCAAAGCCATTTACAGCTAGATCAGGGGTCTCAAACTCATTTTGAATATTTAGTTGCCAGAAGTTTTACATTTTTAAAAGGTATAGTTCATATGTTTTAGAATTTAGAAACAAACTACCTTCAAACTATGTGTTTTAGTAATAGGCTCATGTTGATATCGATTAATTATATTATTACTGATGGAGTGATCTAGGGTCATTTATAATACAAATAAAAATCATCCTGCCGGCCACCAGAAATCATCTTGAGGACCGCATTGGGATGTCTGATCTAGATTCAATAAATCCAATATATCG
Organism: Rhinogobius similis; assembly: GCA_019453435.1. NCBI lineage: Eukaryota > Metazoa > Chordata > Actinopteri > Gobiiformes > Gobiidae > Rhinogobius > Rhinogobius similis. The sequence continues at coordinate 6,445,247 of CM033633.1, forward strand.
GGGATTCAAACATATTTGAATGTCATGGACGCTTCTGATTAATTGCTCTTATTTTTATTAAGTTTATATTTATTGTTCTGATGGATAAATCTTTTTGTCAAAATGTTTTTTAGATGTTTTTTTAACGCCTGTGGGGACTGAATTTAATGCTTTTTAATGCATTTTAAAGCCTTATTTTTGCAGATCTATTTTATTTTATCCTTTATTCTATTGACATACTGATTTTTTAATTAGGCCCGAGCCCCTACAGGGCGTAGGGCCTATTGCTCGCAACGATGCCGCCGTATCGTCAGTGCCTGGTTAAACTTTCATACGCAGCTGAAAAGTTTGGCAGCCTAGTCGGTTCTATGGTCGGACAGTGAAACAGGCCCATGCCGGCCGCATGGGACCTGCATATTTACTTCTGCTATGCGAAAGAACCTCTCATCCAGCTTGGCGAACTCGCAGCGCCAAAGTTCGCCCCCTCCAACGCCCCAAACATTGACAGTGAACTGTCCCACACCCCTGGCATCAAGCCCCACTCAGTAACCATACTTGTTCCTGCTAAAATACATGGAAACCAATGGGGAGCCCCATGCGCGCGGCCCGACTGGTGACTGACGAGCCGTAAGCGCCGAATCCAAATTTGACCCCATGGTGACCTGGGGAACGGTCAGAGCTTTCAAAAAAACGTATAATTTGTCATTCTCAGTAAAACGGATATATTGTTTTGCTAAAAATATTATTATTTTTTTTTTTTTTTTTTTTTTTTCTTTCTTCTGCAAATGATCTCTAATTTGACCCCTGAACATGCTCAAAAACTCACCAAATTTGGCCCAAAATTCAGAATCGGCGGTAAAAATTTTGTTTTTTATAGGTGTCATGTTTGGGAAAATAATGGCGCCGACAGCGCCACCTACAAAAGTCAAAATACATTGCGCCTATGGGGAGGCGCCCCGCCTCAACTTTGTCAGACAGCCACGAAATTGAACACGCATTCCTCTCCTGAGGACTAAAAATATTATTATGGCCACGCCCCTGACTCACCGATGGCCGCCATATTGATTTAAAGTTCAAACGCTGAGTCAGCTGCTGGGCCACGCCTAACTTGAACGAACTCCTAGGGCGCCGCCACGGCGCTCAAAATCGCTGCGTACATGCTCTAGACAAGTGGGCATCTAGTTATCCACCCGTTAAATAACTTTTACCGCTCTGCGCCGGCGCAGCTCCTAAAGTTGACCGACGATTTCTTTCATTTTCAAAATTTAAAAATGCTCCGCTTTGGGCAAAACGAGTCCGATTATGCCCAAATTTTAATAGGTTGTAGAACTTTTCTTGCCTGGACCTACTTTAGGTGTAATTTTTCATTTGCGATAGCGCCTCACAGAGTGAAAAACTTTTTGTATGGGGAGCAAAAATTTACTTTTTAGATTTTTTGAAATTTTGCACAAAATTCAATTTTGGCTCACCGATCAAAAGCCAATCAGACCCATGTCAGATTTTTAGACGCGAAGCCGCACTAATGACCTAAACATCCTATGTTATTCCTATGGGAAAATCGAAAAATTGTCTCAAATTTGATCTTTACTACGCATTTTAACGAACTCCTCTCCGGCGCTAGCAATCGACCGACCTGAAATTTGGTGGACATCTTCCTGAGGAGTGGGGCACCAAAGTTATCCAAATTATCAGGATAGGTATTATGGTCTCCATGGCGGCAAGCCGCATTTCGCAAACATTTTAGAGAACACGGAAAAACCCCATGTTATTCCTATGGGGAAATCTCAAAGTCACTCAAATTAAACTTTGTACTTTAACGAACTTCCTCCTCGGGCGCAAGTTCATCAACCTGAAATTTGGTGGACATCTTCCTGAGGAGTGTGACACCAAAAAGTTATCCAAATTATAGGATAGGTATTACGGTCTCTCTGTGCGCGGCCGTTAAAATTGCCCAAACTTGAACAAATGACAGAAACAACCCATGTTATTCCTATGGAAAATCTCAAAATCTCTCAAATTTAACTTTCTACTTTAACGAACTCGTCCCTCGGGCGTAAGCCCGATCAATCCCAAACTTGGTGACAATCATCCTGCGGAGTGGGGCACCAAAAGTTATCCAAATTATTAAGATAGGTATTACGGTCTCCTGCGCGACAAGGGCCATAATTTTTGCCAACATTTAAAAAAACACAGAAAAACCCTATGTTATTCCTATGGCCAAATCTCAAAGTCGCCCAATTTAACTTTGTACTTTAACGCACTCCTCCTCGGCGTAAGTCCTGACCAACCTGAAATTTGGTGAAAATCATTCTTGAGGAGTGTGACACCAAAAGTTATCCAAATCATCGGACAAGTGTTACGGGTATCCATGGCGGAGCCGCAACAATTGGCAACATTTCTGCTCATTCATAACAGCAGTTTTGGGACACAGCTTTGTTCCACCACAAAGCCCCAGTAAAGAAAGAACAATGTGGGCGCCAGCTCTTCCTCGACCTTTGCGAGAGCGGAGTACGACGAGCGCGGCCCGCGAGGGCCGTTCGATGCCGCTTGCGGCTTTAATTTAGTTTGTTATTTTTAATAAGTTTAGTCTTATATTCATCTTGTTTTGAACCTCTTTTCTTCTGCCGGTCGTTGCATGTCTGTAGCTCCCTCGTGAGGGCGAACAAAGGTGATTCTGATTGTTAAGTATTCATTTGCATGTTGTGTTTCCTGGAAAATGTACAGTACCATCAGTGGAATGTCTCCGTAAACAAAAGATGTACAAACGAGTCACTTCTGTTCCAAGAACGTCACAGGCTTTCACTGCGAGACAATTAACTGTTTCCCTTTAATCAAAGTGTCATAAAAATTCATTTCAGGGTTGGCTGTTTTCCAGTTTACCATCTTAATAGTTGACTGGGCCGCGATTATTAAAGTAGAACTCAGTAACTCCTCTTGTGAACGTAAGTAAAATGACGGCAAAAGCTTTTTTTTGTGTCTTTTTTTCCCTTCCTTTTTATTGAAATAAGGAAATGTAATCACATATAAAAACATTTAATGTCGCTAAATATTAAAAAGAGAGCCAGTGTTTCTCAGGAGACTTGTCTTTGGGTCGGCGTCAGGAAAGCTGCAGCTGGTTTTCCGCTCAGAGACAGCAGGGGGCGACGGCGAGGGCTTCAAACACACCGTAAATACATTTACAACAACCACACGGACTTATAAAGATGTTTAATAAGATAAAAATGCTACTTAGTTCTACTTTAATACCAAATAAAGGTTGAAATGTGATGAGTGAAAGATTCCATTTAGGGAATATTTTAGGGAAGCAGCTAATGATCATTTTGGTTATCGATTAGTCTGGCGATTATTCCTAAGAAAGCAAGAGACCTTTGAACATGAGAATTTTCCTCCATTTTACACAGACAAAGCTGAAGTGAAGGTGTTTAGTGACATCCTGGTGGAGAATATTTGTAGATGAACAAAAAAAAAAAAACACACAAGTGACAAGTTTCCTGTGTTTTTTCTGTCGTTCCTGCTCTGTCTGAGTCATAAAACCTCTTCTTTCAGCTCATACAATGTTTCGAAGTTTGTGTTTAGACCAGTTAACGATTCATCAATTATTTAATTAGTTGACAACCATTTCTATAATCAATTAACTTCTTACGGCCCTAGAAAATGTACAAATAAAGTGAATTATTGAGGAAAATCACACCTTTTTTATTCATTTTTGACATTTTGCTGTAATAATATTTCTGAATTTGTTTTTTAGAGTCAGTATAGTCCAGATAATGATTATCTTTAAGAGTCGACCAGTTACGAGTCCATTAATCGTTGCAGCTCCACTGTTTGTAACTTTTCATTTTGTTGATTGTTTTAATTTAGGACTGCAACAAGTTAATCGATTACTCACAACTATCGATTATATCGATTATATAAATAGTTGTCGACTAATAAAGTAATGGAATAATGATCTATACACAGACTCCAAAACATGCCATGAGCTGAGAAAAGATATTTTGTTACACAGACAGAGCAGAAATCACTCAAAAATGACATGGCAATTGTGTAAATGTTGTGTTTTTGATGAAAATACCATTTTGTCTGTGACTGTTCTCTATCATTGAACACTTCCCTTCAGCTTTATCTGGGTCAAATTGAGCAAAAATTTCATATTTACGGCATTTCGAGTTCTAAAGAATAATCGATTAACAAAATGATTGTTAGTTGCAGCACTATAGACCCTTTAAACGTTTGTAAACAAAATCATTCTTAATTTCAGAGACAAAAGTGAAGTGAAACATAATGATTTCACTGGAGACCTCAGAATATCACAAAATATGAAAAACTGAGATGATTTGGGAAAAGTAAAAGCCTCAGACACATGTGAGTGACATCAGAGCTGCTTTAAACACATTTATTATTGTATTTTACATTATGTTTTAGGAAATTATGATAAACTCTTTGCATTTTTGATGAAGGAACAATCCAGATTTATGGGTTTTACTGGAAATATTCTCACAGAAATGTTGAGCCCACAATAATTTTTAATTTTATCTAGAGATATATTAGATACTACTCCATAAATTAGATTCTTTTGAAGCTAAAATGCCATTTTAAGGCTAGAAATGTTGCATTTTGTCCATTGTTTGCTATAGAAACTGACTTTTCTAACTGGAAAATTCAAATGTGTTGCTTTTTTTCCAACAGAAACACTTAAAACCGGTAGAATTTAGATCTAATGTGAGCGAATCATTAACAAATTTACAGTCAACTTCATTTTACCACCAGATGCCTCCATTCAGGAATTTTTATGACAGAGCATTTTAAAGAGTCTTTTTTAATTTAGCTTTTAGTTTTATCAGCTTCATTCCTAACACCTTGCAACATCATCCATTTACTCCACAATCGTACAAACCAGCCAAGGCTTCAGAATCCAGAAACAGCAGAAACACAAGAACCAGTATCACAAACCCTGCCAAAGCGGCATAAAACTCCAGAGCTGAGCCTACAGCGCCACCAAGTGCACAACACACACACTACACCAAACACCAGGCACTGGAGCTGCGTGATTTGAGAAAAAAATCTAATTGTGATTTTTCTGACCAGTTCTGGGATTAAATTTGCGGTTTATGTTTTGATAATGGGATTCAATTCGAAGTTCACATTTTAAACACAACCAGGAGAATTGACAAAAAATATGAACTGACAAACTAATAAAAGAATCAAGTGTTTCAGAACTTATTTACCGCTTTTAGTCGTGCTTTTGTCGCTTTCATGGTCCTTTTTGTCACGTTTAGTTGTGTTTTTGTTGCTTTCAGACGCATTGGTGTCACTTTCAGTCACATTTTTATCACTTATAGATGTACTTTTATCACTTATGGCTCCACTTTTATCGCTTATAGTTGTACTTTTATCGCTTATAGTTGTACTTTTATCGCTTATTGACCCTTTGCATGTGACGTCACGGAACGCCCACTTTGCCATGACGGACGGCGGAAGCGCTGTTTGTGCGAGGTAAAATGATCGAAATTTGCCGTAAACCTAACTATTAGTAAGCTAACATTGATCAATTTTACACGTAAAATGGTGATATCCTGTTGTGCGGTTGGCTGCACTAACAGGCAAAGCCGTAAGCCCAATGTAGCCTTTTATCGCCTACCTGTTGATGTTACAAGTGTATGACATTTTACACGAAAACATATCTGAATATGTGAAACAGTCAAAGTTATGCGGGGCACGGCGTTAGTTATCCAGCCAAGAAATTAACTTGTATGTATGCATGTATGTATATAGACTCAAGCCTGCAAAATGGATAATACACATTACATCCACAGAATTATTATTTGTGAATGAAATATTATGATTATGATTATGATGATATTGACACAGAGAGACAGAGACATGGACAGACAACCATTCACTCTCACATTCATTCACTAGGGGCAATTTAGAGTTATCAATTAACCTACACAGTCATGTCTTTGGACGGTGGGAGGAGCCGGAGAGAACCCACGGTTGGCCACTGTCCAGGGTGTACCCCACCTAAGGCCCAAAGTCACTGGGATAGGCTCCAGTCACCCGCGACCCCCAATGGGGATAAGCGGTAGAAAATGAATGATATTGATGTTTTGATTAAATCGGTGAGCATGGCAGGAGGAAACAGGTAAGGGTCCGTTTATAAGCTAGCGATCTTCACTTTCTCAAAATACCGCGCTTTGTGAGCGCGTAAGAGATGTCCTGCTTCCACTGACAACTGAACTGAACATGAGTTAGAAGTAGCCATCGCTTAAGTGACAAAAATAATTGCAATCACTGTGAGTTTGTTACTTTTGCGCTCCCCGTAATTCTGCGCTCGCATACTCTTGCCGTCCATTATGGTGCACCCACGTGATCGTGTGACGTAGGTGCAAAGGGTCAATAGTTGTACTTTTATCGCTTATAGTTGTACATCACAAAAAAGGCCTATCAAAAAATAAGAAAAATAAACTCAAAATAAGACCTTTTTACCCTAATTTAAGTGAAATTATCTGCCAGTGGAATAAGATTATTTTACTTATCAAGTTTACTTAAAACCAGTCAAATAATGTCAATTTGAAGTAGTCCTGTCAAGTGAAAAAAATCTTAAAATTGGACTTTTAAGATTAATTTGCTTAATTCAAGTAAATTTAACTAAGTTAGATAATGCCTTTTTGCAGTGTACTTTTATTGCTTATAGTTCCACTTTTATCTCTTATAGTTCCACTTTTATCTCTTATAGTTCCACTTTTATCGCTTATACTCCGCTTTGGTCAATTTGAGTCCCGATTTGTCACTTTCAGAACATGTTTCAACAAATCTAAATTACAAGAGTGTTTTATGCAGAATAAAACCAGATATTTTCTTTGTTTGTCAACTAAATGATTGCGCTTAATAAATTGCAGCCTTTGCAATTTGCTAATTGTGTCCGTTCAAATTGCAATTTATTTCGATAAATCGTCAAAATCAGAATTGGTTTATTGCCGCTGTCAGTGATCAAAATTCACAAACATAGGAACTTGCCTCGGCGTGAGGTGCAACATAAAACAATGAATAAAATATATAAAAGAGGCATGCATAAGATTAAGAATAAAATAGAATAGAATAGATTAACCAGGCACCAGACTTTACATATTTTGCTCCTAACCCGGGCCCAACATTCAAATATTTTAAAAAAGTAAATAATCAAATTTCTTCAAAACAACATTCAGGGGTCTTTCACGTTCTAACAACTAATAGGAACTAAACTAAAGGAATAATCGCTAGACTAGGGCTGGGCGATATGGCAAAAAATGATTAGCAGCAGTAAATTAATTACTTTTTTAAATTTACTGCTGCACGATTTAATAAAAACATCCAATTGTGATTTTTCTGACCAGTGCGATTGTCATTAGATTTGCGATTTATGTTTTAATTAAAGGATTCTGTTCAAATTCACATTTTAAAACACAATTTTGTCACTTTTAGTTTCACAGTGTGTGAAGTGTCACATTCGGTTGTGTTTGTCATATTTCAACGTGTTTTTGTCGCATTTTGGCGCATTGAGTCGTGTTGGTTATTTTTAGGCGTGTTTTTGTCCCTTTTGAGCGCATTTTTATCATTTTTGTCGCGCTTTTGTTGTTTGTTTCAGAACATGTTTGTACAAATCAAAACTACAGGGTTAGCAGTTTTTATTCACATTAAAGCAAGAAATTTTGTTATTTGTGGAAGAAATCATCACATCATTCACTTGCAGTCTTTGTGATTTGCTAATTGCGTCCATTAAAAGTGCGATTGTGTATGGATTTGGTTTAATTGTGCAGCTCTGGTCTTTAAGAGGTAAATAAAGTCATCTGTTCAGAGGCTTCAGAGGCTAAACAACAGGAGAAAAAGTGTGTTTGAACAGACAGCTGCATTAAAGACACAAACAGTCAATCACGATACAACGATTTCACAAAAAAAGCTCACAATTTTTATCACCGTATCACCCAGCCCTACGCTAGACAGATCGATTACCAAATTAACCGTTAGTTGCAGCCCTTGAAAAACACCTGCTCCACCCTCCTGTCACGTCATAAGTCGCAGTGTGAGGCGCACGGTACCTGTTGACGACCTCCATGGAGTGCAGCGACATGTCCATGTTGACCAGCACGGAGAAGTACTCGGTGATCTGGCTGCTGGGCATCAGTTTGAGGAGCATCTCTATGGCGACCAGGGGGTTGTTCTCCACCAGGTCGGGCAGCTTCGAGGGCGACAGGCCGATGTGGTACACCAGCTTCGGGTCCTTCTCCAGCTCCGCCAACAACTGCAGGAGCATTGAATAAAAAGTGTTACTGTGTATTATTATTAGTCAGATCTAGGGCTGTAGTTGACTAAAGCAGTGTTTTTCAACCTTTTTTGAGTTGTGGCAAACGTTTTGGGTTTAAAAGCTACCACGGCACGCCACGTACCACTAAAACATTACCAAATCAGACCATTTAGTTAAAAATATTGTATATAATGAGGCAAATAATGTCTGTGGCACTGTCTAGTTCTTTAAATTTGGTAATAGTGATGGTTTTACGTTCTTTTTTGGTGAAAATGTTGCTCAGGACACTCCAAAAAGGTCTATTAGTTTATTAATCCGCATTTGTGAATCTGTGAACTCAAACTGTACATTTTCTCAAGGCACACCTGGCAAAACCTCAAGGCGCACTGGAGGAAAATCAAGGGACTAAAGAAATTCTTGGTCGACTAAAGCCCTGATTTTCCTCCAGTGCGCCGGGGAACACTAGTGCGCCTCGAGGTTTTGCCAGGTGAGAAAACGTCCAGTTTGAGTTCACAGATTCACAAATGTGGATTTAATGAACTCATTTACCTTTCTGTAGTGTCCTAAGCAATATTTGCACCAGAAAAGAGCGCAAAACCATCACTATTACCAAATTTAAAGAACTATACAGTGCCACAGACATTATTTACCTCATTATATACAATATTTTTAACTAAATGGTCTGATTTGGTAAAGTTTTAGTGGTAGGTGGTGTGCTGTAAAAATGTTAGTCTAAATCTACAATAGAAATAATCACTGACTAGTGACGACTACAATAATCATTCATTTCAGTCTTAGTCAAAAAGTGTATTTAAATATCGCAATAATATCGATATCGCCGATTTTAATAGCCATATCGCAATAATTTCCAATATCGTGCAGCCATATTTTAAAATGCAGAGTAATTTATTGCTGTATAATTGTTGGAACCACAGTAAAGATTAAGACTGTTGTGATATTTGAAGCAGATTTTCTTTGGAGTTTACATTTGTTTACATCAGCGACCAGAACCAAGATGGCCGCGTGTTGTTTTCTGATACTTTTGACCATGGATGTATTAAAAGAACTGGATAAGCCACGCCCCCTCTGTCTGTGTCCCAGATTGATTAGTGGTCGTGCGAGGTACTGCAGCCTCTTGGAACCAGCCTTTTTCTAAAATTTCACATTATAATTGCAGACAGCACTGAATTATTATCGGTATTTAAATAAAATAGAAGGAAATGTTCTTTTCTACCGTTTCTAAAATCACAGAAATTACCGTTTTTATATGAAGTGGGGGATTGTCAAAGTAAAGCAAAGATGTCAGCCTCCGTATCAGGAAGTAAAACAAAGATGGCAGCCTCCGTATTAGGAAGTAAAGCAAAGATGGCAGCCTCCGTATCAGGAAGTAAAACAAAGATGGCAGCCACCGTATCAGGAAGTAAATGTGGAAGTAAGAAACTTTTTTGGGGTCATGCGCCAATGAGCTCACTCCATAGGGATAAACAGGGCGGCCATTTTGGATTCATCTTCCAGGTTTTATTATAGTTCTATGCTTTTGACCCCTCAGCCGTCTCGGTCGCTCTCACCTGAGACTGCTGCTGCGCGGACAGGGGGCTCTTGAAGGCTTTGGCCATGATGCGCTTGATCTCCACGCCGGTGCTGTTCTTCACGCACATGGAGCGGTCCCACTGGACGCTGTGCTCCGGCTCGGTGGGGTTCAGCCAGGCCAGCTCGTCCTCGCACACGTGCAGGGGCGGAGGAGGCCGGATCAGCTCGGGACGGAAGTGACCTGGAGACGAGGGCGAGGGTCAACACCAGCACAGGCGGAGACAGAATAGGATTGACACTAGGGATGGGACGATAATCAATAATATCGTTTATCGTGATAAAAAGGGAAGACAATAATCGTTTGTGCAACATTTTGTGTAATCGTGATAATCGCCAACAAAGATAATCGCCATTTTGTCACCAAATTGTGCAGAAAAAAGCAACGTACCCTTTATGTTCTCTTCTAGATCGTTTTTGTTTTCACTTATAATATAGTACAAATATGTCAGAAGTTATTTAGAATGAGAAAGAGTCCGCAATTTTAATAACTGTCGTGATATCGTTAATCGCAATTATTCGCAATGGTGACATTAAATTTCAATATCGTCCCAAGCCTAGTTGACACGATGCTAAAATTTCTAACTCAATCTCTATCTCAATACACAATTCTCAAAGCCGATTTTGATGACCACAATGATGAGATCCTTTTTTCAGACAATAGAACTTGTAACTAGAATTGCAATTTGGAAAAAAAGCACATTTTAGACAATCAACTGTGTCAAGATCAGCTTAAAAACAGCACAAGAGACAGCGGATCTGGGTAACTTTAAACAGAATGAATGTTTCAGAGAAGAGGACCTCGTAAACAGGATTAATGAAACAAGTTAAATGCAACTCCAGCTTTGTTTTTGATGAGCCACAATGTTATAATATGGTTAAAAGCTCAATAAGCACATTATTCAGGACCTGGCCAGCCTTTTATCTCAGAGGCCCCAGAGTTCAAAGCGCAGACTTGTCTGGATTACGGTACATCTGTCTGTGCTTTTCATTTGTAGATTTTAGAAAAGCAGAGCCAGGTGAGTGCCCATTGATTGTTATGCATGCTAACTCTTTAGCAAATAAGACTATTGTTGTTTCAGTCAGATGCACATTTGAGTTCACGCTGACCTTGTTGTTTTATCTTGTGTGCTTTAGATTAATTGAAATGAAGAAGGTGCATCACGATTATTAGGCTGTAGCTTAGGCCAGCCGTTCCCCAAACTCTGCAGCATCACGGGCCCCTTATCAACCTGACGATCCCTCGAGGCCCCCCAGTAAAAATTTGCTCTAGATTCTAAATAATATGCAATGTTTTTCCTTTTAAATTTACAAATAATGTACAAATATAACAGCTGCTGGTTCAAAACTGATTGAAAGTAGTGAATTTAATCAAAAAAATACATTTTGTTTATGCTTGTTGTGAGGTCAACCATTTAGGGCCCCCCAGCGTTGCTTCTGAGGCCCCACTTTGGGAACCACTGGCTGATTTAATGGTGTATTTCTACATATTAAAGTAAATTTAAGCCAATTACAATCTATAACATGTCGGCATGTCTGTGTTTTCCGCTGCAATCTCTTCTCCCTTTTGTCATCAGGGAGCCTCTGTACAATTAAGAAAAAGTGGGTCGGCAGAGAAAAATGTTTGAGAACCACTGTTTTTAATCATACTTTGTCAAAATAAAAACCTGACAACAAACAAAGAGAGCAACAGCGTAGCCTGGAAGGAAGTGAGGACACTATCGTAACACTTTCAAAACTACAACTCAGCGTTAACAAAGCAGCTTGATCGCGTGTGTAAAATGCAGTGCTCTTACTCTCCAGCGGGGGGCGTGGTCCGGTCACCAGCGACTCGATGATCTGATTGGCCACTGAGCTGTCGAAGCCGGAGTTTGACGAGTCTGGATCGGGGTCGTTGAGGATACTGGGGAAGCTGGCTTTGCTCTGAGTGGGAAGCTCTGACTGCCGCTCTGCACAAAACAAAACACAGGAAATGAAGAAGAAAAGCGTGCGTTTATAGGCTACAAATACACAAACAGTTACACAATTTGAGGGAATAATTTGAAATGAAGGGCAGGGATATATTTGTACAATTCACTGCTTTTGAAAGAAATGACAAAACGGAAAATCAACAAATGTTAATCCCCGTTATTTGTCTCAGATCTGGTTCACATTTGACAATGTTATGACGAAGTATTGCAATAGACAACTTTGACTTGGTTGTGCAATTAATTAAATTTCTATTGAGACAGAGGTTCGGCCTTTTCTAATCGTCATTGATCAGTCTGGATCTTCTTGTGTCAGCTGCGACGAGTTGACCACTGTCCAGGGTGTACCCCGCCTAAGGCCCAAAGTCACTGGGACAGGCTCCAGTCACCCGCGACCCCTAACGGGAACAAGCGGTAGAAAATGAATGAATGAATGAGGGCACAGACATTTTTGCCTCATTATGTACTGTACTTTTTTTACTAAATGGTCTGATTTGGTGATGTTTTAATAGTAGTTGGTGTGCCGTGGTGTCTTTCAAACCCAAAAAGTGTGCCGCGACTCAAAAAAGGTTGAAAAACACTGCATTATTGTATTTATGCTGCCAGAGAAGACGCTAAACTTTGCGTCTGGGTTTGTTTCATGTGGACAGACCCAGTTATTGCAGAGCTACGAACCATAAACCGGCTCAAAACATCTGCACGTTTAGTGAATGGACACAGACCTGCCAGAGCGAGCTGCAGTCCGCTGATGTCGATGCTTTGAGGCGCGGTGCCCACGTCCAGACACGACACCTGCCTGGGCGTCTTCTTGAACAGATCGCGAGGAGGAGCCAACATCAGCTGAGACAGGAAGAACTTCTCCGCTTGTGTGATGGGCGGAAGGAAGCCTGCAGGGACAACAGAGGGACATTCAGGGATTGAGTTAAACTTTTCCGCTCACTTTGTTTGTTCTTTAGTAAAGTTACAAGCTAAATATGTTTTTTGCTGTAGATGTACTGCTTTAGTTGTCATTTATATATTAAGATAACCCTCTCTTCTGCTCAATCTGACCCTTTTTCTCCATTTAGGCTGGTCACATTAATTACCAGAACAACGTGTTGTTTAAATAAATTATATTTCCGGAGTACCTTTTCTTTGCAGTGGAAGGGAAATTAGTAAGATTTGGGATGTAGAGGTTTAATGAGTAATGTTTTTGATTCATTAATGACAATAACTAACTACTTAAGTATTTGATTCTGCCAAATTTAGTTTCAGCTCATGTTTTTAATCCTGTTCCTAACAACATGGTACATTTAGAAAAGGATTTACTTGGATTATCTTGCTTTAGGGTTTATGTCTAAATGACACTCTGCTCTAGGGCTTCAACCAACTACAATTTTTAATCAATCTCGCAATTTTTCTTTACTTGATTAGTTATTTAAATGGCAAAAGGTCTAAGAAGAATTTGTTGTCTTAATTTGATCCAGATTAATAAAAAATGATCCTGCTTGATAGAGTATACTTGCAGACAAAATCCATCTCAAACCCTACTTTTACATATTTACAGTGTGATTTTGATGCAATTATCGCTTTATCTGAGCCATAAAACACATTCTAGCAGCACATGGCATGTTTGATTACAACAATTATTTAATTACTGAACTAATTTAAGATTATTTCAATAGTTTCCAATGATCTATGAACTTATTTCTGCCATACTCTGCTCTATTTGACCTTTTCCGCTGCCTCCTCTTCATATCCTTTTTCACTACATCAATAAATCTTCTCTAAAGGTCGTATTTCCTGCAGCTCTAACTCAGCATCCTTCCACACAAACATTCACGCCCCCTTGTTTTTGCACATCCAAAATAGAGCTGCACAATTTATCGAAATCCAATCAACATCATGATTTGAATAGACGCAATTAGCAAATTGCAAAGGCTGTGCCATAATTTCCTCTACAAACAACAAAATATCCTGTTTTATTCAGCCAAAAAAAACTGCTAACCCTGTATTTGTTCAAACATTTGACACAAAAAGGCAACAAAAATGTGACTAAAAGTGACAATGACGCATCTAAAAGCAACAAAAGGTGACAAAAACAAGACGAAAAGGGACAAATAGTGACGTTCTGAAATACGTGATTATTAGTTGTATTATTATTGGTTTATTAGTTCATATTTCAGTCTTTTTGGCATTTCTCTTAGTTGTGATGAACTTTCAACAGAATCCAACTAATTAATTAAATAAATCGCAATCGCACCACTGGTCAGAAAAGTCGCAATTAGACATTTTCCACAAATCGTGCAGCTCTAATCCCAAACCACCCCACATCCCCTCTCTATCCTCCGTGACTTTACCGGACAGGACTTTCTCGTGCTCGTCTCCGTGCGGCGCAAGGTTGAGCAGATGCGCAAACACAGCCGCAAAGGGGTTAGCGGCCATGGGCTCCGTGCGGTACATCTCCCACAGCAAATACAGGGCCGTGAGCCTCTGGGCCGAGCTGGGCAGAAGATCGGGCTGCTGCAGGAGCATCACCAGCACCGAACCCACTCGAAAGTGCTCCCCTTTCCCGAAATAATGGTGAAAATGCGTGGATAAACTCTCGAACGTGTTGGTGCACGCCTCCTCCGAAATGATGCTCAGCAGATTCGACAGTTCTTTGGGGGCTAGACTCATTTTTGACGTCGATTTTTGTCATAAAGTGATCAAATAAAACGTGTTAAAACGCTGTGCAGATATAGCCCCCGGGTCGTAGTGAAAATACCGCATTTAATTCATCGTTTTATCCAAATGTTGCGCGTGTTCTTTTGAATGGGTTAGCTTAGCATGTTAGCGCTAAATGACAACAACGAAGCATTCATGTCCAAAGCAAATATAACAACGAAGAAAAAAACAGCCTGAGTGGATTCGATTGATACGCGAAAGTGGTACGAAAAGATCCAGTTAAAAAATGCGTAAATTGTCGAAGTTTGTTCAAGTTTTTGCAGGTTTTGTAGCAGCGTAAGCCGTTGTGGGTTCGCTTCAAAATGTGACGGATGTTGTTCTTCCGGTAAAGTGCATTCTGGGAGATGTAGTGTGGTGTCGTGTGAGTTTGTTAGATGCTGCCCTCTGCTGATTAAGGAGAGTCTGCAAGAGACTAAAATGCGTCTTCTTAAAAATGAAAATTGAACGATTACCTACATTCTTTTTTCTTGGATCAGTTGGATTCGACTTCAGAAATTATTGTAAACACGATTGCTTTTAGCTAAATATCACATTCTTTGTAGTAAATGGAGAGGGAATAAACCCTCATTTTCTTGTTTTATGAATGAATTTAAGTAGTTTCATAGCTCTTTGATTACTTTCGTTTTGAAGGTGCTCCATGTAAATGTAATATGACTAAACTGTTTGCAGTGTTGGGGAGAGTGCTGAACGGCTGCATCGATTATGTTATCTTAAATATGTTCCATTGCCTTGGTGCTTGTATTGTAATCAGTAACTTGCCTCCCAACGCTAATTGATTGATTATTTTGTATACTTACGCCCCTAGCATTTCTTTTAATTGTTAATAATAGTGTATATTTGTACACATGCAAAATAAGTGTTAATGTGTGACTGAGCAGTTTGCCTGTGCAATATAAACCTTTATCACTCGGTTTCCTCTCCAACAGGGAGTCGTCTGTCACGGGATCAGAAAGCAACCACGGGGGGAACACTGGCCTCGGCATCACTGGGCTACTATGGATGTCCCGACCTGGAAGTGTTCTGCAGACTGCCTTATGGTCCTTCTCCCAACACGGCTTCAAGGTCTCAAGCGTGGGATGATCTACGTTTTGCCCCTGTAAATTAAACAAATAATTCATTGAAAGTTGCAAAAGTGAGACTAAAATGGCACAAACTTGGAACATATAAATCTGAAAAATAGATCGGGCCAGGTTTAAATGTGTTGCTTCATTTTGTTAGACACAGAAATACTTACATAAGGGATTTTATATTCTAGATTTTGCTGAAAATTGGCGTTAAAAATTAAACATTTCCTTATTTTTGAGGGTTAAAACTATAATAAATCAGGATTAGAATCAACAAATCCTTCTCCGCAATCCATCAAAATGAAGGTACAATGTCTCATATAAGTTTATGGATGCAAAGTGGATTAAATTAATTAATTAATTCTGACCAAAAGACTAAAAATATAAAGAAAAGTTTTGTCAGCGCTGTCTTAAGTTTTTGCATACATAAGTGGGAAAGTTTTGTGTTTAAATGTCTGTTT
This sequence comes from Rhinogobius similis, assembly GCA_019453435.1. Classification (NCBI taxonomy): domain Eukaryota; kingdom Metazoa; phylum Chordata; class Actinopteri; order Gobiiformes; family Gobiidae; genus Rhinogobius; species Rhinogobius similis. The sequence goes on from CM033633.1 coordinate 6,461,292, forward strand.
TTATGTTTTATTCATGAATTTTACACTGTTTTTGTTTGTTTTTTTTAAGTTTTGTTATGCTTCTTATTTGCAATAAATACAAAAAACATATACAGTACATTATTACTTACAAACCATGGAAGGTGGAGTCAAAGATACCACACTAAATAACAGCATGTATGTCAGAAAAAAAAACAAACAAACACGTAAACAACTTATCAGAACTTTATTTATATTTATTTTAAGAATTGTGTTTTTACACTCGGGGGACGCTCCTCGAGGCGTCACGTCTCACCAGGATCAATACATAAGGCATCATTTAGTCAAACAATAACACCATATATTTAAAGACATCTAATTGCAAAAAATCAGACAAAAGTAACATACAGAAACATTATACTTATGGCTTTATTGTTTGAATGGGACCAGAGTATTAATGTCACTTTTGGAAGTAGAAGAAGTAGTGGTAATAATTCCAGGTATACTTTGCTTTTAGAGTTGAACACTGAAAACTCAATTAGATCCTGCGGCGTTAAACACAAAAAGCATCTTTTCTTGGCCATGTTTTCGTTCATTGATGTTGTTGATATTTTTGTGCGATTATTGAAACCTGTGTCTGTCGATCAGAGCTCTGCGGCTGTTTTTAAATGTGTCACAGAACTCAAGTTTGACTGAACTGGTTTATTTGTGGTGGTAATTATGAATTATAAAGAGATGGCAGCGGTCGCACTTGTAGTTGCAGAAGTTGTCGTTGCAATTATGGCTTAGAAGTGGCAATCGCTGCAGTAGTAGTAGTAGTAGTAGTAGTAGTAGTAGTAGTAGCAGTAGTAGTAGTAGTAGTTTTACACTGCAAAAAGGGATTATCTAATTTAGTTAAATTTACTTGAATTAAGCAAATTAATCTTAAAAGTCCAATTTTAAGATTTTTGCACTTGACAGGACTACATCAAATTGACATTATTTGACTGGTTTTAAGTAAACTTGATAAGTAAAATAATCTTATTCCACTGGCAGATAATTTCACTTAAATTAGGGTAAAAAGGTCTTATTTTGAGTTTATTTTTCTTATTTTTTGATAGGCCTTTTTTGCAGTGTAGTAGTAGTAGTAGTAGTAGTAGTAGTAGTTGTAGCAGTAGTAGTAGTAGTAGTAGTAGTAGTAGTAGTTGTAGCAGTAGTAGTAGTAGTAGTAGTAGTTGTAGCAGTAGTAGTAGTAGTAGTTGTAGGAGTAACAGGCCCGTCGACAGAAATTAGGGGAGAGCTGGGGGTCACGAGATGATTTCAAGATCTCATTTTAATGAATATGACATTATATTTGCTCTGTTTTAATTAAAAACAGTATCCTTTAGTGAAATAGGGTCTAATAAGACAATAAACTATTCAAATAACCGGTACCACTTGATAATAACTACATCTTATTTTGCCTCATCATGTGCAATACTGTAACATGTGTCATTCACCCGCTATAATCATGTGCAATACTGTAACATGTGTCATTCACCCGCTATAATCATGTGCAATATAATTTAACATACTATTAATAGACTTTTACCTCACTATAGTCACTTACTGTATATAACATACACTTAAACCACTTTATTTGACATTTTTATTATTTATTCCCAGACAGCCACCTACTGTAAATAAGAGTGTGCACTTTACACTTTATATTGTATTTTTATTACCATGTTTAGTAATTATTAGGCCCGAGCGCCACAAGCTGGCGAGAGGCCTATTAGTTTCGCAGTGCCGTGCGGCTGCGACTCTGAAATCGCCCACGAAATGCGCCAATCGGCCTTGGCTCGCCCCCTCAAACACTCACTACGCATTCCAACTCATGCGTTCGTGCATACCAGTGTAGTGGGAAAATTGAACATTATCGTTATGTAGCGGGCTGAAGCCCATGCGAAAGTGCTTACGAAGTGCGCACTAAACTGCGCTTCGTGTGGCTGAGTCGCCCACTAATCGTTTCAACTCATGCCGCGTTCGTGCATATAACAATGTAATGTAAAAATTGAACATTACTGTTGTAAATAGGGCCAATAACAGAAAGTGGCGGAGCCCACTGAAAAATCTCGAAAGTGTCCGCCAGTGACCAGGGACCCGTACCAAAAGCGTAGGAAAGCGCAAGCGTGCGCTTTCCGAAAATGTATAGTTTGCTAAATAAAAAAGGGGAAACATTGTTTCGCGCCAGAATATTCTTCTTCTTCTTCTTCTTCCTCTAACCAACCCCTATTTTTCACCCAGTGAACATTGGCGAAGTCTCAGGAAAATTTGCACACCTCTAAAAATCGTGCCTCTGTACATTCTGGCTATTTCCGATTTCCAAAAATTCAAAAATATGGCGCGTCAGCGCCCCAAATGTACAAAAAATACATTGCGGGATAGGAAAGTGCCAAAAAAATTTTTTTATCGTAGAATCATGAAACTTGGCAGAGAGGTAGATAGTGACAAGAGAAGCAAAAAATATTATTACGTCAACGCCGTCGCTCAACCAATTGTCGGCCATATTGGATGAAAATTCGCTAAACCTGACTCAGCGTTTTTAAAAACTGCGTTACTTTCTACGAACTCCTCCCAGGGCGTTTAACCGAACAAGCTGAAATTTGGTGAAAATGAAGTTGAGGAGTGTGGCATCAAAAGTTATCCAAATCATGAACCTAACTTTACGGTCTCTGTGTGGCGAAGCCGCAAAATTTAACCAGAATTCCTGAAATTTCCAAATTTAAATTTTGCTCCCATTTGCACATATAAAGTCCAATTGCATCAAATTTGAATCAGTTGTTAAACTCACTGTCTGAAACGAAACCTATTAGAGGTGAAAAAATAAAATTTGGTGCGTTAGTGCCCCCTACAGATCAAAGCAAACTTTTATATGGGGAGCAAAAAATTTAGTTTTTTAGAATTTTTTGAAATTTTGCACAAAATTCCATTTTGGCCTACCGATCAAAAAGCCAATGAGACCCATGTCATATTTTTGTACGGCGAAGCCATACCAATGACAAACATCCCATGTTATTCCTATGGGAAAATCGACAAATGTCTCAAATTTGAATATTTTTTCCTATGCATTTTAACGAACTCCTCCTTGGAAGCGTAAGCCGATAACCAACCTGAAATTTGGTGAACATCTTCCTGAGGAGTGGGGCACTAAAGTTATCCAAATTGTTAGGATAAAGTATTACGGTCTCCGTGTGGTGAAGCAACAAATTTGGCAACATTTTTGAATAGACAGAAAAACCCATGTTATTCCTATGGGAAAATCTCAAAATCGCTCAAATTAAACTTTGTACTTTACTTGCACTCCTCCTCGGGCGTAAGCCAGACCAACCTGAAACTTGGTGACAATCATCTTGAGAGTTGGGCACCAAAATTTATCCACATTTTATGGATAAGTAGTACGGTCCGTCTTGGCGAAAGCCACAAAAAGTGCCCAATCTTGTACAAATGACAGAAACATTCCATGTTATTCCTATGGGGAAAATGCAAAATCACTCAAATGAAACTTTGTATTTTAACGCACTCCTCCTCGGGCGTAAGCCCGACCATCCTGAAATTTGGTGAAAATGATCTTGAGGAATGGGCCATCTAAAGTTATCCAGGATTTTAGCACAAGTATTACAGTCTTTGTGCGGCGCAGCTCAACTTTGACCCAATTTTACACATTTTCAGTGAAATATGACAAGTAGGAGCGCGGTAAGCGCGGATTCGCAGCAGGTATTTTATGAGGAGGAAATTGGGCGTAGCGCCCTCTTATGCTTGAGCGGCGTGGCATGTGGCGAGGGCCGATCATTGCCGCTTGCGGCTATATTTTATCCTATTTTTATTGCATGCGTCTATTTCATTCATTCCTGTCCTAAACTGTGTGTTGCAACAGTGGAATTTCCCCATTGTGGGACAAATAAAGGATCTCTTATCTTATCTTATCTTATTAAAGCATTAACAAAGACTTCATTAATAATGAATATATAGTTTATTAAACATGATTCAGGATTAGTAACTACTTAATTAAGGTTAAGGTGAGGGTTAGGGTTAGAAATTAGGGTTAAAATATTTGTTAAATGGTTACTAAGCCTGAGTCATTCTTAATAAACTATGTGTTGATTATGCATTAAGTCTTTGTTCATGCTTTATTAAGTCATGAATAAGCGTAGTTATTATAAAGTGTTACCAAATAACCAATATTAAACCTGATTTAACATGCTTTGTCGCTTAAAATTATTGCTAATGTCATTTTAATTTCGCTTTGGGCGTCCCGAGGCTATTTTTCCGGCCAGAAAAGTTTGGGAACTCCTGATTTAAGGGATAATACCAGTGGTAGTAGAGGTAGAAGTTTAGTTCACAATTGTTTTAAACTCTGTTATTGAAATAGTACAGTTAAAATATTGATAAACACATTTGTGAGAGGATCCTGGTCAAATCAACCCGAGCGAAGCCCACTGTAACTTTACACAGACGATATTTAAAGGGCGACTGCAGACAAGACCAAATGTAAGAGAATCAACAAGATTTGCCAAAGTCTTTTGAAAGAAACAGTACAAGGTTTTGGAAAAGGTTTAGCTGCCAAAGTCAGACAGAAGAATTAGCCTCTTTCAGGATTCACGCGGCACTGAAACGAAAAAGAAAAGTCAGAAAAGTTGAACCTTTAAACGAAAAAGAAAAGTCAGAAAAGTTGAACCTTTAAACGAAAAAGAAAAGTCAGAAAAGTTGAACCTTTAAACGAAAAAGAAAAGTCAGAAAAGTTGAACCTTTAAACGAAAAAGAAAAGTCAGAAAAGTTGAACCTTTCGTGCTGCAAGATTAATCACAATCGAAACAAAGTCAAACAATCAAAAGGAGCAAATGAAAAAGGCTGGAAAGGTCAAAAACATGTGCATTTGTAGAAGTGACAAGCCATTTTTATCCAACTTTGACACTTTGACAAAATACTTGAACTGTGGCAAATCTGTAGCATTCTCTTACTCTCAAAAATTTGTGCTTTTCAACATAAAATACAACACTTTAAATTACAAAAAGTACAAAATTAGGTCCATGTTTTTAGGAAACAACAGCTCAAACCCACATGCACTCACGCACGACTTCATGGCACCAAACGGATACAAAAATACAGTTTATGAGGATTAAAGGGGAAATAAATAACGACAAATAAAATCAATATCAACGTTATATGACATTAATTTGTAGGAAAATAATTCACTGTAAACATTTCACTTCAATAAGGATAGGCACCTCAAAATACAGGGAATAAACACTTAGATTTGTTAGATATTAGTAAGAAAAACACTTAAAGGTTCTACAAAATAAACACGTTCAAGTTTCTGTTTCGTTTCCATTTCAGATTTGATCGTCGCTATTGCTCAAAATGTAAACATATATTTTTGAATACATGTATTTTCATTGTGCAAATAACTCACATCTAAAGGGACCGTCATTTTACACTGACAACTCTTGGCTTTTATTCCACAAAATAGCACCGGTAATGACTAAACTTTGATAAATGTAGGTATTGAATACATTTGAAAACCTGTTAATGCTGTCATTTTCACGTTACATGGAAGTTGTGATTCAAAATTGTTGGTCAGATTCGTTCAATTATCTTATTATTCAAAGGCACACGGCTTAATACACCTGTCTCAATTGTTAAATGTATTAAAACACTGGAAAAAATACAATCTTAAATCATAAAAAGTGAAAAAATGATTGACATAAACAGTATTCAAAGTGCCTCTGACAGGTTGGACTACACTTTTCACTAAAATGCAGTTAAGATACTTTTTTTTTTAATGTGCTAAAACCTTTACATATTTTACCACAGTTTAACCATTAATTCTAGGTTTTTAATTTCACCTCCTGGTTGTAAATGATGACATCACACTGGGAAATTACCAGCAAACCATCCTGTACACGGGCAAAAACTCATCTAATGTCACAGATCTTTTTATTTGAAAAAGAAAAATATATGTGAATACCTTTATTTTGTTGAATTAATGTTTAAAGGATCAAAAAATAAGTTTATTTTGTGCAAATTATGCATAACCTTTGTCTCCCCAGTGTGATGTCATCAGTTTGTTTACTTCCTGTAATTTTCAACATATTTTTCAACATTTCTTCGGTGTAAAACTATAGTTTATGTTTACAAGAGGTATTAATACACTGAATAAAGTCAAAATTAGAAACTCATAAAAACCTGTCATAGGCACTTTAACTTGGTTTGAGTACATTTTGACTTTCGTAAAATAAGATTTTCCAATAGATCAAGTAAGTTCAGTTCTAATTCCAAATGCAGTAGCATTTTTCTAATTTCAAGTTTGTAAATGCTTCTGTCTTTTTCTTATTTTAAGTAAAACAAGATATTTTACTCTTGTTCTATTGGAAAATCTTATTTCAAGACACTAAAAATAGACAAAACAAAGATAAATACTACTTCATTCAATCACGTTTAACCTATTATCTTCTTTAAGATTGTATGTCTTCTGGTGAATCTTCTATTTTATACTGTAATTGTACTGTAAATTGCAGTAAAGTATGTTGTAGAGTTAAAGCAGGAGTGTCCAACCCTTTGTTCACACTGAGGGGACAAACACAACACAGTCAATTCATCAATGGTTTGATTGTGCTTCTGCTCCATAATTTCCCCTGGAATCCTTAATTTTAGGTCTATTTTACACCAAAAGGTTTGTTTTTGAGCTTAATAATGGTAGAGAATAGATCTGTAACTAATTATTATTCAGTCGTCAACAAGTCAAACAATATTTCTTTAATTAGTCGGTACCACTTTATAATAACTACATCTTTCATTCATTCATTTTCTACCGCTTATTCCCGTTAGGGGTCGCGGGTGACTGGAGCCTGTCCCAGTGACTTTGGGCCTTAGGCGGGGTACACCTTGGCCAACTCGTCGCAGTTAACTACATCTTATTTTGCCTTAATAAAGCATTAACAAAGACTCAATAATAATGAATATATCGTTTATTAAACATGATTCAGGATTAGTAACTACTTAATTAAGGTTAAGGTGAGGTTTAGGGTTAGAAATTACAGTTAGAATATGTGTTAAATAGTTACTAAGCCTGAGTCATTCTTAATAAACTATTTGTTGATTATTAATTAAGTCTTTGTTCATACTTTATTAAGTCATGAATAAGTGGAGTTATTATAAAGTGTTACCAATGAGTCTTAGTCAAATGATTATTTCTGATGTATAAATATAAATATAAACATTGAAATATGAAGACTAAAGGTTTCTAGATGGAGAATCTTTATGAAAGTGTCTTATTGATGAAAATCTGAAATACTTCATTCTTTTTTAACATTTTATTTGAATAATGCCACTGTCTTTCTGTGTGTATTAATGTCTATTTCATCCAGAAAACAACACTGATAAACTAAATATGATCATTATTTATAGACGACTTGTCAGTTAGTTAATTAATAATAATAATAATAATATTAATAATAAAGTCAAATAATAATCTTCTATTTATCTATTACTTGTTGCAGCCTGAGTAGAGAATATAAAAAAACATGGGTAACACTTGAACTGCACTTATTCCTGTCTTAATAAAGCATGAACAAAGACTTAATTCACCGTGAACAAATAGTTTATTAAGAATGATTCAGGCTTATCTTTAACTCATACTTTAACCCCAGCCCTAACCTTAATTAAGTAGTTATTAATCCCGAATCATGCTGAATAAACGATATGTTCACAGAGGAGCATGAAGTACTCCATTTTGTTACTAAAATCACAGATACAGCAGCAAAAAAATACTCAAGTAAAAGGAAAAGTATCACATTTAAAAATCTACTAAAAGTATTCAAGTAGTCCTTTAAAAATGTAAAAGTTAAAAGTAAAAGTAATTGTTTTTGGTTTGGAGAACTATAAAAGCATCAAACTGTAATTTTTATTGTTTTATTCTGTTGAGTTTTGGTCATTATAGGCAACTTTCCAGATTATTTTTCTCTACGGAGGTTTTTTGTTTGCTCAACTAGAGAGAAAAAAAACATGATGCAAGATGTCGCCATAAATGTGCTAAAAAAATAAACTCCTCAGCCTTTTCAGCAGGTCGAAAACTTTAAAAAATATACTTTTACTTTTCAGTCCAGTTAAAAGTGTAGTGGAGTAGAAAATACAGATACACACTCTGAAATGTAGTGAAGTAAAAGTAAAAAGTATCTTCTTTAAAATGTTCCAAAGAAAAGTACAGATACATAATTTTTTTTACTAAAGTACAGTACTTTTACTTTTGTTCTTTGTTACTTTCTTCCACTCTTTGTTCATTATAAATTAAGTCTTTGTTCATGCTTTGTTAAGGTCAGTTAAGTTGTAGTTATTATAAAGCTGTACCAAAACATGTCGTAAAAATTTAAAAAAATTACTCCGAGGACCGCATTTGACCCCGGACCATTGTTTGGACACCCCTGCATTAAGTGTCGTCATTTCTAACAAATCAAATCAATAACAACTGGTTTTAGAAGAGTATAAGTTTGTGACTGGTGCTCTCTCTGCGCCACACACTTCACTTCACTGAGACTCTGTTATTGCACTTTGAATATGGCTCTGGATATTTAGAAGGAAAGGCTTTCTCTCACTTTCTCCTCATTCTCTCTCTCTCTTGGTTTTTTTTTCTTTTTATTTCTCTTTAATCTCTCAAGGTCTGTATTCGACTAAAAGAATTCTTGGTTGAAGTACAAACACGTCCTGTGCATCGATTAAACGCAGGCAAAAGCTCTCAAATTGATTAGGGTTTCGTTTAAAAACAAGTATGTCAAGAAGTTCCAGTCAGCAGCGTCTTTCTGCTGTTGTGCATTAAAGCTGGGGTACCTGACTTTTTTGGGTGTAAATGAGAATATTTTGTGTTTTCCATCAAAGAGTATCTTGTAAAAGCAGCACTTTCTAATAAAAATGAGACCTCTACGTGCTGTCTGCATCTAAAAATAAACCACTTTGTCTCTACGTAAGAGCTAAAAGCAGCGCTCTGATTGGCTGTGCTTGGGTGGTCCTCCCCAGTTTCACTTTGTCGTCTGGAAAAGGCTGTTGTAAAGCTGTGCACAGGACCGAAAATGAATGCTTGTGAATTTTAACAACGTGTCAAAGGGTTTGTGAGGGAAAAGGACGAGTTAAATTGATTTAAAAACCTACTTCTGGTGCCGCAGTGTACCTCAGCTTTAATGCTTATCCAAGAAAAACAATTAGTCGACTAATAAACTCGGTCGACTAATGCTGCGTCCAGTCGTCGTTGGAGGTCGTTGTTTTTACTTTGCTTGTTATTACTTTGTATTGTGTATTACTTTGCACTGTGTAACTTATTTTTGTACCCAGGGACTGCAGATGGAAATGAGCTGTTTAGCTACAATCTGGTGCAGATCATCTCTGTCTTACGAGCATAATGTCTCTGTACACTGTCCCTTCAAATAAAGACTAAACTAAACTAAACTAAACTAAACTAAACTAAACTAGGTCAGACTTTTTGTGGGCAGTGAGTGGCAAAAATGCATCCCCGTTAATGGATGACATTTAACGATAATTTACATGTTTTCCAACTGGATATGTTTGTAGCACTTCAGTGTAGTAATCAAATCCACAAATATAAAGTTCTACAACTCTGCTGAATGTCTGAAAAAATAAAATCAAGTAAACAGTTGTAGAAAACCAGATAAACAACAGGAACACTGCAGTTACGCTCACATTTATCACTGAAACAGACTTTGTGATCACACACAGTTGAACTCATTATCTGTCTCTCCTTAAATCTGAGTCCAAGTGTTGAGGAAATCAATTGTTGTGCAGCAGTGGAAGTGTCCTAAATCTCCAACTGCCATTAGCAAACATGCTAGCTACGCTCTGCACGGAAGCAACAATGAGAAACTACTTTCAGTTTACATTTATGTAAAGTTAATTTGAGCAAAAATTAGGCCAAAAATGGAAAGAAACACATTTTATCAATTGTTCGGTCACAATTTTGCCACTATATTCCAAAGTTGAGGAGCGGTTTTCAAATAAAAGAATGTTGGTGCATAAAAATTTCTACTTAGAACCCAGAGTTTATCCGACTTAGACAATCCAACATGGCTGCTCCCTGCGTTTGGATAAAGTTAAACACCCGAAAGTTATAATATTGATAGTACTTGTGGTATATTGTTCATCCGCTTTGCAATTATAAATGTACGGTTATGCTAAAGTGATGCTAATGTTGCTAACATCTGCACAGCGCTAATGACAACAAAGGCTAAATTTTACTCTCAAACGTTGACATATGAATTACATACCAACATCTGCGTTAACACATGAATAGGTTTGGATCTGCTTTCTGCTTTTTGGTTGATTTGAGCACTTTCCTGTTTTCTTTTACTTACTTGACTGAACATAAACTGTAATGTATTGCTAATTTTTCTTCTAACTTGACGACTGGAGCACAGAAACTCCGAGGTCAGAGTTTCGACCTCCAAAGATAAATGGAACGCAGCATAAGAGAACGTAGATCAATTTATCAACTAAACGACCACAGCTTCTACTTTAAACTCTCCGTCCTCTTTTCTCTGGTCTGGGTCAGTCGTTGTAGTGCATGATGGACTCCACGTAGTTTCCCGGGAACAGTCCGGTGGTGGCGTTCATGACTCCTTCGTACCAGCCGTCCTCGTTCTTCTTGATCACGTAGATTATGGCTCCCTCCTGAAACGACAGCTCGTCCTCTTTGTCTGCCGTGTAGTCGTAGATGGCCACCACTAGAGGGCGACACACACGTATCAACTCATTTACCTGCTTTTTACCAAGTTATAATGCTGTTTTTCCATTAAAGCATATCTGGAGATAAGGTTGTGATTTTTGTACATGCACATATGGAAATCTTGATTATTGTCTTCAATAAGACTCCAAGATCTTGTGAAAATCAAAAGGCAAATGATGTGCACATGTGAGGAAAAGGATCTTGTGAGATGTGTTTACATTTGGATTGGACAAAAAAGATCAGTCACTGAAGTCGTTTTTTATCATCTACAAAAACAGGGTTTATGCAGGTTTCAGCAAATCAAATGTAATGCTTTTTAATGCCACATTTCGAGATTTTGAATGCCATAATCAACGTCAAAACAAGACATTTGCGCTTTTATCGTGTCAAAACTGCTGGCTTTAAACCGTTCCATTGGGCAGGAGAATGATGAGAATATAATAAACTACTTTATAATATTCAAAAAGCTCATTTACATTTAATTTAAACCATGAACATCTATGATTTGAACCCTATCTTTTACTTTTTAGATGTTTTTATCTCAGATTTTAACATCTAGATTCATAAATCCAGTACATCTGGGATTCAAAATATATTTCAAAGTAAAAACTACTGTCATGGACACGCACTTCTGATTGGTTGATACTGTGATACTCTGGGTAGTGGTATTTATGCAGGGACAGTGTACAATAAACACTGACCAAAAGGAAATATGTCTTGCACTAGGTTGTAGCAGAAGATGCTAATTTCCACCTGTCATCATTTATTGTTCTGATAGATAAATCTTTTTGTCCAAATATTTTTTAGATTTAATGCCTGTCAGGAGTAAATTTAATGCTTTTTTAATGCATGTCAAGGCCTTATTTTTACTCAAATGTATTTAATGACTTTTAATGCTTTTTAATACCCTGCGAATGAAAAATATTGCCAGAGTCAGACCTTTTTTCCCTAAAGTCGGTGCGGATTAATTACGTTATTACAAATCATGTAATATTCTCCTTTCTGGTCTTCCAAAGAAATCTATTGCACCTTTACACCTTCTCCATGTTGTCTCCTCTCATGACTGTCTGTACCTTTCTCCAGGTAGCTCCTGGGGGCCCAGGCCGGCTCCTCCTCGGTGTAGGGGTCAGTGTACTCTGGCTCGGGCTCCGGTTTGTCCACTAGAGGGGGCTGTGGAGAGATGAGCTCCTCTGATTGGCTCTGAGGCGGAGGGGGAGGAGCTCCATCTGAAACTGAGGAAAAATCAGAGAAACTAAATGTATAATTTTTGAGCCATATTTAGTGATCAGCCAAATGTGAGTTCACAAACAGATAAAAGCACTCACTGGATTCTTGAACTCGAGCGACGAAGCCCATCAGAGGGAGCTGAGGAGTGAACTGCAGCAGAGACGGAGGAGGAGGAGACGCTGCACACACAGATGGAGAATGAGGAATAAACTACAATAAGATAAACTTATTTACATGTCCAGTAAAACCCATAAATCTGGATTGTTCCTTCATCGAAAATCCAAAGAGTTTTCCGAAATGTTTTCCGAAAACATTTCAATAATAAATGTGTTTAAAGCAGCTCTGGTGTCACTCACATGTGCCTGAGGCATTTCATTGTCCAAAATCCTCTAAATTTTTCATATTTTGTGATATTCTGAGGTTAATCCCAGTTTCTCCAGTGAAATCACATTATGTTGCACTTCACTTTTGTCTCCATTCTGAATTTAGAATGTTTTTGTTCACAAACTTTTAAAGAGTCTATAAAAACATCCACCTGCAGCTGACTGTTCTCTCTTTCAAGAATCTTTTTCTTTTAGAATTGATTCAATTTAGTGTGACTCGACAAACTCCACAGAGATAGAATTGGACAGGAAGTGGTGATGCTAACACTGAGCTAACACTGAGCTAACACTGAGTTAGCCGGGCGTTGTCGTGCACAGAGCCCAGAATATTCTTTGAAGACTAAAGGCCAATTCATACTTCATAAGAAGTACGAACTTTGTTCGTGCGCCTCAGGCTGTAAGAACAAGAACAAAGTTGGTTTCGGCTCTGGCATTCATACTTCAGCTCAAGCGCCGCAGCGGAACTCTTTCAGACCCCGCCCCCCGTGATCCCAACAACTGTTTCCATGCTGTTTCTATGGAGATTACCATCGCTGACAGCTCAGTTGATATCGTTTTAGCAATGGCAGATGTAGTTTTTGAGTGGATGAGAGAGGAGGAGGAAGAAGAGAGGATGATGTTTGAAGATGAAGAGGATGACGACTTTTTTTTTTTTTTACATGTGCTGGCCGAGGAGACAGAACGAAATGAGTGAAGATGGCATGTTCGGCCGCTAAATACAACGCGGGTCGTACAGGGCGAATACAGTCTGCTCGTTCAACAAATGCGGGAGATAGATGAGGAGAAGCACTTTTCGTACTTCCGGATGTCAGCCCGTCGGTTTGACCACTTGTCTTTAGGATAACACTATTTCTCCCACATGCGCCCAAGGAAATTTACCCCGCCCCTTTTGAAAAACTGGCCAATCAGAGCCTAGTTGACGCACAGTTCTGCCGAACAAAGTTCTGCTCAGCTGATGTGCCAAGAACAGGCTGCGAGAACAGCCGAACAGAGGCTGTAAGAACAAAATGACCTAATTTTGTTCTTACAGCCCAAGGCGCACGAACAAAGTTCGTACTTCTTATGAAGTATGAATTGGCCTTAATTTTACAAACGTCCCCTGCCTGTGGACACGTGCGGTTACCTGGGCTGTGGTTGTAGTACGTTCCCCCGTTGACCGTGCCGTGGGCTGTGATTGGCTGAGCTGTGCAGGTGGGGGAGGGACTAACCCTTTGGGCGGCTGGGATTGGCTGCCCGGTCACAGAAGGGGGCCGGCGATACGGCAGGGACCCACCCACCTGAGGGGCCTGCTGTCGAGGCTGAGGGCGGTTCATACTGAAGAACTGAGGCACGATCGCTCCTGGAAAAGAAAAAAAAAACAGAAAAAATACGAATTTAGCTTAAAGTGCGCATGACAGGCTTTTATCATTTCCAAGTTTTGACTTTATTTGATGGTATAATACCTGTTGTAAATATAAATTCTAGTTTTACACCAATCAAGTCCTAGTTTGTGATGAAAAGTTGAGAAATATGTTGAAAATGAAAAGCAGAGTTCCAAACACATGTTGACGTCACACTGGGGCGGCTTCGTTTAAAAGTTTGGGACAATTTACTGACAAGAAACACCCTTTTCTGATCTTTGAAACATTGAAATAAAAAAAACAAAGCTGTTCTCATATACTTTTATTTGTCAAACAACCATTTCTGTGACATTCGAGCAGTTTTGACCGTGCGCATAACATGGTTGCTAGTTAACAGTGACAAATGTTCCTATTGTGACGTCATGATTTACAACCAGGAAGTTAAAAATGGAAAAACTGGGAACTTTTTTAATTTTAATTTTGCAAAATTGTAAATATAAGGATCTTAACTGTGTTTTAGTAAAATTAGTAGTTCAACTTGTCGTAGCCACTGTGTAATTTGTCCCGTTTAGGTTCACGTGAACCTAACGTGAATGCAAATAGAGCCATGCGTTAAATTTGAGCACAGAACAAATCTGGTGATGTTTATGGATTTAAAAATTGCAGTAGACTTTCAGATTTTGACCAACAATCTGGGGAAATTTCAAACAGAGTGATTTGTGAGTGCTCAGAGAAGATGAGCTCGTAAACAAGATTATTGAAACAAGCGAGAGTGAAGCACAACTTTTAAATTAAGGAACCAGTGGTGGAAGAAATACTACATTTTGGTAAAAGTACAGATATGTGTGCAAAAAATACTCAAAAGTATCACATTAAAGAATCTGCTTCAGTAAAAGTTTTGAAGTACCTGTTTAAAAATGTACTTTGCGAGTACAAAGTAAAAAGTATTTCACACAGATTTTGGTGATTTTTAGATTTTTAAATGTTGAGAATTTGGTAAAGAATTGTGCTGAATTTTTGTCAACAAAGGTCAATTTGAATACATTTTTTTAGAGAATTGTATGTGTGTACAGATACCTAAAAATGTTACTTAAGTACAGTATTTTTACTTTTGTACTTTGTTACCACCACTAAAAATCAATGACACATTTCTCTAAAACGTAGTGAACATGATATTATTAGTTTAGCCAACATTTTGCCTGTTTATCCCCAGTTTGACAGTTTTTGTAATGTTTAAAATTGGACTTCCTGGTTGGACATGGGCAGCAAATATGACATATTCATTCATTCATTTTCTACCGCTTATTCCCGTTAGGGGTCGCGGGTGACTGGAGCCTATCCCAGTGACTTTGGGCCTTAGGCGGGGTACACCCTGGACAGTGGCCAAGTCGTCACAGCTGACACAGAGAGACAGAGACATTGACAGACAACCATTCACTCTCACATTCATACACTATGGACAATTTAGAGTTGTCAATTAACCTGTACAGTCATGTGTTTGGACGGTGGGAGGAGCCAGAGAACCCGGAGAGAACCCACGGTAACACGGGGAGGACATGCAGACTCCACCCAGAGAGATCGTGTGATGTTAGGGTGGTTCAGAATTCGAAACCACGATGTTGGGGTGGTGCGGGATTCGAACCCACGATCTCCTTATTGAGAGGCAGAAGCTCTAGCCGCTATATGACAAAGTTAGAGGTAATTCCACAACTGTTACCTAGCAACCAGACTGTAAACAACGGCCAAAATCCACATAAATTCCACAATAGTTATGATTTGACAAACAATAATATCTGATAACACCTTTATTTTGTTGAATAACTGTTTGAACTATCACAAAGCTGTGTCAGTTGCTGTAAATTGTCTCTGTATTTTCAATGGCACGTCGCCGTTTGATGACATCACAGAGGGATTCTCTTTTAGAACTCAGCACTACTTCCTGTATTTTTAAACTTCTATTTTTCAAAATCTCTTCACAAACTGCATCGGCACGGATGTAATAATTCTGCCCCGAGAATGAAATTCAGCTACAAATCAAAACTTTATTGTGTCACCAGCGGACATTTTGGCTCCACTCACCTTCGCTGGGGGTCGGTGAGGACACGAAGGACAGAGTGGGCGGAGGAGCAGGGGAGAGCAGAGGGGAGCGATCCGGGGGAGGAGCAGCAGGTCCAGGGTCAGAGGAGGAGGAGGAGGAGGAGGAGGAGGAAGAGGCCGGAGGAGGGTCTGAGTCTGTCCCGGTGTGAGGAGGAGAGGAGCTGGGGTGAGGAGGGAGGGCAGGACCTGGAGGGTGAGACAGGGTCGCGGTGGAGGAGGAAGAGGAGGAGGACGTGGAGGGGGAGGGAGATGGGGAGGAGCTGGGGGCTGTGGAGGGAGAGGAGGAAGGTGCAGCGCTGGGAGAAACTTAAGAGACAAAAAAGAGAGGGAAAAAGTGAAAGGACAAACATGGAGATACTGTATATAAAGGAGAGTCACATGCAGGTTGTTAGTTATTTAGTTTTATTTGACCGGGTCTAACATTTTGATAATTTCGACAAAACAAAATCAATGCGGTAAAACATTTCATATTCATACTGCCACTAGTGTTTCGATGGGAGAGCAGGGCGAACGTCAGAGTGTGAACATGACAGTCACAGTCTGGGCTGCATTAAATGCTCCTCCCACACAGCGAGATTGATGTGGTGTGAAAGTGGCCGACCTTAACCGACTTTAAGTAAGCGATAAGAACAAAAGCACTTGCAGTTTGATCAAAAAAGTGCTTGGCCCATGTTTATTTGTATGAATTATTTGGTCAGGTGATCACGTGGCTCATGGTGCAGAGTTTGGAGACACTAAGGACCAATGCATCTGAACTGGACCTACGCAAAAGTAAATATGTGTGTGTGTGTGTATATATATATATATATATATATATTTATATATATATGAGTGATAAAACAACTTTAAATGATTTGAAGTAATAATAATAATCTTACTTAATGAAAGGGAACATTTAGCTTTAAACAAGAAAAACTAACTTTTACAACCAGACAGAAATGCTTTGAAAATGTAGACAAAACTCAATAAATCTAAACTTCAGGGCATGTTTGATCTTTAGCTGTGTATGAGGCGTGTTTACCTGTGTACGAGGCGTGTTTACCTGAGTACAAGGTCTGTTTACCTGGGTACAAGGAGTGTTTGATGTTTACCTTAGTACAAGGCGTGTTTACCTGAGTACAAGGCGTGTTTACCTGGGTACAAGGAGTGTTTACCTGGATACAAGGCGTGTTTACCTGTGTACAAGGCGTGTTTAGTGTTTACCTGGATACGAGGTGTGTTTACCTGGGTACAAGGAGTGTTTACCTGGGTATAAGGTGTGTTTACCTGAGTACAAGGTGTGTTTACCTGGGTACAAGGAGTGTTTACCTTGTATGCGCCTTGTACACAGGTAAACACTCCTTGTACCCAGGTAAACACGCTTGTATCCAGGTAAACATGTCTTGTACTCAGGTAAATACACCTCATACCCAGGTAAACACACCTGTACCCAGGTAAACAGACCTGTACTAAGGTAAACACGCCCTGTACTCAGGTAAACACGCCCTGTACTCAGGTAAAAACGCCTGTACTCAGGTAAACACGCCTTGTACTCAGGTAAACACATCTTGTACTCAGGTAAACCTTGTACTCAGGTAAATACACGCCACCAGGTAAACACACCTTGTACCCAGGTAAATAGACCTTGTACTAAGGTAAACACGCCCTGTACTCAGGTAAACACGCCCTGTACTCAAGTAAACACTCCTTGTACCCAGGTAAAGGGCGTGTTTACTTGAGTACAAGGCGTGTTTACCTGAATACAAGGTCTGTTTACCTGGGTACAAGGCGTGTTTACCTGTGTACAAGGCGTGTTTACCTGAGTACAAGGCGTGTTTACCTGAGTACAAGATGTGTTTACCTGAGTACAAGGCGTGTTTACCTGAGTACAGGGCGTGTTTACCTGAGTACAGGGCGTGTTTACCTTAGTACAAGGTCTGTTTACCTGGGTACAAGGTGTGTTTACCTGGGTATGAGGTCTGTTTACCTGAGTACAAGGCGTGTTTACCTGAGTACAAGGTGTGTTTACCTGTGTACAAGGCGTGTTTACCTGAGTACAAGGCGTGTTTACCTGAGTACAAGATCTGTTTACTTGGGTACAAGACGTGTTTACCTGGGTATGAGGTCTGTTTACCTGAGTACAAGGCGTGTTTACCTGTGTACAGGGCGTGTTTACCTGTGTACAGGGCGTGTTTACCTGAGTACAGGGCGTGTTTACCTGAGTACAGGGCGTGTTTACCTGA
Source organism: Rhinogobius similis (assembly GCA_019453435.1). NCBI lineage: Eukaryota > Metazoa > Chordata > Actinopteri > Gobiiformes > Gobiidae > Rhinogobius > Rhinogobius similis. The sequence goes on from CM033633.1 coordinate 6,479,263, forward strand.
GTACAAGGTCTGTTTACCTGGGTCCAAGGCGTGTTTACCTTGGTACAAGGTGTGTTTACCTGTGTATGAGGCGTGTTTACCTGGGTATGAGGTGTATTTACCTGGGTACAAGGCGTGTTTACCTGAGTACAAGGTGTGTTTACCTGGGTACAAGGCGTGTTTACCTGGGTACAAGGCGTGTTTACCTGAGTACAAGGCGTGTTTACCTGGGTACAAGGCGTGTTTACCTGAGTACAAGGTATGTTTACCTGGGTATAAGGTGTGTTTCCTGGGTATGAGGTGTATTTACCCGAGTACAAGGTGGGTTTACCTGAGTACAAGGCGTGTTTATCTGAGTACAAGGCGTGAGTACAAGGCGTGTTTACCTGGGTATGAGGTGTATTTACCCGAGTACAAGGTCTGTTTACCTGAGTACAAGGCGTGTTTACCTGAGTACAAGGCGTGTTTACCTGGGTACGTCACAGGTGGAGAGGGGGTCGGCACAGCGATGGGCAGCCCAACACTTCCACTGCCGCTGTTCTCTCTGCTGCCTCCACTGCTGCCACTGAAACAACAGTTACTTATTAATCTATTGGACATATGCGATACCCCTCGTCTGCATCAGTTAATACCATGTTTTGTGGACAGCTTTGTTAACAGAGACAGACAGGAAAAATGTATTAATGTTTGCACAATAAAAGCCAAAAACAATCCACAAAAAACATACAAAAGTGACGAGTTTGACAAGAAATGGGTTAGAATTTACAGAGATTCAGTGTCAAAGATGCAAAGATGGAAACAAAAGCAGGTTATTGTTGTTCAATTCAGCAGTGATGAGGGGAAAACTTTCATTTGCTCCAGTGATTTATCATAATTAGACTTTTTAGTGAGTCTATTGCTTGTGTACTGACAAATACCATTATTGTTCAATCAAAAATCATTTCCTCATCAAAGACCATCACTGCTAAATGAATAAAAAAATGAATAAAAGTAAAGTTGACACTGCATTGATTTGAACTGACTTTATTGGAGAAGTTACATTTACTTCAATAACTTTTGGAAGAAATAGTACTTTTCAGATCATACTTTTTACTTCGTACAGTATGTAAATTATTTTTGATACCTGACCTTCAAGACGTGATTTCTTTTAGCATTTTTTCTCTATTCTTTGAAAATACCAGAATCTGTGGAATATTTGATGTTTTATCAGTTCAATAACCTTAAAACATGAACTCATTAATCTGTTTTTTAATGTCCAAAGGTTACTCAAGTAGTAGTTTCTCAAAGACCTTTTTAATCCACTATTTTATACTTACTTGAGTAATAGGATTTTTAAAAACATTAGTCTTACTAAATTTTTGGCTTATTTATCCATCGGTGATCCTTGAAAACTGCTGCTACAAGTTGTGCATTTTGCGTTTTGTGTTGACGGGGGAAAGAAACCCATGCAAGCAAGATTCGATTTGCAAACTGTTTAAAAAGCAGCATCCTGTTTAGAGACGACTTCATTTGAGAGAAAACAGAAATATGAACTGATAAACATTTCAGAATAGTTTGTAGAAGTCTAAACTACAGGTGCAACTAGCTTTTTCAATTATAAAACAGAATATTTTGTTCTTTGCAGAGGACATTCTACTGTCTGCACACAAGTTAACATGTCTTCCACTTTGTTTTTTGAGATGTGTTGATTAGTATTTTTGGAATCACTTTTCTCTGTCTGACTTGTGATTCATCATTGCAGTCTTTGTGATTTGATAACTGCACCAGGCTCAAATGACTATTTCAGTTTGCATTGCACAGCTCTAGTGTCAGGCATTTCCTCAGAGCTTGAGACACGGTCAGCGGTTTAAAAAGCACAAGCAAAGTGGTTAGTATCTCCAGCTTTGACGGCGGCTGTGGCGGCGGTTGGCGATGGAGGCGGTCGTTGGCGGTTGGTACCTGCTGGTTCTCGGGCGATGGGTTAAAGTGGCGGTTCTCACTGGGCTGGGGAGGTTAGCGCAGGGACTGGGACAGGACACGTTAGGCACCACAGGGGGGCGCACCGGCTCCAGAGTCCTGTAGGGGGAGCTCTTCCTGTGCGCAGTGGGTCACAGGGAGCAGGGAAATTATAACAGTGATGACAAGGAGGAGAAAACGAAAAACAGACAGACTTAAAAGTCGGTGTAACATGTGCTGCTCCTGGTTGAAAAACAGTAGAACAATCAAATCTGAACCTGGAGGCCATTATCTGTCACACTAAGGACACTGTAAGAAATTAAAGCAGAACTAAGTAACTTCAGCGGCAGAGCTCCCCCTG